>CM042017.1:77851668-77859168 GCA_023525715.1 Cichorium intybus
ACACACAAGCACAACCACTATAACACCATTCTGCTTCGACTCTTGGTACCTCGTACCATACTTTGGTCTCATCATTCAACACTATCTCACGGTACCTCGGACCGTCCTCTGATCTGATCATGGTACCTCGTACCATTCTCCGATTTGAATCCATCTCCTCTTTGACTCTAGCGAGTCTCCGCTACGGTCTCGAGTCATATTGACTCACCGTCACTCCTCCTTTTGTTTGAGTCATAATAATTTTTTCATTACTCCAACCACAAGGTACTTGTTATGTGGTCTCATAAAAATATATGATCTTAACCTCAACTACTCAATACGTGGCCCCACAGAATATGTGGTCTCCACCACGTTTATTCGCTATGTGGTCCCACAATATATGTAGTCTCAACCACCTTTACTCAATATGTGACCCCACCAAATATGTGGTCTCAATCACCTTTACTCAATATGTGACCCCACCAAATATGTGGTCTCAATCACGTTTAATCAATACGTGACCCCACCAAATATGTGGTCTCAATCACATTTACTCAATATGTGACCCCACCAAATATGTGGTCTCAATCACATTTACTCAATATGTAACCCCACCAATTATGTGGTCTCAATCACATTTACTCAATATGTGACCCCACTGAATATCTGGTCTCAATCACATTTACTCAATATGTGACCCCACCAAAATATGTGGTCTCAATCACATTTACTCAATATGTGACCCCACTGAATATGTGGTCTCAATCACATTTACTCAATATGTGACCCCACTGAATATGTGGTCTCAATCACATTTATTAGGTAATTAACCCAATCTCTAGGCCAATTAGGCCTACTTGAACCACTCTAGGTTCTCTCAATTATAACCACAAGGTACTCTTTATGTGGTTACTCGAGTGTCCTCTGACAACTCTGTCACAAATATCTCATTATGTGACAACTCTAAACTACACAATTTATCTCTCAGCATTTCGACTCATAATCAGTTATTGTGTGCAATCAACTACACACTCATTGTCTTTCTCAACTCATACTCTTTTGGCTATCTCAACCATTCATTGTGATCATTCACAAGTACTAGTTATGTGGCCCCACAGAACATGTGGTCTCAACCACACAGTACCTCGTACACAGAAATCTCGTCACATCTGTGAAACAATAAGCAATATATATACACAATATTATAATTTATACATTTTCTACCATGTATATACTCAATATACACACTTCTCCATGGTTGATAACTACTCGCCAAGCAACCACTTATAATCTCAATTATACATAATCACAAAACACTCGTTATGCGATATGCAAATCTTACCTCAAGTAAACACGAGATTCTCATCTCGATGCCGGTTACTACACTTTATAACCATAATTTTCTAACACATGTAATTTCAACTGATCTTTTATGTGTCCACATGTTTTACACATATTCTATTACATGTATTATTAACAATTAAATACGCGTGACACGTTACAACTAACATGTTAAGTAAAGTTACTCACATACCTCATAGCAACAAAATCTCGTCTCTTCATTTGATGAAACTTGCGCTCTTCGGCTCTCAACTCTTGAGCGTAATTGGCTATACTCACATATTTCAACTCTTAGTTTATACTCAGCTTATGTTCATACTCTTTCTCATCATCAGTTGGAATTTCGCCTCAGCCGGGATCTCATCTTATCAGCTCATCATCATCTGAAATTCGCCATCAGCAGGAATCTCATCTCATATTCAACTAACATCTCATAATTAGCTGAATTTCTCGTCTCCTCGTTGGTTGATATCTCTTATCAGTCAAAATCTCGTATTATCATCCAATATTGGTCCAACCAGCTATGACCAATTCATTAACTCGTCCTCATCTGATTCCATATCTGTATTTTTCACACAGAAAACAACAAATAACGAATATAACATAAAAGTTATACTTAACTCATATACTAAAATCAACAGCAGTATCTTTTTCCAAGCATGTGATAGGGGCTCTCTCTCTTCTCAGTTTAAGTCTAGGACTCTACACTCAAAGACCTAGTTCACTTAAACCATGCTCTGATACCAACTTGTAACGCCCGGTTTCTCATACAAAGTACACCCAAAATTTTTCAACAATTTACACATCAAAAATGGGTATACTTGCACTCAACCCAGGAAAAAACAAGATGTTATCAAACATTAATTACACAAAAGGTCCTTAAATTTTGACCAGGCATTACAAATAAACCTAACACAACTAAAGGACATGCTCTGAGTTGTCTATCTCTCTTTATCACATGCCTTCCCCTATCACTGCTACACTGCTACAGATACCTGCAAAACAACAAACAACTCAAGTGTAAGCTTATAAAGCTTAGTGAGAAATCTCAATCATACTCCACAATCTCTTTTAGTAAACTCTCTTCTCATTCTTCTTTTTGCTAGTCTCATTAGCAATATTCACTCTCTCTAAACTCTGAAACCTGCAAACATATTAGCTTTACAAACACCAGCTAATTAGTAGTAATATCAACTCAATAAATAAGTATCTCAACTGATACTACTCATAAACTCAATCCTACATACTCGTATAAACTCATTTCACTGTTAATTATGCTAAATTATAACAGTTATCATGGTTGTAGCAATCAAACTCAAAGACTCTTTAAGTTACTCACTCTAGCATATACTCTGATCTTATGCTCAAGTATAGACTATAACTCGTCTCTTGTTATCCACAATTAACATAACCACTTTAACTCTAAGCTACCGCAATATCAATACAACACACATATATGTACAACATATGTATTAACTCAATCTCTATGATTATCTCAGTCATTCAGTATATTCATTCAAACCAAGTACTCGTATATAACAGTGAATTCTAAACCTTGTTTAACTCATACAACTTAGTATCTCAACCAATTAACATGTACCATAATTCAATTTAGATATAGTCAAACTATATATAATGAATTATAACTACTCACCTAATATCGGCTTGGTACGTGGAACTACCAATTTGTGCGTACCGGGCATCTGTTCGCTAGACTTGGTTATATCACCATAGTCCTAAATCAATTCTTCAATATCCACAATCATCCCAATATCATCTATCTCAAAGATGTATCAATCAAAAGAGGAAAAAGGAGTATAAACGGTAAATATCAACTCTATATTTACCGAAACCTCCAAATCCACGGTTCTACTCATTCAACCGTAGAAACTCGACAATAATCACACCAAATACTCTAAAGGTATCCACTAACAATCTACTAACAACATATATAACAATATATAACTAAATAACTGAAATCAAAGCTAGGGTTTCAAAACCCCCAAAATGAAGAAATCACTCACCTCGACGAATTAGGAATCGAGAACGTGTTTACGGGGTTAGATCCGTATCTCCCCATGTTTCCCTACGAATCTCCAGCTTCAATTTGACCCAAAATCGCCCAAAAATGCTCTGAAATCGATTTGGGTTTGTTTTTGCTCGAAATGAGGTTTTTCTGCACTTTAAAGAGGTCTGCACGCGTAACACGGTCGTGTAAAAGTTACACGGCCCGTGTAACTCACGGTATGAAATTAGAGTTTGGTCTGCAGAACTACACGACCCGTGTCAATATTACACGACCCGTGCTGTACACTCTACACGACCCGTGTTCATATTACACGACCCGTGCTGTACACTACTTTTAAGTCTGCAGGTTTACACGACCCGTGTCAACAAAACACGACCCGTGTAACTCACGGTATGCTCAAAACAATCACAAAGGACTCCTACACCGACCCGTGTAACTCCAACACGACCCGTGTAACCTCTTTTTAGCATTTTTCAACCTCAAACTTCTACCAAATGGATTTTAACTACTCAAACTCATACAATAGCCTAATAAATCTTAATTACACTAAGATTAACTCAAAATCTCAAAAATTCAATAACACGGTATTACATCTCGACTCGTCCACTCTCTTCAGCACGTTTGTAGAAGCCCAAACGAACGTTCGCCGGCGTACTCCTTCCTTCTGCCGGAAATCGCCTCCCATTCGAGAGAACTTATATATATATATATATATATATATATATATATATATATATATATATATATGTGTGTGTGTGTCTATATATATATATATATATATATATATATATATATATATATATATATATATATATATATATATATATATATATATATATATATATATATATATATATATATATATATATATAGTATATATATATATATATATATAATATATATATATATATATATATTTGAAACAATAACATATATTAACAAGGAGCCAAACCTAGCAAGAGGCTAGGAAGACCCAAAAAACGACACAGTTACAAGGTGGAAATAGCAAGCCTAGGGCAAGAAGCCCATAAATTTCTAACACAACTTTTTTAGCCCTAACATCAATCCAAATAAAAGATTCTTTTTGAATTTGGGCAAAAATCTCGTCTACTCTTCTCGCCTTCTTCTTGTGGGTGAAGTCATTTCTATTCCGCCATAAGCTCAAAAGAGTAGCAAAACCCACCGTTTCCATCGCCTTTTTGTGTGTTTGATTGCTACCCGTCTCTTTAAAGGTATCGATCACTTCATTCACTCTGCCTATGCTAAAATTGTTCTCTCCCCACCAGGCGTAGACTTTCAACCAAACCGCAATCGCTATAGGGCATTCCACAAAAACATGGTTAATAGATTCTCTAAGGCTCTTACAAAGATCACACCCATTAGAAGCTTGAATCGCTTTCATCTCTTTTAGCACCTCCTTTACCGCCATTCTACCTCTGAAGAGCTTCCACACAAATATATTTACCTTGTTTGGGATCCATTTTGACCACCTGTTAATACCGATATGGAGGATTTGTCCTTTGACAAGTTGCGATCTGAACCAGCTAACAGAAAACTCTCCTTTTGGTCCTTCTACACATTTCCAGTAATCAGGCTTTTCGACTAACTTAGTATTTGACATCAATTGAAACAGTGAACTGCATTCCTCTTTTGTCCTACCATCCCTAATGCCTTTACACCACTCCCAAGCTTCGCCATTAGGATTGAGCCTCTCATACACTAAGCAATGTTTGTTTGGATCTACTTGGAATAACCTCTTGATTTCTTTTTTAAAGTAATTTCCGCATTCCACCATTCTTTCCAAAATAGAGTGTATTTCCCATCCCCCACTTCCTTTTTGAACATTGTATTAACATCAATGTTCTTTTCTCTAAGGTTTACTCCAACCTTCATAATACTCTTCCAAGTATGGCCTGTTTTAACCCCTTCTTCATTTTCCAGACCTGTATCCTCCCCGTGTAAGCTTTTAATGATTTTAACCCAAAACGCATTTTTTTCACTCTTAAAATGCCAAAACCATTTAACTAGTAAAGCCGTGTTTAGAAGATCCAAAGAACCAATCCCTAAACCTCCTTTCTCTTTCTCCATTAAAACATAAGACCATTTGACCCAAGGGATTTTATATTCTTTTTCGCTACCTCCCAAAAAAAAACTCTCTACACAATCTTTCCAACACTTTTAAAACTTTTTTAGGAACCTTAAATATAGAAAAGAGAAAGGTACCCAGGTTACCTAAAACATTTTGGACCAAAGTATATCGGCCTCCCGATCGACCAAAGTTTTGGCTTTCCACCAATTGAGTTTCTTCTTAAATTTCTCAATAAGTTACTGCCACGGTCTACTCGATCCCATGTTAACTCCAATGGGAATACACAAGAAGGTAAACGGAAGTTTCTCCACCTTACATCCAAGGATAGAAGCCACCGATTCCACCGAAGTTTGATTCTTCCCCAATCCAATGACCGTAATTTTATCCATATTAATTTTTAAACCCGCAGCACGTTGAAAACAATACAATATTCTCGCAAGATTGAGCACATTTTCAATGGACCATTCGCCAAAAAAGATTGTATCATCTGCAAAAAATAAATGAGTTAGTAAAATTTTGTTCACTCCCACTTCAATGCCCTTGAAGCCTCCAGACTCCACGGCTCTAGAAATCGCATTGTGAAGCCCTTCCATGACAAGAGTAAAAAGAAACAGGGGACAAGGGATCCCCTTGTCTAAGACCCACGAGAGAGAGAGAAATTAGCCGTTGGGCCTAGCATTAACCAACACCGAAGAGGATCCCGACTTCAAACATTCAAGAATCCACCTTCTCCATCTTTCACCAAAACCTTTTTGAATCATCATGGAATTCAAATAATCCCAAGACACGATATCATAAGCCTTGGCAATATCAGTCTTGAAAATAAGCATTGATTTCTTCTTGGCTTTGACCCACTCCACCACTTCATTGACAATCAACGGACCATCCAAAATTTGACGATTCTTAACAAAAGCCGATTGAGTATTGCTAATAATCGAGGGAAGGACCTTTTTTATTCTGTTTGCAAGCAACTTCGCCAAAATCTTGTAGACACTTGAAATTAAACTAATTGGTCTAAAGTCTCCAACTTTTGAGGGATTGGCAATTTTTGGGATCAAGGTAATAAACGCCTCGTTAACTCCTTTTGGAATTTTTATATTTCTCGCAAACTCATTAAAGGCATCCAGAAGCTCCTTATTGAATACGTCCCAATATTTTTTGTAAAATTCCACCGTGAAACCATCCGGGCCAGGGGATTTGTTAGCACCACAATTCCACATGGCCTCCTTCAACTCCTGCTCATCGAAATCCTTTTCCAAGCTCTCTTTTTCTGCATTGCTGATTTTACTAGTTTCTCCTAGATCTTGATACCAATTACAATCTTCATCCATTTCGAAAATTTTCTCAAAATGGTTTTTGAAATGCTCTTTGACTCTACTTGGTTCCGTCTCCCACACCCCTTCTATATCAATGCCTTTTTATACTATTCTTATGTTTCTTTTTATTTAGGTTTCGGTGAAACAATGCGGAGTTTTCATCACCCTCAAGGCACCATTTTTTTTTTTGGGCTACATCTTCTTTGTGTTTTTTCTCCAAGTCATTAATTTTTTTAATGATTGTGATTCTTTCGGAACTAACATCTTGATTTCCCGCTCCTTCTTCAATGATCTTCTCAATGAATGATAATTTCTTCATCCACTTGTTCTTGTCTTCCTCTTTTTTTTTTTCTTTTGAACAGCCCATGATTTTATTTTTTCTTTGACCTTCTTTAGTTTATGCATTATTATGTAAAGTTTGATGTGCTGACCTTCTAAATACGACTCATTCCAACTTTCTTTAATTATTCTTTTCATCTCCATGTCCTCCAACCATGAATTAAAGAACTTGAAGGGGATGTGACCATAATTTCTTTATATATATATATATATATATATATATATATATATATATATATATATATATATATATATATATATATATATATATATATATATATATATATATATATATATATGTGTATATATATATATATATATGTATATATATATATATATATATATATATATATATATATATATATATATATATGTATATATATATATATATATATATATATATATAT
>CM042017.1:78499168-78811668 GCA_023525715.1 Cichorium intybus
TTTGGAGTTCATCATGGAAACATGGGTGCCTCAACAGTCCGGGCCATTAGGAGATTGTGCTGTTTGGTCTTGTTTATTGTTAGAGTATGCTATATCTGGGGTTCGGGTTCCTGTACAGGGGACGATTACGCAGCTAGGAGGTTTCGTGAACGTATGGGTCGTATTTATTGGGCTTCCCGTTCAAGTTATTATTAGACGGATTATGTGAAAATAATTTGTAGAGGATTTATTTCAATGTTATGATTTTGAGTATTTATGTCGTTATAAGATTCTAAAAACTTGCATCTACACAACGTTTTAGATAGAATACTTCATTACACACAAAAAAAACATTACAACGTCATGGAAAGTAGCTGACATCCGTCATTTGCTAACGTTCATAAAAACTAAAAATACATATAAAAGACGACCATACCTTAAACATAAACATAGGACTTAGGGAAGAATTTGAGATAGGTGCAAGCGGGCAGTGTCTTTGTGACATTCAAACAGACTGGTGTACTGTTCAATGAGACAAACTGCATTACGGAGAGTTTCACTTCTTTCTTGTAAAGTAGATTGCTGCCCAGATAATTGATTGATTGTAGACATTGTTGAGATAAAACGTTGAATATCTACAGACATTTGGATCACAAGCATTTGCAAATTATAATGCGCTACCTTTATACGCTCATCTGGTATCATACGTGTTATTTGGAAATCAAATTCCTCCAATTGATCTTGGACATGGCGAAAAGCCCTGGTCATCAATAACACGTGAGTGTCAACCAATCTATTTATACGTTCGTCGAGATCTGTCAACTCATTATGTAAGACATTATCAGTGGTTGTATCCTGATATCAAAATAGAAAAGCAGTTAAGTGAAAACCAATTTCACATGTTAGAAAATGTAAAGTAATAATCAAAATGAAAATAATTATGATAGCTTACAACTCTGCTTGAGGAACCCCTTTGGTGAGCCATTGAGTAATATGAGTAACTGAATGAATCAAATCGGTTTGAAGTTTCTTTATATAAAGGATAGTAGGAGAAACTCATGTTGACAAGACAATACACTGCTCCCTATTACAGGACACCATAGAGTACCCTATGGACATGACATTTCACTGCATGGACATTATACGGGCTCCCATGGGCTGTGTTTTCCTCTAGATGGGCTGCGTTTTCCTATAAATGGGCTGCGTTTTCCGTATGCAGCAAATGTCATTGACAAGACAAGACAGGACACTATAGAGTACGTTGTATGTCATGATGAGTTGTCGTTTCAAGTATTACTGATATGACTGTCATTATCACTGATAACTCAATACTGTACATAGCTTAGCGTGTTGCATCAAAGCTTCAGTTGTCGTTTAAACTTTTTAATATCGCCAGTAATTTATGCAGTCATGTGACAGATGACTATTAAAAATTATATACTTATAATAATAACGTCAAAGGAAGTAAAAGTGAGCATTCAATAGAATAGAAATCAAAGCTGATCCCATGAAACTGGTATTACAACCTAAAAATAACGTAATTGTAAAAACAATTAAACCCCCATTTAGCTCAAATCCACGGTAGGATAAACAGCTTCACTCTGTGACATGCTACTAGAGTCACCTCTTATGCTCGTTTTCCCTTTATTGTCTGAACCACGACGTTTGCCTAATCCTTCTGGTTTACGGGTTGGAACTAACGCAGGACATGTAGTTCTTGTGTGACCCCTTTGATGGCAACGAGAACATTCTTTTATTATTGGACCCTCACCTTGTGACGGAATACGATCCATATTTCTCGGTCTTCCAGGTAGACGTCTGTCCATGACTGGGGGTAATACAAAAATCAAATCGTCCGGTATCTCCCAATCACAAGGGGTGGGTAGAGGGTTGATAATGGACTCGTAAGTCTTTCTATAAAACACAACCAGATATGCATTGTGCACCCATCCAGTGCAATCTCCATGGTTTAAACTATTTAAAACTCTTATTAGATGGCCACAAGGTATGCCAGATAGTTGCCACTTTCGACATGAACACGTTGCCTCTGCAAAATCGACAATCGCATCCCTAAGGAAGTCTACAACCTGGAATCTTGTACTTGAAATTGGATGGACTAGCCAGTTGCTGCTTTTAGTCATTCTTTTACGAATCTTTGCTTCCGCCCATGGAGTAAGTGTTGTTTTTATATCATCTAAATAAATATTTCAAGTTACCGGGTCAAAATTTACAATACAAAGTAAATACGACAACGTTATTAGTGTATCATGAACGATGTAAGTCTTACTTGCACGATTGGGGCGTTCAAAATACCATTGCTGCATTGTTGTTCGAAAAAAGTCAATGAGCATCAAGACTGACATCTTTCTGGGGTAGCGCGGGATAGTGCGTTTATGGACTCCGCGCTGTTAGATGTCATCATATTATACCGCATGCCTTCAAATCTAGACCGAGCCCATTTTTCTGGACATGCCCTGTCCAAGTACGCATACAATTCAGGATTATAATTGTTAATCCTTTGCATCCAATCATTAAATTCTTCGATTGTATATGCTTTACACGCCCCCCAAAAGAATGACTTGATGGTTTTCTTGGATCCAAACTTGGTCACTACATTAGAATATAAATGATGACCACAAATTCCATGATGTGAGGTCGGAAAAATGTTTTCAATGGCTGCGGCTATTGCCGCATGCCTATCAGATATGAAACTAAGAGATCCCATGTCGCCAACGCAATCGTGCAGTTTCTCCATGAACCAAGACCATGTTTCCGTGCACTCGCTCTTGCATATTGCATATGCTACCGGTAATATTTGATTATTACCATCCATTGCAACTGCCAATAACATAGTGCCCTTGAAGTCGCCCTTGAGGTGGGCAGCGTCTACCACCAATGTAGGTCTACACCAATTGCGGAAAGCAGTTAACTACAAAAAAGTTTGTTGTGTTATTGATATGGTTACATTCGTATAGTGGTAGTGAAATTTATTAGTTACAACAATACTTACAGCGCAGCCTAATGAAATATATATAAATTGAAATTGATCGTCACCATCTTTTCTGATTGAAGTTACAGTTCCGGGATTATGCTTTTGCAAGTTGTAGCAATACACAGGGAGTCTTGTGAACGATTCCGCTGGATCACCCCTTAACAGATACAATGCATGTTGTTTCGCCCTCCATGCTTGTTTGTAACTAATATCAATTCTGTACTTTGAATTGATATCACGAATTATGTCGTTGCCACGATATACCCTACTTTGGTTGGCAGCCATTACCTCAGACAAAAGATGACCCAATACTTTCTTGTTTGCTTGGCGATGGTTTGGGTTGAGTTGTGAAGACGAGCACGTGTGTTCATCAACAATCTTAGTGCATTGAAATGAGCCGTCGCCGCCTTTTTCTGATGTAGCTGTAAAACACCAACTACAGTTATCTTGACAACAAATAGCCTCATACCTTGTTTTTGTTGATCTTCTAACTTTGTATTGAAAGCCTTCGGTCATACTTTTAACACCAAGTGCAAGTTTCATAGCGTCTTTGTCTTTATAGGCTTGGAAAACTCTAATCTTTTGTGATGGGTGGTGGCTGTAAGATGCGGTTTTTATTTTTGATGGTACAGGACATGGCGGCGGTTGTGGCATACCGTACAACAATGTGCTTTTTAACCGATTGTGTCGAGCATCCTCCGACCCTCCTTCGTGGTCGTTTTGATCAGCCGTCACTCCTTCGTCACGATCACTTCCTTCCAAGTCGGATAAACGTAAATCACCATCCACGGGATCCCCATTTGGTGCTAGATTACCATCATTTAGAAGCACACAAACTTTTTCGTAGTCTTTTTGATCATTCGTGTCTGCATTACTCATCATATTTTTTGCGCCAAAATCATCCGCACACGTACCAATGTCGTCCTCTCCTGCGTACTTGAAATTTTCAGGTTCCACATAGTGGATTGGTTCTTGGAAGACGGTTTCTGGAACAGTGTCGGTGGTCATAATATTACATGGAGCGTTGTTGCTCCCAATTCCGCTGGACTTCTTTTCCTGTGATGTTTTGCACAGGTCGTTACTTCGAATCTCGTCATCTGCAACGACGTAAATACGAACGATGGTGTTCACAGCTTCGATAACTTCTATCAAATGCATGATATCATTGTCATCAACTATCTCCATAACATAGTTATATTCTGGATGTTGAATTGATAATCTAGCACTCGATTGAGCATCGAAACCCGCCTTTGATTTTACCAATAAAGAAAAATCATGATAATTTATATGTGAACTAAATTTCACACCGTAATTCTTATGGTTTGGGCTAACGTATTTAGGTTGCCCATCAACTGTGGACCAATGCCCACCGGTGCACACCAGAACAAAATATTTTTTCTGGGATGAACTCATTGTGTAATGTAGTTTAGATTGAATTTCACTCCGTAATTCTTATATTTTTTCTGGGATGAACTCATTTATATAGTTTGTATGACAGCGAACCTCGCAGTCAAAGTTGTACGAATACGCAGTGAAGGTTGAATGAAAACGCAGTCAAGGTTGTACGAAAACGCAGTCAAGGTTGTACGAAAACGCAGTCAAAGTTGTATGAATACGCAGTCAAGGTTGTACGAAAACACACTCAAAAGTTGTACGAAAACGCAGTCAAAAGTTGTACGACTACGTAGTCAAAGTTGTACGAATACGCAGTCAAAATTTGTACGACTACGCAATCAATGTTGTACGAATACGCAGTCAAAGTTGTACGAATACGCAGTCAAAAGTTGTACGACTACGCAGTCAATGTTGTACTAATACGCAGTCAAAGTTGTACGAAAACGCAGTCAAAAGTTGTACGACTACGTAGTCAAAGTTGTACGAATACGCAGTCAAAATTTGTACGACTACGCAATCAATGTTGTACGAATACGCAGTCAAAGTTGTACGAATACGCAGTCAAAAGTTGTACGACTACGCAGTCAATGTTGTACTAATACGCAGTCAAAGTTGTACGATTACGCCGTCAAAAGTTGTACGACTACGCAGTCAAAAGTTGTACGAATACGCATTCATAGTTGTACGAATACGCAGACAAAGTTGTACGAATACGCAGTCATAGTTGAACGACAACGCAATGTTGTATGAATACGCAGTCAATGTTGTACGACTACGCAGTCAAAGTTGTACAGATACGCTGACAATGTTGTACGACTACGCAGTCAAAGTTAAACGAATGCACAGTCAATGTTGTATACTGTTATAAATACTGTTACAAGGTAGTAAGCATTTCTGGAGTTACATTATGAGTTCTTCTAAAGATGCTTCTTGGCATTGTGATGATGAGGATTGTTACATTTGTTCAGATATTAACCCTTTTCCCGATGTCTGCCAGGTCAGCCAGGATATTCTATGAATGATCCACTACCAGATAAAATGCCTGACTATATATTTGATGCGATGACACGCGCAGAGGAAGAAAACAAAATAGACCTGGAAAAAACAAGGATTCTAGATGACCGTATAGAAGTCCTTTGTGAGAAATTGAAGGAAAAGAAAATTTGGGTTAAAGATACGTCTATGAAGCTAAAAAATGCTAAACGTTGGATTGAGGAAACTGAACAACAAGTTTCTAAGCTTGTGGAAGAAAAAAATCGTATTGCAGATGTTAGTAGGATAAGGGGAGATTTTATCGACCGCGAAAAAACAATGTATCCGTTGCAATTCCCAAATTTGTGGCCTAGTATTTAATATTATTTATTATATTATTCCAATTAAAGCTAATCGCAGTCTATATACTAGACAGTTGATGTGACAATTAAGTAGCTGTAGGTAGAGTGGTTTGTTTGTATCTGTATCTTTCCTACTTTTCATCTCTATATAAAGGTGTGCTCTTATGGTCTAATGCGTATCTTTTTGTTGTATCTGAGTTTGTTCCATCGTCAAAATATCAAATGGCAAGAACTTGCAGTTGTTGCGGTTATCCTACACTAATACGTGTGTCGAATACAAGCAGAAACCCAGGAAGACAGTTCTATGCTTGTAGTAACAAGGTAATATTATAATATCGAACCCACCTATGTTTTATAATATGATCGTACTATATGATAACCTTTGCTGTAATATCATTAATACAGATGCTAAACTGTGGCTTTAATGGGTGGGTCGATGAAGACAATGTTGTTGCCAGAATTCAAAGAGATAGAGAACTAAGAAGGCTTCAACTCGAGAATCGAAATTTGAAGATCGTCCTAGTGCTCAGTTGGATGCTTTTTGTAGCCGTACTAGTTTATAAACTCTAATTACCATATAACGGTGATGAATTATGTAATGGTAGTAAAGTAAATCCTTATATGACTTTACTGAACCATCTAGTAGTTTTCCTAATGTGTGTAACGTCGTTGGAATCTAATTATAATTTCTATGTTGTCCTTAAAGATCCAACAGGTAAACATACTAAGGTAAATGCAACATATCATTCGGAGTTTGCAGAAAGAAATAGAAGCAATTTAGGTAAATGCAGCTAAAGACAAAGCTAATACAAAGCTAATGGGGGGAAAACAACGAAATACGCTTAACACAAAGGTCATATATCTAATACAAAGCTAATGGGGGAAAACATTTAAGACAAAGCTAAAGGGGGTAAAACATCCACCATGTTGACAGGTACATGCCATTCACTTTGAGGGGGTACAGCCTGCACCACTTCCGTTTGATATGCAGCTCTATATGCAGCCGTAGTGAAATAAATGTTCACCGTATTAAAATCTTCCTGTAACATCATATAGGTTCGATACGCAGCCAGGCCGTGACGACATGGAATACCAGAACTCCTAAATTTTCCACAATCACAAGTGTGTTCACGCAGGTTAACAAGATATGTTTTCGTGAAGTCACGGACAAAAAACTCGGTGTTGTATAATTCCGTTACTTCACATGGTTCAGACTTGCGCATTCGTCTATAAAGTATGTTCTCTGCATACGGGGTCAGTTCATGATGAAGCATGCCTGAAACAAATCATTAGGAAATTAGCATAAGTCAAAGTATCTTACACACAAATATAATTAAATAATAACGATTAACCTCCTAAAGCACCGCGATCAGCATAAATACGTTGCAGCATGTCAACGAAAGACCGAAGAAGTGATATTATTGGTAAATCTTGCTGAGCTGCAGAGACCCAACGAATCTCATCGGGCATTATTATGGAGAGGATGTTGTAACGGAAAATAGGGAACATCACCCGTGCCCATTTTTCTTGAGAAATACCTTCAAACCAGGTCATTATATCTTGGCCCCCGTGTTGGACCAAAACATCTCTAAGTATAGCAAAGTTCGGTTCAAAATGACGTAATTCGTAAGCCTTGCAAGTCTGCCAGAAAATATGTGGACATTCTTGGAATATTGGCATTCTATCAACAAAATATTTAAACACACTTTTGCAACAATATCCATGGTAACAGTGTGGGAACACATGAGATATGGCGACGTCTAAGTGATTGGACAATTTGGTAATGAAACAAACTTCTCTAGCATTTCTAAAGCATTCATGTAGTCTCATAAGGAACCATGTCCACGAATCTAACGATTCTGAGATTCCAAGACCGATTGCTATTGGTAGAGGTTGATGGTTTCCATCTACCGAGACCGCTACGTACATTGTATGGACGTATGGTCCATTCAATGGTAGGCACTCCAGTAAAATGACTGGTAGGGTGGTAGAAAGGAATGTATGCATCTACAAAAAGGTTTACAACAAATGTTAGTAGTATAAAGTTGTGATCATTAGATTAAAAATATGATCAGAATAACAACTTACGACACATCCTACAGCCATAAAACAAAATTCAAATCGTTTCTGGGCATCTTGCTTTATGCTAGTGATTGTATGTGGGTTCGCAAGTTGAAGGTTATGGAAGAAGAGGGGAAGGCGGGTAAAGCTTTGTTTGTGTTGCTTGGTTGATGTACTCATTTTGGATAATAATTGAAATACAAACTGATTGATTACAAAGTATGGAGATATCCACGTATTTATATCCTACTCATTTCCATTACTATTGGCTGCGTTTTCCGTATGCAGAAAATGTCCTTGACAAGACAGGACACTGCTCCCTATTAAAAGACACCAAAGGGTACCCTGTGGACATGACATTTCACTGCATGGACACTATACGGGCTCCCATGGGCTGCGTTTTCCTCTAGATGGCTGCGTTTTCCGTATGCAGAAAATGTCGTTGACAAGACAGGACACTGCTCCCTATTAAAAGACACCAAAGGGTACCCTGTGGACATGACATTTCACTGCATGGACACTATACGGGCTCCCATGGGCTGCGTTTTCCTCTAGATGGGCTGCGTTTTCCTCTAGATGCACATTTCACTGCATGGACACTATACGGGCTCCCATGGGCTGCGTTTTCCTCTAGATGGGCTGCGTTTTCCTCTAGATGGGCTGCGTTTTCCGTATGCAGAAAATGTCGTTGACAAGACAGGACACTGCTCCCTATTAAAAGACACCAAAGGGTACCCTGTGGACATGACATTTCACTGCATGGACACTATACGGGCTCCCATGGGCTGCGTTTTCCTCTAGATGGGCTGCGTTTTCCTCTAGATGGGCTGCGTTTTCCGTATGCAGAAAATGTCGTTGACAAGACAGGACACTGCTCCCTATTAAAAGACACCAAAGGGTACCCTGTGGACATGACATTTCACTGCATGGACACTATACGGGCTCCCATGGGCTGCGTTTTCCTCTAGATGGGCTGCGTTTTCCTCTAGATGGGCTGCGTTTTCCGTATGCAGAAAATGTCGTTGACAAGACAGGACACTGCTCCCTATTAAAAGACACCAAAGGGTACCCTGTGGACATGACATTTCACTGCATGGACACTATACGGGCTCCCATGGGCTGCGTTTTCCTCTAGATGGGCTGCGTTTTCCTCTAGATGGGCTGCGTTTTTCGTATGCAGATGACATTTCGCAGTCAAACCCACTTATTTCGTAGTCAAACTAACACATGCGATTTCCCTAATTTCTATATAAATAAACTTTTTCATGTCAACTATCACATCTACACAATCAATCAAATTTAGATATTTTTTATTTGTAAACATGTCTGATCAATCACAGAAGTTAAAACGGGTATTGGAAAAACGCAAGGCTCCTTCTACATCAACAACTCCACCTACTATTGATGAGAGGATGCCAGAGGAAATGAAAAGAATTCTCCTTCACAGCGCCTCTGAAGTCGACAAACAAATTCAATCAATTGCTGAAGATACAAAATTCTTAAAGGGTCAACGGAGATTACTTGACGGTAAAAAAAATTGGATAGCTTCAAAAAAACAAGAAGTAATAGAAGCTGAGAAATGGATTAAGTCAACCAAAGCAAACATTGATCGAGAGATGGATAATGTTTTGTCACTTGGGCAAGAAATTACTGAGAAAAAGTTTTGGGTAGCTAATACGAAAAAAAACTATCCATATGAGTTTCCTGAGTGGCAAATTAAAGATTAGTTTTTCAATTTCGTAGGTATTAATTATTTCTATTTCAATGTTGGTATTTAGGGTCCCAGTAGTCATTTGTCGCTTGTTGTTTGTATCTCAGTAGTTATTGTTTGTATCACTTTATGTATTTCCGTACTTTATATATCTTTATATTTAATGGTCACATCAACCCCCTCCCCTGTATTATTATTTCCCACCTACCATTCTAAATGTTCTATATATACACCTTATTTCACCTTAACATTCTTCACACCAAACCATTATCACTCATCGAAAATATCGTAGCCCAAATATGTCTGCTTCATCCTCAGACCGACAAGGAAAACCTTGGCTCATGCCTGAAGCCCTTAGAAAACTAGTTACACAGAAGGAAGAGGAGATTGAATCTCAAAACAAATCTAATAGGCAGCAAAAAAAACAGTTGGATGAAATGCAGGAAGAGGTTGTCAAAAAAATAAAATGGGTCAAAAAGACACAACAAGATATCAAACAGGCAACTATCTGGGTGCAAAAACAAAAGGAGGCTGTTGAACAGGGCGACCTGGAGCTCCAAATTAAGGTCAAGGAAATGAAAAGGAAAAACAATTGGGTGATTGCAGAGAAAAAAAAATATCCTCTTGATTTCCCAGATTTATGTGATAGTAATTAGACGTATTGCGTATGTTTCTCATGTTTCTATTATCATGTAACCTCTTGATTAGGATGTGCTTTTATAATATTTGTCTTTGTTTTTATTTAATATCAGTACTAAATATTACTATATAAACGTTACCGACAACCTTCTTTAGACCTTCAAAAAGTAAATCTATCCGACATCAAATATTTTGGTTAATCATGTTTGTGAACACATCTACTGATACACTTCACGTTAAAAAAAATTCAAGTAAATCGGAGTTCGTATGGAGAAACTACGGCCGTTCAAAGTTGGACAAAATATAAATAAACGTTAGCGACAACCATCTTTACACCTTCAAAAAGTAAATCTATCCGACATCAAATATTTTGGTT
Organism: Cichorium intybus; assembly: GCA_023525715.1. Lineage (NCBI taxonomy): Eukaryota > Viridiplantae > Streptophyta > Magnoliopsida > Asterales > Asteraceae > Cichorium > Cichorium intybus. The sequence continues at coordinate 78,509,656 of CM042017.1, forward strand.
AATCATGATTGTGAACACATCTACTGATACACTTCACGTTAAAAAAAAATTCAAGTAAATCGGAGTTCGTATGGACAAACAACGAGGGTTCAAAGTTGGACAAATAATTAATAAACTTTACCGACAACCTTTTTTAGAGGTTCCAAACGAACACTTTCGGTCATCAAAAATTATTTTTAATAATGTTTGTGAACACATCTACTCATACACTTCACGTTAAAAAAAAATTCAATTCAATCCGAGTTCGTATGAACAAATGATGAGTGTTCAAAGTTGGAGAAAAATTATAACTAAACTCATGAACCTCAAGAACATGTGGGAGGAGAGGGGAGGAAAACGCAGGGGAAGGGGAGGAAAACGCAGGGGAGAGGGAGGAAAACGCAGGGGAGCTTGAAGATGGCTTGAATATGGCTTGAAGAGAGGAAAACGCAGCCAAAGCCACGAAAACGCAGCCAATAGCCACGAAAACGCAGCCAATGGCTGCGTCAAAGAGGAAAACGCAGGCGAGACGGACGAAAACGCAGCCGCCCCCTGCGAGCTGCGTTTTCGTAGGCTATTTCGAGGCAGGACCCGATTTTTTGGCTATTTTGAGGCAAACTCCTAAGGGATTAGGCTATTTTAGTCATTTTCTCATTTTTAATTAATTAGATATATTGTTAAATTACTATAATATCCCTATAAAATGATTGGTCCAGAATGATTCTCGCATTCTCAACCTTTTAATCGTTCTCATTTTAACCTCCCCATATATATATATATATATATATATATATATATATATATATATATATATATATATATATATATATATATATATATATATATATATATATATATATATATATATATATATATATATATATATATATATATATATATCACTAGTATAGAAGACCTTTGTTGGTGCGGTTAAAATGGTATTTAGATGTGGTTATTCAACCGCACCTAAATATTGCGCAGTATTAAATACCACATTTATTAGTGTGGTTACCAAACCTCACCAACAATGACTAAACCGCATCAAATGAGCTTTCCTGAAAGAATAGAACATCGCACTAAATACATATAACCCGTATCATTAAAACAACGCAACATATAATATTAACCGCATCATATAATTTGGCTTAGGCTTACCACATAGGCTTAGTCTGCTATTTGGACTTAGCCTCACACATGGGCTTAGTCTGCCTTTTGTGCTTAGCTTACGACATGGGCTTAGTCAGCCGTTTGGGCTTAGCCTAACACAGGGACTTAGTCTGCCATTTGGGCTTAGCGTACCACATGGGCTTAGTCTACGGCATGGCCTTAGTCTGCCATTTGGGCTTAGTGTGACACATTGGCTTAGTCTGCCGTTTAGGCTTAGCTTGATACATGGGCTTTGCGTGCCATATAGGCTTAGTCTACCAAGTAGGTGTGACCCATGATAAAAAAACAGGAAAATTGCACCAAAATTTATTTCGGTCCATGCATATAATCATATATTACGCACTCTAAATTTATTTCGGGTCATTATACAAATATTTGTTCCTGTACCAACATTCACAATTATATACAAATGTGTATCTTATACAGTACAATGCTATAATGCTATATATAAACATATGTCCAAGAAGAACAATGCTACACAAAATCGTATCTTATTTAATATTCTCCCGGCGGCCTTCAATCTCCTTGCTAACTAACATTGACATTAGATTTAATACCATTTGCTCGATATCATCACTCGAAAACAGCATGTTCTTGTTCCAAACTAAAAGCAATTACAAGAATTTTGTATTCAGGTATACAAAGAAAGAAAAGTTATATTTTTACACCAAAAGGACACGTACTTCTTCAGTGGGACAATTGTGTTGAATCATCTCAATGAACTCCTGCATATGTTTGATGACTACAGAACCACATTCCCAGTCGGCTTTTTGTTTGAAGCACTGTAATTAAATCACAAATAAATATTTTCAACACCTTTATATAAATTGAAAAAAAATGAATTTTAAAACAAACCTTTGCAATCTTCCATCTATATGTACTCGGGAAAGTTTCATCAATAATAGACACAATGGGGTATTTGGCCGGTGTAGCGGAACGTTTTAAAGAGTCAAGAACATACGCGATTTCCTTTTTTGGCCAAAGAATAATAAGCACCCAATGTCCTCTACAAAAATATAAATCAGAAAACATTTAGGCTTTCCGTATGTTTAGTGTGTATATGTATTATGGAGAATTATATATTACCTAAATATATATGGTGCAAGAAAAAAATCTTTCTTCTCATGATGCAAAACTAATTCTTTTATGTGATGTATGACGGTTGCTCGTTTTGTTTTGTTTTGTCATCGTCATCATCTTTAATAATTGTCGCATCAAGGAAAGTGCAAGACGAATTCTTTGGCAGCTCATAAAAATACCTTAATTATATTATATAAGGTTAGTCAATTAAATCATATATAAAATGATATTTTATAAGTTCATTAAAAAGAAATAATAATTAATAAGAACTTACATTGCAAACCATTGTAGAATGTGTAAATGAAGCCGATGGTTTAACAATAGTTGTAAGACCTCTAAAAGTACGATGTCAAATTCAACCATGTTGGGATACAACCCTTGCGGTGACAAGGTATTAAAAAAAATTCACCACAAAACAGTTTGGATAGTTGATCAAGTATATCTGTATGTTTCTTTCCTTTATTCCGTATTTTGCTCAACAATCCATCCACTTCAGGGTCAACAAATTTTTCGATTGATGGCTGGTGTACATGTGCAGAAGTAGCCATTTGTGACATTAGCTAAAAAATCAAAACACAAACAATTAGTATTTATATTCTCATTATATATATTAACAAATTAACTAAATTAAGGAATTTAAAGACTAACCAAATTTGTAAAAAAGTGCCATTCAGACTTAAATTTTCACTGTCGTTTCCTTGAAACTAAAATAACAAACAAAATGTTATAACTTTTAATAGTTCAAACTATATAAATTAACAAAAAATGTAAATTTGTTGGTACGAGTACCTGTGGCTTATAAACTGATGTCGTATCATTTTGTGTTGGCGGGGAGGTGTGATTTGATCCAACTGGTGACGAATTGGTAGGTGTGTCGTTGGTCACATGCTACAATATATTGTAATTTATATTTAACAATATTATAGTAAAATATATTCATATTCCTTTTAAAAAAATATACCTTTAGTGCATGTCTAGGCCACTGAACGATTGCATGATACAAATCCTGAACAGTTCCAACTTCATCTGTTATTGTGACTGAATGGACTGGCAGGTCCTTATACGTTTCAACGAATTCATCAATTTGTACTTTGGCACATCCCTCTTCAATTGGTTTCCCATGTAAAAACGCTCCTGGGGTTGGCCATGTTGTAGCAGAAGCCACAGTCACTTGAGTGTCGGCCACGTTGATAAGCAACTCACATGGGGTCCTCTTCTGCAAACCAGAAAACATATTAATTTACAAACTCAAAACTACAATTAAGCTGCAATTAAATTATTAATATATTATTACCTCGATAGGTGGATACTTGGGAGGTGAAACATCCCCACATCTACACTTGACCCCTTGTTGACCAAGTCTCTACCAAGGTTAGCATTTCTAATCAATCCACCCTTAACCTTGGTATGACCAATGATCCCATTTACGGTCCTTGATCGTCCCCCGTGCTCGGGGCCCAAAAGCCGAGTTAAAAGGTCTTCCTTATTTAAATAGTAGGTCCCATCGACCTTTATTTTTTTCTCCTCTTCGTCCTATAAGATTTTCCCGTTACTAATTGTTTTACAAAAAAAACGTAATCTAGAATAATTAAATAAAACAAGTGTTTACCAATCGTTTGTAATCTTCAAGGGCTCTAGGTGGAAGTTCATACAATTTTGTTTCCTTATCCATTATGGCAGCACCAAACAAATACCTCTTTGATCGAACATCAGTTAGACTTCCAACAAAGTTGTGTTTTTCTACAAGTTGATCCCAAATAAGTTATTTCTTTTTTTCCATAGACTTCCAGCCACCTCGTCCTAATCGGGGCCTCATCCTTCTCTTGGCATTGCTGGCTTTTGCTTTCTCGCCTTTTGACTTCACACACAATATCATCAAAAATTGTTATAAATAATTTACTTGGAAATATATACCGGATAACATTAAAATATATAACGTAAATTGTGCATTACATACCAAAAATTCTAGGCTAGTTTTTTGTAAGACAAAGGTTTCCCAATCCACCAGATCAATAAACGTATACTTCTCACAAGGAGACTTCTCTGTTTTTACGTAGTCTCTCACAAGCCTTAATCTGAAATTTGTACCGATTTCACAGCCTTCTTTCGCATATAATATTTTGAAGCATCGGTCTGGATGTTCCAAGTCTTCTGTAATTTAAAAAACGTTAACGATGCGTCTGTTTAATTATCTGATCAATAACTTAATGTCGTAAACAATCTAAATGCATGCATACTTGACAAAACATACATTCGTATCCAACCATATCTTCTCAAATTCTTCATTATCCAGTTTACCCATATCGATATGAACGGGTACCCTATGTTGAATCCCCATGCCAAACCAGGACATGAAATCTTTATTCTCCGGGATATTATTTTCATCAAAATGAACGTGATAATCTTCCTTGTCCATCTTCTCTGTAAAAGACGCTATACCACGTTCGCCTCTTCGTCTTTTCCGTGTTTCTTCCATTTTTGATGACTGAGGCATGGAATCACCAGAATGTGGAATGCTAACTTGAAGGACTGATGGGCGAATCCAAGAGAATGGTGATCGTTTTTTGTTAGTGCGAATTCACGGGATAATCAAAAAAACTGAAATTAACATAAACATTTGGTGCGATCGGTCTTTGTTAGTGCGAATTCCCCCCAAATTTGTTGGCGGGAAAATGAAATTTTATTTTCTTAATGCGATTATCTATTGGGTTTTTAGGGTTTATTGCTGCGGTTCTCAGAGTTCATTGGTACGAAAAAAAATGCCATTAAAAAAAATTTCATAATCTAAACGTTCATTTTGTTGTACGAAAAAATTAAATGATAAAATGTAAAATGCCAAGAGCAAGCTTCGAACACTTCTCTTGGCTGTGGGGGGTAACATCTTCCCACTTCGACCATTGGCCTCATCCGACAACTGTCCTTTTTACATATTTATGTTATATTCCCCCTTTTCCTTACTTTTTATCTTAATTTATTTAATGATGCGTCATATAGCAGTTTCATTCATTTGTGCGTTTACGTAATTAATTGGTGCGTTTAACCTATTAATTGGTGCGGTTTGACATCATATCCTTATGAATAATTATTATGTACAAAATAATTTCGAGCAAAAATACCGATGACATCATTATGCTAAAATGTCAATTGAGTAGGTTGACATCACTATGCATGAATGTACGATTAATTTTGGTGCGTTAAGTATTTTTAGTGCGACAAAATAGCAGGAAACGTAACTTGTGGTGCGAAAATAATTAAAAAGTTATTAAATATTGCCAACTGATCTTGGCTATGGGGGTAACAACTTAATAATTTGTCTTCCGTTTTCCTTAGTTTTTGTTTTAATTTATTTACTGATGCGTTTTATCGTTATATTCAAGATGATGCTTATTCATTCATTTGCACGATGAACTTATTATTTAGTGCGTTTTATTCATTAATTTGTGTGTTTAGGTTATTAATTGTTGCGTTTTAAATAAATGCCGTAACATAAAGACCTTCATATACGGAAATTAATTTGTCATATTAACAAACTAATACAGTCTATTAACATTCCATATAAAAAAATACAATTCCCTAATCCATTTACAAATGTTTCAATTAGAAAGGCCTAAATCTACTTCCCAAAATGATGATCTAATACGATCATAAGTGTGTGATTCTCAATCACATTTTACATTTACATAGTCTAATGAAAGCTTCACTGAAGGCTACAAATTAAGGAGAATTTTCATATAATCCAAGTCTTTATATCCAATGATCCACCCTTCTTTTTTTTTTTTTGAATATTCATTCCTTTCAAAGTCGCTAACCCTCGACTGATGACTCATTTGGCTCTGCCATGAGCAATAGTCCAAGAACATAAGATGCCCCAATATGACCTTTACTCGAAGATTTTCTAAATTTCTTTATGGCTTCCGTCTTCTCACTTAATGAAAAGAATTCATACTGTGATCAAGAAACATTTTATCATATAAAAAGGGTTAGATTGAAAACACAATGAATGAATGTTACAGAAATATTTATTTAGGAATGTTTACCATTCCCGCTACGTAAAGAGCTTCAGGGTTTTCCGCCATCACACATCCACCCAAAAAAAGAGATTCTTGAAGTTCGTAAGGGAAGAAATGGGATATTGTTTGGCTGTCAATGGAAACTCGTTGCAATATATTAATGTCTTTAGATAACTCAAAGAATTTCCTCAACTGATCATGAAAGAAAAAAATTTCAAGTAACAGAGGATGACGGTTCAGGGTTTTCAACGAACATACCTTGCCGATGTGTTTAGCAAATCCTGTGCGGAAGACTCTCCAACCCTAGCAACGATCTCTACAAGGATTTCCTCAGGTATACACAGAATGTTGGTCAATTTCTTCTTTGGCGGAGACATTTTTTTTTGAAATTTTGCAATACGAAACAGAGGAAATGGGAGTGAAAATGGGGGATGCGTTCACTGTAGCGGAGCAGCAGGTTTTGATATGTCTCTGAAAAGAGGTCGTGCCGCGTAAATGGTGTTTCATTACCATATATGTCTATTCTATTTTTTGGATAAAATTTTTTCAAACGTTGAAGAAGGATTATTAAAAAACAAGTGTTAATTATATCATATTAAAATTTGGATAATCTACATAGCATATAAATAAACCTAATAAAAATATTACATACTTATATTTTAATAAGATAACAATTCTATTTTTATTACACTCTATGACATTATTAAGATAATTATAAGATTTTTAGTGATAACAAATATTATCCAAATCATTATTAAGCTAGTAATTAGATTTTGTTGATGAATGATGATGCTGATGGATGATGAATGAATGATGACGAATGAATGATGATGATGATGATGATGATGATGATGATGATGATGATGATGATGATGATGATGGTGATGATGAACGAATGATGATGAATTAATGAATGATGATTGATGATGATGATGAATTAATGATGATTGATGATGATGGATGATGATGATGATGATGATGAATGAATGATGATGATGATGATAATGAATGAATGATGATGATGATGATGAATGAATGATGATGATGATGATGATGAATGAATGATGATGATGAATGAATGAATGATGATGGATGATTGATGATGATGATAAATGAATGAATAAATGATGATGATGATGAATGAATGAATGATGATGATGATGAATGAATGATGATGGATGATTGATGATGATGATGAATAAATGATGACGATGATTGATGATGATGATGATGATGATGAATGATGATGATGATTGATGATGATGATGACGATGAATGAATGATGATGATGACTGATGATGATGATGATGAATGAATGAATGATGATGATGATTGATGATGATGATGATGATGATGAATGATAATCATGATTGATGATGATGATGATGAATGGATGATAATGATGATTGATGATGAATATGATGGTTGATAATGATGATGAATGCAGATGATGATGATGGTTGATGATGATGATGAATGAATGATGATGATGATTGATGATGATGATGGATTAGGGTTTTAGAATGTTGCAAATGATGTTATTAGGGTTTTCTAGTTTTCATATGATAGATTAGAGTTTTTGAATGTTGCAAAATAATGTTATTAGGGTTTTCTAGTTTTCATATGATGGATTAGGGTTTTTGAATGTTGCAAACGATGTTATTAGGGTTTTCTAGTTTTCATATGATGGATTAGGGTTTTCTAGTTTTCATATGATGGATTAGGGTTTTTGAATGTTGCAAATGATGTTATTAGGGTTTTATAAATTTCATATGATGGATTAGGGTTTTTGAATGTTGTAAATGATGTTATTAGGGTTTTCTAGTTTTCATATGATGGATTATGGTTTTTGAATGTTGCAAATGATGTTATTAGGGTTTTTTAGTTTTCACGTGATGGATTAGGGTTTTTGAATGTTGCAAATGATGTTATTAGGGTTTTCTATTTTTCATATGATGGATTAGGGTTTTCTAGTTTTCATATGATGGATCAGGGTTTTTGAATGTTGCAAATGATGTTATTAGGGTTTTCTAGTTTTCATATGATGGATTAGGGTTTTCTAGTTTTCATATGATGGATTAGGGTTTTTGAATGTTGCAAATGATGTTATTAGGGTTTTCTAGTTTTCATATGATGGATTAGAGTTTTTGAATGTTTCAAATGATGTTATTAGGATTTTCTAGTTTTTATATGATGGATTAGGGTTTTTGAATGATGCAAATGATGTTATTAGGGTTTTCTAGTTTTCATATGATGGATTAGGGTTTTTGAATATTGCAAATAGTGTTATTAGGGTTTTCTAGTTTTCTTATGATGGATTAGGGTTTTCTGGTTTTCATATGATGGATTAGGGTTTTTGAATCTTGCAAATCATGTTATTAGGGTTTTTTAGTTTTCATATGATGGATTAGGGTTTTTGAATATTGCAAATGATGTTATTAGGGTTTTCTAGTTTTCATATGATGAATTAGGGTTTTTGAATGTTGCAAATGATGTTATTAGGGTTTTCTAGTTTTCATATGATGGATTAGGGTTTTTGAATGTTGCAAATGATGTTATTAGGGTTTTCTACTTTTCATATGATGGATTAGGGTTTTCTAGTTTTCATATTATGGATTAGGGTTTTTGAATGTTGCAAATGATGTTATTAGGGTTTTCTTGTTTTCATATGATGGATTAGGGTTTTTGAATGTTGCAAATGATGTTATTAGGGTTTTCTAGTTTTCATATGATGGATTAGGGTTTTTGAATGTTGCAAATGATGTTATTAGGGTTTTCTAGTTTTCATATGATGGATTAGGGTTTTTGAATGTTGCAAATAATGTTATTAGGGTTTTCTAGTTTTGATATGATGGATTACAGTTTTCTAGTTTTCATATGATGGATTAGGGTTTTTGAATGTTGCAAATGATGTTATTAGGGTTTTCTAGTTTTCATATGATGGATTAGGGTTTTTGAATGTTGCAAATGATGTTATTAGGGTCTTATAGTTTTCATATGATGGATTAGGGTTTTTGAATGTTGCAAATGATGTTATTAGGGTTTTGTAGTTTTCATATGATGGATTAGGGTTTTCTAGTTTTCACATGATGGATTAGGGTTTTGAATGTTGTAAATGATGTTATTAGGGTTTTCTAGTTTTCATATGATGGATTAGCGTTTTTGAATGTTGCAAATGATGTTATTAGGGTTTTCTAGTTTTCATATGATGGGTTAGGATTTTTGAATGTTGCAAATGATGTTATTAGGGTTTTCTAGTTTTCATATGATGGATTAGGGTTTTTGAATGTTGTCAATGATGTTATTAGGGTTTTCTAGTTTTCATATGATAGATTAGGGATTTTTTATGTTGCAAATGATGTTATTAGGGTTTTTCTAGTTTTCATATGCTGGATTAGGGTTTTCTTGTGTTCATCATCAACCATTAACCATCATTCATCAATCATCATCATCATCATCATCATCAATCATCATCATCATCAATCATCATCATCATCAATCATCACCATCATCAATCATCATTATCAACCATCATCATCAACCATCATTCATCAATCGTCATCTTCATCATCAACCATCATCATCAATCATCATCATCATCATCAACCATCATCATCATCATCAATCATCATCATCATTATCATCATTCATCATTCATCATCATCATCATCAATCATCATCATCATCATCAACCATCATTCATCAATCATCATCATCATCATCATCAATCATCATCAACCATCATTCATCAATCATCATCATCATCATCAACCGTCATCATCAATCAATCCATCATTCATCATCATCATCATCAACCATCATCATCAAGATCATCAATCATCATCATCAATCATCATCATCAGTCATCATCATCATCATCATCAACCATCATCATCATCATCATCATCAATCATCCTCATCATCATGAACCATCATTCATCAATCATCATCATCATCATCATCATCAACCGTCAGCATCAGTCATCATCATAATCATCAACCATCATCATCATCATCATAAATCATCATCATCAATCATCATCATCGTCATCAACCATCATTCATCAAACATCATCATCATCATCAACCATCATCATCAATCATCATCATCATCAACCATCATCATCATAAGTGAGTGATATTACTTGGTGCGTCGTCGGTAGGTAAAAATGTTTTCGAATATTTTTTAATTTTTAAAGAAAGATATGAAAATTTTAAAAAATCTAAAATCTTTTTGTCTTTTTAAGTTTTGTAATTTTTATTTTGTTTTTCTTGATACCAAAAGTAGTTACCTATCTTCAATCATCATCATCATCAACAATCATCATCATCAATCATCATCAGCATCAACCATCATTCATCAATCATCATCATCATCATCAACCATCATCATCAATCATCATCATCATCATCAACCATCATCATCATCATCATCAATCATCATCATCAATTATCATCATCATCAACAACTATCATTCATCAAACATCATCATCATCATCAACCATCATCATCAATCATCATCATCATCATCATCGACCATCATCATCCTCAGTAAGTGGTATTATTCGGTGCGTCGTCGGTAGGTAAAAATATTTTTGGATTTTTTTAAATTTTTAAGGAAAGATATGAAAATTATCAAAAATCTAAAATCTTTTTGTCTTTTTAAGTTTTGTAATTTTTATTTTGTTTTTCTTGATACCAAAAGTAGTTACCTATAATTTTAAATTTTCTGATTTTTTGTTTTGTTTTCGAAAGGTTTCGAGACTGAGTCAAAATCATCATCATCAATCATCATCATCAACCATCATTCATCAATCATGTAATATCTTTATTAGGTTTATTTATATGCTATGTACATTATCCAAATTTTAATATGTATAATATTGACATACTTCATAATGTCGTCGAGTGTAATAAAAATAGAATTGTTATCTTATTCAATTATTATCATGTAATATCTTTATTAGGTTTATTGATATGCTATATACATTATCCAAATTTTAATATAATATAATTAACACTTTTTTATTAATATTCCTTCTTCAACGTTTGAAAAAAATTTATCCAAAAAATTAAACCGACATATTTGGATAATATTTGTTATCACAAAAAATCTTATAATTATCTTAAAAATTTTATTCTAAATAAATATCAAAATTCCTGATTTTATTCACTATAAATAGAGTATAATATTGACATACTTCATAATGTCGTCGAGTATAAGAAAAATAGAATTGTTATCTTATTCAAATATTATCATGTAGTATCTTTATTAGGTTTATTGATATGCTACGTACATTATCCAAATTTTAATATGATATAATTTACACTTGTTTATTAATATTCCTTCTTCAACGTTTGAAAAAATTTTATCCAAATAATAAAACCGACATATTTTGATAATACTTGTTATCACCAAAAATCTTATAATTATCTTAATATGTTTTTTAAAAAAAATATCAAAACGCATGATTATAACCATTCGTGATCGATGAAGTATTCGGTTGTAAAGTAGATATAATATTGTTTTATGAAGATATAGTCAATACGTGTCACTTTGTGGAATAAACCAGGGGAGCGACCAAGTTTGGGAGAAACACTCATGGTTGCTTTAAAATTCAACGTTTCAATTTTTTATAATTAATTTTTACAACTGATCCACTAAAAAGTCGTGGATGGGGTTAGTCTCATAAAGGTACAAGGTTGCTTAAAAGTTAAAAGCAAACAAAAGTTCTTTTTTGGTCAGGTACGAAATGGAAAGGTAATCAGGTACCCCGCATATTTGCATGTCAGCGCAGTTCACTGCACATTGGACATGCCCTCATCGAGTTGCCAAAACAAGCGCACAACGCATTTAATGCATGTAATGATTTCAATTTAAAACCATCACACCGTCGTCGAATTTGTTAATGCTATTTTTTATAGATTTCGTCTTTTTACTAATGCTGTAATTTATATAAAGAGACAAGTTTAATGTTTAATAAAATTAAATAATATTTTTAGACACATTTCATAATATAATATAAGTATGAATATGGGTATGAATAAAAGGTCGTAAGAAATATACTTGAAAAAATCGATGTGATGGATCCTGAGAATCAATTAATCGTATATATAACTAAAATATCTTTAATCCATAAATATCAAAATAATATTCTTACAAACATGAACCATATAGATAATTATAATGTATCAAATATAGAAATTGTTCAAAGGATCAGATCTAGACTTCAATAACATATATATCTTAAATATTACATCTTACTAAAAATCTTGAAGGCGAGATAGTGTGTCATCAATCTTCTCCATTAATTGCATCGATAGTTCGTTGAGCGACTCGAGGATTTGGTAATTCTTGCCCAATTGTTTTTTCATCATCTCTTTCTCCTTCCTTCCATCATCTGTTGGCGGTTTCAGAGACATGTTTTCCATTAGATCTTCTTGTACTTCGATTTATTCGGCTATTAAAGACTTTGTTCCTTCTGCCCAGACAAATTGTTTTCTGTAGTAATATAGTTCTCGTTGGATTTCCTGCTTGGTTACTTGTGATTTCATGTCTTGATATTTTGATAAAGACGCCATAAGATCTTTTAATTTGTACTAACGAATGTACGTTTACTATGCTTCTGAGAATTAATTAATGGTAAACCGTTTGTGTTTGAAGGTATATATAGAGGTGGTTAGGTTTCCAATTTAATTAATGTAGCCGTTGTAACCCAATACGGTTAATCATTATTTTAGTAAGATATCGTGTGTGTTGTACGCGTTTATTTAATGCTATGAGATAGGATGACGAATCGGTTTTGTAACCAACATTTAATTATAACGCACCCATCTGATCATATTCTTAGCCGTAAAACTTTTTTGAAATCATTAGTTTGCATTTAAATATGTACGAATGAAATGAATGATCATTGTCATAAAATATTATTACTTTTAATAAAATAAACATTGTCACGATTTCATTCAAGGAAATATATCCCTAAAATTTTGGAATGACGTTGCATGTTTCTCAACAAAAGTCGTTTTGTTTGATATTGTTTTATTAATGCTGCTATTTACCTTTTTAATGCAGTTTTCGTCTCCCCAAAAATTATGTCATATTACTTAAAATATATTAATACGATTTCCAATTATTTTAAATAAATTGGTAGTGAAACTTTGTAATTTATTCCCATTGAAATCAAATTCTAGTCTTCCAATTATTTTTAAAAGGAAACTTATATTCATTCCTAATATATCATCCTACTTCATCCTCCTAACCATTAAAAAATCACGTGTGGGATCCACTAAGTCATCTTAAAAAGGAAAATTATATTCTAGTCTTCCAATATTTTTTTGGATTTTAGATAAAGGTGAATAAAAAATAGTGTTGATTACATTTGAATACATCGATCAAAGGTTGGGCATGCCGTCCTTGAGTCGCACTAAGTCATCTTAAAAAGGAAAATTATATTCAAAATGTGTGTAATCATCGATCAAAGGTTACATTGAATACATTTTATTAAATTACTGCCTTTCCAAAAAAGAATTAATCCATCAGACTGGGCATGCCGTTCTTGAGTTGCAAACACAGGCGCATTAATCCATGTAATCATATCAGATCGAAAACTGCACGTTGTTTGAGATTTTGTTAATGCAAATCTATTAATTGATGCGATATCAGATTTATTAGTGCGGTGTCCTACCCCCAAATCGCCTTAAAAATATATGGGTGCTGATGTAATAATTGCATGTAATCATATATGTTGGAAACGTCATCAACGTGTAGTCACAATTTCGTTTATATCATTATAAACATTATAAATTACGCATATATTATTATGAACATTTAAATTACGTACATATCCTTGCAAATCTGTGATTTTTTTATTTGTTTTACATATTGATTTATTATTAAATTAATTTTTTGGATATATATGTGAGTTTTTAGGGTTTGCATGGATATATACGTAATTTAAATGTTTATAAGGATATATGCGTAATTTATAATGTTTATAATGATATAAACGAAATTGTGCCTTTTTTAATTCTAATATATTTATTGATGCAAATTTATTTTTTATGTGCGAAATTGTTTTTTTTAATGCGGTTTTATTGGGACGTAATATATCAGGTGCAACGAAAACGTCGTAACTTATCCTTTGAGACAGTTAATTAATTTGTTATATGGTTTATTAAGTGGTACGATCAGGTACAACCGGAATAACTTCTTTCTGTATATAAATACCTACACCCGCTGATCATCTCTCCACCATATTTCCAAATCAACCATCAAAAATATATCAGATGGCTCCCGAGAAATCAATCATCCGTGATCTTCGCATGAGCAATGTCGCCACTTACCTAATGGTGGATGCTTCCCTTTCCCCAGTCTCCAAGCAACTTATGGGACAGATCGATGGACTGGAGCAACTCCTTGAAATGGCGAACGACATCGGGCGTGGGTCTGGACCCACGTCCATCGAAGCCATGCTACAGTATATCCAGACTCAAAGGATAGGGTCATTAAGGCCCTCCGGGAGGTTGTCGACGCCCGTCTCTTTATTCAACAACTGATCAAAAAGGAGAAGGAGATCGTCGACGACCTCTGAGTCGTTGGGCCGGTTCTGGGCATGAAGCTTTTGGCGGCGTAGCCAGTTGATGGGGGTTGGGGGGGGGGGGGGGGGTTTAATCGTAATGTTGTTTTTTTGTATGTAAAATTTTACATCCTTTGGATGTAAAATTTATGTTTATATATATATATATATATATATATATATATATATATATATATATATATATATATATATATATATATATATATATATATAATGAATGTTACGTTTTATCTTTGTATGATGCCATCTATTATTTTTATGATGTTTTTTATTTGATCGGTCTAGTGATGAAGTTATACACGTAAAATGAAAAAATCATTAGAGTAAGAATCGAATGATTGTGTGTTATTGTGATAACTGCAAGAATTGAAACGGATCGACATGGAGTTTTTTTAATTTTTGTGCTATATTGTGATAACTGTGGTCATAGGGGCCACAAACCATATTGAAGACGTTGGAAGAGGATTTTTTGTATTTTCTCAAGGACGAAATAATAAATCAGAAAAACATAATTGAAAATAGGTTGAAGATACTACAAATATAAATGAGGCATGATACGGATCATGAATTATAGTGGCCAAGGAACCACCTCTTATACTTGTTGTCTCTGGATATTTGTTATAAACCCTTCAAAAATTTGTTTTGAACCTCAAATTTTTTGGTGTGTAAATGAGTAAAAAGGGTGTATATGATTGCTTATGGAAAAACTTATTAACTTTTTAGAAAATAAATAAATTTAAAAAACATTTGACAACTCGATAATGACTTTTAATGATTAGTGAATTTTGTATAAGGAAATGACATATTACTTGTAATAAAGGTCAAAAGACCATTAAGAACATCTCTATTCCATCTTTATAAATGAGTTTATATTATTTTTAAACTATTTTTTCTCTAACTCACTCTATTTTTTGATATATTAATAGTATTACTCCAAATATTGAGTTATACTATTCATTTACATAGAAAATACAGTTAATATTTCAGTTGTCATTTTTAGTCATTTATTTTTTATATCTATACATTTTTAGTTTAATTTAAATGCAATAACAAATATTTATAATCATATTATATATTAAATGATATTAATTAGTTATAGTTATCAAAATTGAATATTTAATATCGAATTCCTATAAAAGTTTATGTATAATAAATAGAACGAGAGATTTTGACAAATTTTTGTAAATGAAAGAAAAATAATATATACTAGAAATATACTTTATAAAATAAAAATTGTGTGAAAAATAAAAGTTTGTTGGAGATGGTCCATTTTTTACACTATTTTTTATATAAAAAATAGAGATGGATTGGAGATCTAAGACTATCCTCATTCATAACCAAACATAGCCCACTTTGGGTGTTTACACATAACTTCATTGAAAACAACAAAGTCGTTAAACTTGTTGTTCCCATTTGCCTCGTAAATTTTATGTGCTTCATTCTCAATATCTTTCGGCTCATTCCACTTCTTTTTCAACGATACGCTTCATGGTAGGCATCAACCCATTTTTGGGCATTTTCGCTAAGTCGTTTACAACGACCTTTGATTTGATCTTCACTTCTATTACCAATCTTTCCTGGGTTTTCTGCCTGATCCTCAGCAACAGTTCCTTTACTCGTGCCCATAATGTTGTCTCTTTTCTGAGTTTTGCCACGAGTGCTATTTCCACTAGCAATACACCAGGCCGACATTAAAGCGATATGTTCAGCAACATCCGATTTATTGCCTCGTTGTTGTTTTTCAATGTTTTGAGAGGTTTGAAGGTTTTCGATGAGAGCAATCAAAATTCAAATAAAAATTATTTGGAAACGAATGATCCATGACAACAAATATGAAACCGAAAGGGACTAGAAATGGAGAATCGAAATTGGATATGGAAGTATATCGATATGATAGTCTATTTATAAAAAAAATTATAATTTTTAGTAATTTTTTTATGTTACATAATCCTAGAAGATAAAAGATCTTAGAGTAAATTAAAGTTTTGGTCCCTGTGGCTGACCAGAAGAAATTACAGTGGGAGTCCACCTTTTCAAATTCCACATCAAGGGTCCTGTAGTGACCAAAAACTTGCAAATACGGTCCCTCCTGGGGTTACCGTCTGTTTAGCTCCGTTAAATACCTGTAAAAGACTAAAATGCCCCTCTTTTTATTCCTTTATTATATTTGCTATTTTCTAAAATTCAAGGACTAAAACTGCAATTTACACAAGCCCCTAACCTAAATCAACATTGATCACGTAGCCGGAACTGGAGGCCTAACTTTTTTTTGAGATGCGAATTCTCCTCCTGGTAAAAACACAAACACGCACCCAAAATTAGAAACGAAAGAAGAGAAATCGAGCACTGCATTGGGTCTCCTTGGTTCGCGATTTGCAGCAGAGAGACTGGAGCTGGGAAAGGAAGCAACAGCGGCGAGCTGTTGTTGTGGAGAAGACAGACGACGACAGCCACCACCGGAACCACAGTGGCTGGCCGAAGATGATTTGCGGCGGTGCTAGTCTACCTTATACTCAAGCTAATCGATGCAACTTTGTTTTTTGTATAAATATCAACGAAAATTCATAACGCTATTTGAACTATTAGAGATCTCGGCATATTGTTAATTTTGGCATGTTTTTCTGTATTTTAATAGTCGATGATGACAAATCTCTTGTGATAGTGAGTTCTTCACTTCAATTCAATCGGTTTCCACTTTCCGCATCTGCGCATTGTGTTTGCACTGATTTCAATCTGTTTTGTTGGGCCTTGTTTCTATTGCCCAAGTGTGAAGAACATCGTTGTGTGTGTATTATTTAGTAATGATTTCACCATGATTCTTTTTTGCATCTAAAAACATGTAAAATTTTGTTGTATTGGTCTAGCAACTGGTTGTTTATTCCTTACATAATCAGGTGGAAAGAATTGAAGAGTTTTTGAATCCTTCAAGGTCTGAAACATCTATAATGTCAACTGATTCGCCTAAAAGGACTGAAGTTACCTCACCGAGGGTTCCTCGCACATGCTATAGGACTTCTACCAGGCAGAAGGCGAAAAAAACTGAAACAGAGCCTCTTCATGCGACTGTGAACATGGCAACTTCTCGTGGAGTAAGGAGGGAATTGGCTGGAGATGTTAATGAAGTCCTGAAAACTCCAAAGGTTTCCAGCACTAGAAAAAAGGCTGTAGCAGTCAGTTCAATAAGGTTGTAGCAACTTTTTCTTCCCAGGATGTTACCAGTCAGTTCAATAAGAACGAAATCACTGTGAAAAAGGAGACTACCACTATACAAAGAGCATACCGCACAAGAAGATCCACAAGGTTGCCTACGAAGAAATCTGTAGAGAGCCAGGTGTGATGGAGAGAGAAAGAAGTGAACCTGTGAAGATTGATTCGTTTTTGGATGAAATGAATGATTTGCCTACTCATATTAAAGAAAAACATGATGATGTTGTTTTGGAAGAAAGCGATAAAAGAAACAAAAAGGAGGCGCATTTTAGACATTTTACTGACATTTAACGGAGCAAAACAGACGGTAATCCTAGGAAGGACCGTCTCTGCAAGTTTTTGGTCACCACATGACCTTGATGTTGAATTTGAAAAAATAAACTCACTGTGTAATTTCTGGTAAACTGTAATTTACTAAAGATCTTATCTAAATAGATATGGTTGTAATTTCAAAATAAAATTAAAAAAACTAATTTATTTATATTATTATAAATAAAAATGGATAAAAGAATCAATATTTTAATACCAAACCAAGTTTGCAGGGGGAGACCCGGTTGGTGACCTAGGTCAACTTTTTTTATTTTTCTAATATTAAAAAAAAAAATCACCACTGGTGATAGTCTAATATCCTCGCAAACCCTTTACCGATCGAAGGTAAAGGCTCCACTTTTCTGTCTCGTTTTCTCTTTCATGCCTCCAAAAGATCGCGATTACTGCAGACCTGTGGTAATTTTTTACGCCTCCACAGGATCGATTTTCTGTCTGGCTGCAGGATCGACTTCTTTTTCTTGGACCGTTTTCTGCTTCGACAACAATTTGTCATTCAGTTATTAATCTGATTTTTCTGTTTCTGTGGCCTGCGAATTGCTTCAACTCTGCTTGCATTTTTTGTTTTCAATTTACTGAGAATTCTGTTTAGTTGTTTCAATTGTGCTTCAAATTTCTGGATCTGTCAAATTGTTGGGACTTCAAATTCGGTGTTATAGATGTGTTAAGAATCTGTAATTCAGTGGCATGGTTGTATAGCATTGTTGGTTTGGTTTTGGTGATTTCATTGTCTTATATGTAATATAAGATAAGATGTTAGATGAAATTTGATGATGTTTTGTTATGGGTTTGAAGGGATGAGACGAGAAGTAGAACATGTCCCGGAGTTGATGCAGCATATACAATCACGGTTGCCGCTAAAAGAAGCGGCCCGCACGAGCGTGTTATCCAAGTCATGGCTACACGCTTGGTCAACCATCCCAACCCTCAGGTTCGATGTTCGAAGAGGAAAGAGCATGAAGTTGGTGGATGTGGACCGCGTTCTGATAAGGTATTTCGGTAACAACACACCAATCGAAAGGTTTGAGCTTATGATCGACATCGAGAACCACGAGTCAGCTGCTCTTGCTGAAAATTGGATTGGGCCCATGGCAACCAAAGCTTGTCTTAAAGAGTTTTCCCTCTCAATCACGGTTAACCGTGCCTCGTTTACCTTGCCAGATGAGTTGCTGCTGGGTGAGAAGCTAACAAAGATACAAGTTTCAGTTTCGCAAGGGATCCATTCCGTTTGGATGGCGACTAGCCAGCATCCTGTGATAAAATGTGTGGTCCTACGAGAACTGCACTTGCAATTTGTGCGCATAAGTGAAGAGGTACTCCAAGACATATTTTCGTCTTGTCGCTTGCTTCAGAAGATTGAGCTTTTAGATTCTTGCGAGGGGTTCAAGACCATCAAGGTTAAAAACCTTCATCGTCTTCACGAATTACGAATAGCTCTAGATGCTGTACACTCTACTACTTTGGAAATCGATGATGTCCCAAATCTTGGCGTGTTTAGCTACAATCGACATTCTCCAGAATGGTCGAACAACCCTCTTCCATTCAACGCCCATTCGATATCGTTAGGAAGCAGCGTGACGCAATTAACGTTAACTGGTGTGATAACGGACAACGTGTGTCTGGACATGATCAAATCGGTATTTCCTTTTCTTGAGAGTTTGACCCTTGGGATGAGATCTTGGATGTTGGAAAGCTTCCATTTCACATTTGCTTCCATCAAGAGACTGTCCTTGCTATCGTGCCCACACCGCCTTATCAACGTACAAGTAGATGCTCCAAAATTACTTTTTTTTTAGTTTCGTGGCCACACATTGCCTAGTCTCTTGTTTCCGGTCTCGTCTCTCAAGCAAATTAAGCTTTCACTCAGCCTCGACCTCCCTGTTGATGCTTCTTTTTTTCTTAAGATGAGGGAAGTGTTAACAGTTATAGAATAAATATTTGTAGAACAATCTTTGTTATTACATTAAACCACGAAGCCCCTGCTTAAATATGCAGGGCTTTACACTTTACAAAATTAAAGGAAAAGACAACAGTGGGAAACATACACGTTACAGGAATTAAAGGTTGTCGGATCTGACCCATACTTTATAAAAGGTGTTTATTTTAACACTCCCCCTCACGTTGAATGGTGGGATTCCCAAAATTCAACTTGACCAAACAATTGTTGAAAATTTTTCCATTTACGGCTTTCGTCAGAATGTCGGCTACCTGGTCTTCTAATCGAACGAACGGTAGTTCAATGATTTGAGTTTCTAGTTTTTCTTTGATGAAATGTCTATCCACTTCCACATGTTTTGTTCGGTCATGTTGTACAGGGTTTTCTGATATTTGAATAGCAGCTTTATTATCACACATAATTTTAATGGTTTCTTTACGGAAGAGACCAACTTCGGTGAGAAGTTTTCGTATCCATAGAGCTTCTGCGACTCCTCGTGATATTCCCCTGAACTCTGCTTCAGCACTAGAAAGGGATACCACCTTTTGTTTCTTACTTCTCCATGTGACTAAATTTCCGCCAACTAAGGTGAAGTATCCCGAAGTTGATCTTCGATTTCCTTTGTCTCCTGCCCAATCTGCGTCAGTATAGATCTGGGTTTTCAGATGCCCGTTTGCCTTAAACAACACTCCATGCCCTACTGTTCCTTTGAGATATCTGATAATTCTCCATACTGCCTCCATATGAGAAACTTGAGGTTGATGCATGAATTGACTAACTACCCCTACAGCATATGATATATCAGGACGAGTATGTGAAGATATTAATTTTCCCACAATTCGTTGATATCTTTCCTTGTCTGCTGATTTTGCCTTGTTTTCTATACATAGCTTTTGATTTATCATCATGGGAGTCTCTGCCGGTTTGCAATTGATCATTCCAGTTTTTGCTAATAGGTCTAAAACATATTTCTTCTGACAAATAAAGATCCCTTGTTTTGACCTTAAAACTTCAATTCCAAGAAAGTATTTGAGCCTCCCTAGGTCTTTCATTTCGAACTCTTGAAACAAATTCTTCCTTAGTTTTGTTATTTCCTCCTCATCGTTGCCTGTAATTATCATGTCATCAACATATATAATTAAACAGGTTATAAGGTTATTTCTTCGTTTAAGAAACAAAGTATGATCAGAGTTACTTTGTTTGAAACCATATTTTCTCATAGCTAAAGTGAATCTCCCAAACCAAGCTCTCGGGGATTGTTTTAATCCGTAGAGAGATTTTTTAAGGCGACAAACTTCTCCTGGTTTAAAGTTCTTCGTGAAACCAAGGGGGGCTTCCATATAAACTTCTTCTTTTAGTTCTCCATGTAAAAAGGCATTTTTAACGTCAAACTGGTGTAATGGCCATTCTTTATTTGCAGCAATGGAAAAAAGGACTCTAATTGTATCAATTTTTGCAACCGGAGAGAAAGTTTCAGCATAGTCAATACCATAGGTTTGAGTGTAACCTTTGGCTACCAATCGTGCTTTATATCTCTCAACAGTACCATCGGGCTTGTGTTTTACTGTAAAGACCCATCGACATCCTACCGGTCTCTTTCCAACTGGAATAACACATTTTTCCCATGTGTCATTTTTTAATAGGGCTTTCATTTCATTTTCCATTGCGTCTTTCCAGTTTTTCATCTTCAAGGCTTGATCTATGCTAGTTGGAATTTCTTCAGAGTATAGTGCAGCATTGAAAGCCTTAGCTTCTTGAGTTAAGTTACCCTTAGCCATATTTGCCATAGGATATCTAGAACCTCGAGATTCTCTTTCTGGAGAATATCTTTTTGGTGGAATCCCTCTGTTAGTTCTTGGTGGTAACATATATCTTTCTGTTGGTTGTTCTTGTATTAGTTCTTCTTGTTCTCGGATGTCAAGTTGCTCTTCTTGTTCTGTGGCAGTTTCATGATCATGATCTGAGGTAACAAGGTCAACATGTTCAGGAGAATTATGAGTATGAGGAGACTGAGTGTTACATACCTCGGATGTCAGGTTGGGAGACTGATCTGGGATGGCACTAGAGTTAGGATTTGTATATTGTGTGGACATGTTGTGTGATTTTTCTTGAGCACTTTCGTTGGGTGACTCTTGAGTGCTGTGGATATTTTCTTCTGATGTTTCCTGAACATACTCTAACCAACTTAGTGCGTCTGAACACTCTATCTCCCTCTGACCACTATGTTGGGAGGCATAGTAGTATTCTGTTTCAAGAAAATCACAGTTCATGTTGGTGAACATGTGATGAGTCTTGGGATTATAACATCTGTATCCCTTTTGATTCACTCCATATCCAACGAATACACATTTTTCAGCACATGGGTCGAGTTTATTTCGCTGAGACTTAAGTATATGAACAAAGGTAGTGCACCCAAATATCTTTGGTTCTAGCATAAGAAATGAGGGAAGTTTGACAAATTCTGATAGGGTTTGTAGTGGAGTTTTAAATTTGAGAATATTTGTTGGAAGTCGGTTTATAAGGTACGTAGCTGTGGCAAGAGCTTCAGGCCAAAAAATTTTTGGAACTTTTGATTCGATTAAAAGAGCTCTAGTTATTTCTAACAAAAAACGGTTTTTTCTTTCAGCTACACCATTTTGTTCTGGGGTATGTGGGCAGGTAGTTTGATGGATTATTCCTTTTGATTGAAAAAATTGTTTCATAGAGGTGTTAACGAACTCCCCTCCATTGTCAGACCGAAAAATTTGAATATTTTTTTGAAATTGGGTTTGAATCATGGTATGAAACATAACGAATTTGTCAAGAACTTCAGATTTATTTTTTAAGAAATAAATCCATGTCATACGAGTGCAGTCATCGATAAACAACACAAAGAAACGAAGATTTTGTCCTCCAATGATCGGCGAGGGACCCCATACATCGGAGTGAATTAGTGAGAAAGGCACATCAACCCTGGTTTTATTTGGTTTGAATGTTTGTCTATGGCTTTTGGCTAACACACATGTTTCACACAGCGATAAATTTTTAGAAGGAAACAGATTAGGGAATAGAGTATGTAAATAACCCGTAGATGGATGACCCAATCTTCTGTGCCATAACCATGCTTCTCTTTCTGTGGTTCCATGAGCCATCATCACAGTACCATTTTGAGTCACCTCGTCCACATAATACAATCCTTGTTTCTCAGTGCCACGCCCAATGATCGCCCCCGTCCTGATATCCTGTAAGATACAAAAAGTGGGGTGCATTAGAACTGAGCAGTTTAGTTCTTTTGTAACATGACTTATTGATAACAGGTTTTGTGATAGAGATGGGACATAGAGACAATTAGAGAGTTTTAACATAGGAGAAAATTCAATTGTTCCTCCTTGTTTAACTTCCATTTTTTCACCATTTGCAGTTTGTATCTGTGCTTTCCGCGGTTTGGATAGCGAAATAAGATCTGATATTTCATAAGTCATGGTGTCGGTGGCTCCGCTGTCAAGTATCCAGCTTTTATCTCGTGAATTATCACAAGAAAAAATTATATTTGCATTCCCTCCATTTTGTGAACCATTTCTGCAATTTTTTAAACCTTTATTCATATAGGAAATAAAGGAATAAACTTCAGGGGTAATTTCTGCCATTTCGTTTTTTTTAGGGTCAAAATTGGAGTTTTTGTAACTTGGATTTGGAATAAATGTTTGCTGATCATTCCCGTGACCTAAAAACACCCCTTCCTCTCCACCTTGATTTCTTCTTGTTGCACCGCCGCCGAAAGCATCAACTCCGCCGCCGCCGGAGAGGTTACCGCCTAGGTCCACGCCATCGGACCCTGCTGTCGACGCTATCGGAGGGTTGCGCCGGATTGCGCCGGTTGCGGCCGCTGATGTCCCGCCGAAACCATCGCCCACCCTGCCGCCGAGGCTTCTGTGAGGAGAGGTTACCGCCAAGGTTTCTGTGGAGCGGCGCCGGTTCATGTTCGGATCGGACAGAGGGATTCCACCGATGATCCGTTTTTTCGGGCTGTGTTTGGGTGAAATCGGGGAGATGATGAGTCGGGAGTTCCGGCGAAGCGAGGAGAAGCCGAGGAGTTCCGGCGAAGCGATGAGAAGTCGAGCGAGCTCGGGAGTTCTAATGAGTCGAGAGTTCCGGCGAAGCGAGGAGAAGCCGAGTGAGCTCGAGGTGCTGTACATGGCGGCACGCCAGGCGGTGGTGGCTGATCGGGAAAAAACGCGGTTGTCGCTGGTGGCTGCGCCGCTGTTTCTTTTGTTGTCTTCGGCGGTGGCTGCTCTCCTTGGTTCAGTCCCGTGAGTTTTATCTTCATTTCTTTTCTTTGAGAAATCTGATATATGGTTTTGTTTGGCTATGAATACTCTTCCGGTGGATTCGGATTCTGACATTTTTTGGTGGTGGATGACGAGCTAATTAAGGATCTTAAGCTCTGATACCATGTTAACAGTTATAGAATAAATATTTGTAGAACAATCTTTGTTATTACATTAAACCACGAAGCCCCTGCTTAAATATGCAGGGCTTTACACTTTACAGAATTAAAGGGAAAGACAACAGTGGGAAACATACACGTTACAGGAATTAAAGGTTGTCGGATCTGACCCATACTTTATAAAAGGTGTTTATTTTAACAGGAAGCACTCACACTGTCACGCGAGTGCTACCTTCGTATAACGACTGACAACTCCAAGCTGCCATTGGACATCGACATCGAAGATCTAAAAACAAGGCTCCTGTTTCCACCTGCTACGAACGTGCAACAACTGTCGTTTGAAACCAAACGTGTGGTTCAGAGACGATGATTGCCTGTGGGAATGATCCCCGTTTTTTGATGCATTCTTTGAGATTTGCCATCCCAAGCATGTATTTGCAAAGCCAAACGTGTGGTTCAGAGACAACAATCACTTTTGTAGGCTAATGCTGAAGGAGGTCTTGGAGAAGAACAAGACCGGAACCGCGTATTGGCCTCATTATCTGAAACATGTTCAAATAAAACAGCCTCTTCATAAAAATTGGAAAACCCTAACAAATTCCCACAAAAGCTTTCTAGATGGGTCGGTTCCTGGTGTCTACCTCAAGTTCAAACTAAAGTGGCGTTAACCATCATCTCGTATTTGCTTTGCTACTACATGTTTTCATTTTCATTTTATCATGTGTTACAAACATATTTAATCATATAATATTAATATTTTGATGTTATATCGGTTATCACCTCCGACTAATGCTAAATTTCGAGGTATTTCAAGTGATTTAAACAGAATTCGGATTCAACAATTATTTTGAGTGTTAGGATGCATGTCTTAAAAGATTGTTTTTTCATTTATTCAATAGAACGATTACAGGGGAATATAAATAGCGAGGAATTTACAAACTAGCTAACAAACTATAAGATAAAAACGAATAAAAAAACGAAATTATCTACTTATCTATTCTACTGTAATTATCTATTTATCTATTCCACTGGAATTATCTTCTTATCCATTCTACTGGAATTATATTCTTTTAAATAAATCTCAACATTCCCCCTCAAGTTGGTGCATATATGTCGCACATGCCCAACTTGCAAAGTAGCTTAGTAAAAACTTTCCTCGAGACAGCTTTAGTCAAAATATCAGCCGGCTGATCTTCAGATTGAATGTTTCTCACTTCCAGAGTCTTGTTTTCTAATTTCTCCTTGATAAAGAACATGTCCACTTCCACATGCTTGGTACGATCATGATGAACAGGATTATGAGCAATATCACGGGCTGACTTGTTATCACAAAATAACTGTATCGGCCTTTGGATAGGCCGACCTAAATCTTGTAAGAGTCGTTTCAGCCATAAAGCCTCACAATTTCCAAGTGTCATACTTCTTAATTCCGCCTCTGCAGAAGACCGAGACACAACATGTTGTTTC
The DNA here is from genome assembly GCA_023525715.1 of Cichorium intybus. Taxonomy (NCBI): domain Eukaryota; kingdom Viridiplantae; phylum Streptophyta; class Magnoliopsida; order Asterales; family Asteraceae; genus Cichorium; species Cichorium intybus. The sequence continues at coordinate 78,535,856 of CM042017.1, forward strand.
TTACTTCTCCACGTCACTAGATTCCCTCCAACAAAACTGAAATAGCCTGAAGTGGATCGACCTTCAACTTTTGATCCTGCCCAATCTGCATCTGTGTATACTTCCACATTTTGACAGTTTAAATTCCTTTTGAAAAGAACTCCTTTTCCAGGAGATGACTTCAAGTATCGAAGTAAATGCATAACTGCATTCATATGTTGTTCATCTGGGTTGTGCATAAACTGGCTAATCACACTTAATGTATGAGCAATGTCTGGTCGAGTATGTGCTAAGTACATTAACCTGCCCACAAGTCTTTGATACCTTCGTTTCTTATCAACTGGAACTTGATTTTCCTTATTTGTAAGTTTTAGACCTTCAATCATTGGAGTATCTGTTGGTTTACAACCTGACATTCCCGTTTCTTGTAAAAGATCGAGGGTATATTTTCTTTGGGATAGCAAGATTCCGGCTTTTGATCGAGACACTTCAATTCCGAGGAAGTATTTTAAAGGCCCAAGGTCTTTCATTTCGAACTCCTTAGACAAGTAATTTTGAAGAGCTGTCTGTTCATCAGGATCATCCCCTGTAACCACCATATCATCAACGTATACAATAAGAGCGGTGATCCGATTGTGTTTCCGCTTTAGGAATAATGTGTGATCTGCATTGCTTTGCTTGTATCCAAAAGATTTCATATCCTCGGTAAACCTTCCAAACCATGCTCTTGGAGACTGTTTAAGCCCATACAATGACTTCTTTAACTTGTACACCTTGTTTTTCTGGTTCTCAGTCACAATGCATCCTGGGGGAGGATCCATATACACTTCTTCAGACAGATCTCCATGCAAAAATGCATTTTTAACATCAAATTGTCGCAGTGGCCAATCAAGATTAGCAGCCAAGGATAGCAACACTCGAACAGTATTGATCTTTGCCACTGGTGCAAATGTTTCTATGTAGTCAACTCTGTGCGTTTGAGTATAGCCCTTCGCCACCAATCTTGCTTTATATCGTTCAATGCTTCCATCAGCATTGTATTTCACAGTATAGATCCATCGACATCCAACTGTTCTTTTTCCTGGTGGTAAATCAGTAAGATCCCATGTAGCATTCTTCTGTAACGAACTCATTTCTTCGTTCATTGCATTTTTCCATTTTGGATTGGCAAGAGCTTCCTGCACACTGTTAGGAATAACTACAACGGATAATTGATTAACAAACGCCTTATTTGTGTCAGAAAGGTTGTTAAGAGACACATAATTACTCATAGGATACCTAACTTTGGAAGATACACCAGGTTCATACATTGGTTTAGGTATACCTCTATTGTGGCGATGAGGAAGTTGCCTTCTTTCTTGTGGGGGTTGGGGATTTTGTTCCTCCACGATGTGATCACCCTCTCGAGAAAATGATTGGTCTGGTATGGTTGTATTCAATTTGTCATCCTCTTCAGTATAAAACTGGAAATTTTTTGCCTCATTTTCATATTCTGGTGGAATATCATATTCTGGTGGAATATCTTATTCTGGTGGAATATCATCACTATTTTTTTGCTTCACCACTTCTTGGAACCTCATTATTATGAGAATATTCCCCCTGAGATGCAATTTTTGTAGCATCAAGTCTCTCGTACATATAATCAAGAGTTTGAATATTTTCATGATGATTCCTCCCCTGAGATTCAGACTCGTGAGAGAAGAACATTTTCTCTTCATGAAAGACAACGTCCATGGTGACATACATGCGTTTTGTTGGAGGATGGTAGCACCGATATCCCCTTTTATTGTTGTCATATCCAACAAAAATGCACTTTAAGGCTCGTGGGTTTAGTTTGCTTCGTTGGTGTTTATAAAGATGTACAAAGGAAATACATCCAAAAACACGAAGGGTTAACTCTGGTACAACTGGGGCGACAACAGTTTTTGTTAAAGCTTGAAGAGGATTTTGAAATTCGATAGAACTTGACGGAACACGATTTATTAGATAGGTAGCGGTGGCAGCAGCTTCACCCCAATATGAGAGTGGCATGTGTGCTGTAATTAATAGAGATCGTATAACTTCAAGCAGGTGTCTGTTTTTTCTCTCTGATGTTCCGTTTTACTGAGGGGTATTTGAACAAGTCGTGTGATGTACAACTCCGTACTCCTCTAAATACCTTTTGAGACCAGTATTTATATATTCTCCACCATTGTCACTGTGGAGAACTCGTATTTTTGCACCATATTGTGTTTCTATCATTTTATGAAACCTTTTAAACAACATAGTTACTTCATCTTTTGATTTCATGAGGCATAACCATGTCATTCTACTATAGTCATCAATAAATGTAACAAACCACCGGGATCCACTTATGGTTGGAACCTTGGATGGACCCCAAACATCAGAGTGAATAGTCATGAGCGGAAGCGTATTTTTACTTAAAGTTAATGGAAAAGATGCACGGTGGCATTTAGCCAATTCACAGACCTCACAATAAAACTTTGAAACATCACAATTTTTAAATAAAACTGGAAATAATCATTTTAGATAACCAAAAGATGTATGACCCAATCTACGATGATACAACCAAATATCTAATTCTTTTTTATTTTCTTGATGACCTTCTGCAACCAATGCTCTCTCCATCCTTTTAGAAGTTTTTGGTTCCAACTCCAAATAATAAAGCTTTCCTCTCCTAACACCATAGCCAATCGTCTTTTTCGTTTGAATGTCCTTAAACACACAACAATCAGGCCAGAAAATGACAACACAATTCAAGTTAGTTGTAATCTATGACACTGATAGGAGATTATAATCTAAGGATGGAACAACTAAAACTGAGTCTAAGTTCATTTTTTGTGTGAGGTTTGAGGTACCCTTGCCCATTACTGGAGTTGAGGTACCATTGGCTATTGTAACAAATTTTTGTGATGTATTCATGAGAGAGGATGTATTTCTAACATCAAAGGTCATATGGTCTGTTGCACCCGAATCAATTATCCAATCACTACTTTCAATAGTTACAGAGGAATCTGAGGACATACCATGAGATTCAGCATTGAGGACAGTAGCATTAGTGCTTTCAGCAACTGCTGTCACGGGAGCCTTTTTTGAGTTCTTCTTCCGAGGTTCACGATTATGATCCCACCAATCTGGATATCCCACGATTTCAAAACAACCCGTTTTGGTGTGACCAGTCTTGTTACAGTGAGTGCATTTAAGTAAGCTTTTGTCAGATTTTTGTGGTTGTCTGGCTATCATCACAGAGTCATCTGTGTTATCTGAGTCACTTATGAGGGTTGCATGACGTGTAGCTTCTCTACGGATAAGAGCATAACATTCTTCCAACTCAGGAATTGGATCTTTACGGAGTATTTCACCCCTAATCTGTTCGAATATGGTGTCCAGACCCGCAAGAAAAATATGTACTCGTAGGCGATCAATTGCCTTACGATAAGCCTTAACATCATCTGTGTCTTTCATAACCACTTTGTCACGATGGTCTAATTTAAGGAAAATTGTAGTTAGTTCACCATAATATTCAGAAAGCGTTTTACCGTTTTGTTTAGACGTAAAGGCTTTCTGATTCAATGTGAACACTTGCAATTCATCACTCCCATCATAGAAGGCCTTTGATAGAGCAGTCCATATTTCATATGCAGTTGATAAGCGTAGATACCTCTTCATGATCTCTGGTTTCATTGACATGAGTAGCCACCGCTTCACCTTTTGGTTGTCGGCATACCACTTTTCGTATTTTTCATCGGTTGTTTCTGGTGGACTTGTTTTTCCACGGATATAGGAGAGCTTCTCTCTTTCTGCTAGATGCATCTCCATCAATTGCGACCAGACATCATAGTTTGATTCGGTGAGAGTGATTCCGGCATTAAACATACCTTCTGAGTGAATGATAACATGTGAGTTTTCCCCTGTTGCTGCTGTACCACTTTTCTCGCCTGACATCTTTGGACGTGTCTAGTGTTTAGTGGAGATGATTGAACGTGTATAGGGTTTCTATGGGTTTGCAGGATTTAGGGCGTAAACCTGCTCTGATACCATCTTAAAAGATTGTTTTTTCATTTATTCAATAGAACGATTACAGGGGAATATAAATAGCGAGGAATTAACAAACTAGCTAACAAACTATAAGATAAAAACGAATAAAAAAACGAAATTATCTACTTATCTATTCTACTGGAATTATCTATTTATCTATTCCACTGGAATTATCTTCTTATCCATTCTACTGGAATTATCTTCTTTTAAATAAATCTCAACATCATGCTGGGTGTCAATTACGGCTCCCCGAGCATATGTAACACAATAGCTATCACTCAACCATTCACGTATGTATATACGTGATACGTGTATGTATGTGTACATATATGTTAGGTAAAACTTTGAATTCAAAGAAAGTTGGTGAAGATTTTAGTTTTTCAAAAATGAGGGGTAGAATTATATATATTTTATACATTCTCAAGCCTATAAATATAGGCATTCACTTGAAAGAAAATGCACCAACAATTGTAAATTGTAATCTTATTGAGTTAATAAGATTTCTCTAGTTGCAGCCCGTGGACGTAGGATTTGCACCGAATCCGAACCACGTAAAAATCCTTGTGTTATTCTTGCTTTATTTTCGTGAGTTTGTGTATGAGTGATAGTGTGTTTCCACTGCGTGTACCCTGTCCGATTCCTAACAACCGGTATCAGAGCTTCGGGTTTTGGAGGAGGTCTCAGTTTTAGAAATTAGAGTATGCTCTGTGGTTGCAGTTTTGTCTGATCTTCCACATCAGAAACTAATTTCTATTAATCGTATTAAAGGTGTCCTGGTACTTTGAAGAGTACTGTTCTGTCACACAAAAGTACTATAAAATATTTGTCTCTTGTTTGTCGTAATGGCTGAAGACAAGGTTGTAATCGAGAAGTTCAACGGTTCTGACTTTAGCTGGTGGAAAATGCAATTAGAAGCATTGCTATGTCAGAAAGATTTGGACGTGGTACTTGGAGACAAACCAGAGAAAATGGAAAGATCTGCTGAAGATGCGTGGAACTCAAAGGACAAGATAGCTAAGGCGGTTATTACATTGTCGTTGGAAAGGAGCGTCACTTTCAACATCATGAAGGAAACCACGGCGCGTGGTATGATGGATGCTCTGACGAACATGTATGAGAAATCGTCGGCGGCTAACAAGGTGTTCTTGATGAGGGAATTGATCACGACAAGGATGAATGAAGACAGCTCAGTTACGATTCACATTAACAATCTAAATTTAATTCTGTCCAGATTGTCATCTGTGGGAATTAAATTTGATAACGAGACTCAAGCTTCACTGCTCCTAGCTTCACTACCTGATAGCTGGTCTGGAACAGTAACCGCTGTTACAAGTTCAGTAGGGACCAGTGGTATGACTTTTGAAGGGGTTAGAGATTTGGTTCTTGGCGAGGATGTCAGACGCAAGAATCAAGGTGGATCTTCTTCTTCTGAGTTATTAAATATCGGAAGAGATAGAGGGAATAGCAGGAATAGTGGGAGAAGTGGGAGTCGGAGAAGAAGTTCATCTAGAACTTGGAAGAATGTGAAGTGCTGGAACTAACAAGAGGTGGGACATGTTAAGAGTCAATGTCCAAAGAAAGAATTGAACATTGCTGGTGCTGAGGGTGTGTCTGAGGATGATGCACTGATACTAAGTATGGAAAGTTCTGTAGACTCTTGGGTCATGGATTCAGGGGCTTCGTTTCACGCCATGGACAATGGAGAAACGATGGTGAATCTAAAAGAATGAGATTTTGGGAAGGTACGGTTAGCAAATGACGAGATGCTTCAAGTAACGGGCGTGGGAGATATTGATCTGGTTACTTCATTAGGAACTACATGGAACCTGAAGAATGTCAGGGTGATTCCGGAGCTGAAGAAGAAATTGATTTCTGTTGGTCAGCTGGATAAACAAGGACTGGAAGTAAGGTTTGGTGGTGGTAAATGGAGAGTGGTCAATGGTAATTCGGTGATTGCTCAAGGTATGAAGTGTGGGTCATTGTATATGGTTGAGGTACCTGCTGAGGGAAGTATGACCGTCCCGGTTAAGCATGGCAAAATTGTAACACCCGGCTTTTAATACAAAAACACCCCTGAAAATTTTTCATTTTTAACACAGGTTTCAGTACATAAAACCATAAGAACAGGGGTACATTTGATTAAAAACGAGTACAAGTGTATCAAGGAGAGTATATAATACCGTAATCTCCTTTGAAGCCGGGCTGCTACTAATAGCATCTACAAGTACCACTTCTTTAGTCACAGACTCTATCTTGTCCCTTATCAAGATTATGCTAACCTGCAGGGACATTTAACAAATAACGTGAGCTATAAAGCTCAGTGAGTAATCGTATCTGCAAATAACAAGTATAAAAACACAATCATATATTTGTCTGGATATCGAATCCAAACTCCTAGCCTTACTGGCTGACCACATATCTCCTAGGATTTCACATCCTAATCTGTAGCCTTACAGGCTGAATCATGATAACATGCAATTATCAAGCTACGTCAGTTATTTGCACATATAATCATGTCTAACCATTTCTGTCCCATATTTCTTAGTCACAATGGACTGCACCGTATATCATGGCTATTTAAGCCGCACCCTGTGTCATAGGTATATAAGCTGCACCAAAACATTTTCAATATATAAATCATAGCCCTCAGGCCGCACCAATTGGTTTCAATAACCCAATATCATAGCCAAAAGGCCGCACCATGTTCCTGTAACAAATCATAGCCAAAAGGCCGCACCATCTACCTGTAACAATATCATAGCCGTATAGGCCGCACCAGATATCATAGCCATATAGGCCGCACCAAATATCATAGCCATATAGGCCGCACCAGTTAATTTCAATTCATTTTATAATCATTTATGGCTCACGGCTCCGTTCTTGTCATTTCATTGACTCACGGCTTATCCGGTATTGCCTTTTCAAGATTTGACTCACAGCTCCGTTCTTGTCTATCGTAGACTCACGGCTTATCTGGTATTGTCATATTATTTCTGTTATTGACTCACAGCTCCGTTCTTGTCTATCGTAGACTCACGGCTTATCTGGTATTGTCTTTTCAATGCGTCTGTAAACTGTCAAGTTTCGTCCCCTGAATCTGTTTCAATCTGCAACAGTTCAATCAACACATATCGTATGTGATATCAGTGAGATTACTCACCTGGATGCTAACTGCATTTGATTCCGGTTGTTTCTTGCTTTTGCGTGCACCACAACCATTTATCCCGTACCTATATATTCATTTATATACCAAATGATAATAGGTTAATAACCATTTTAGTTGGCTCTACTACACAAGAGTCTAATATAACATAATTGGGGACCATTTCTAGATGATAACTTTCAATTACCATCTTTCTATAAATTATACATTTTCCCAAAATACACGTATTTTGCTACAGTACTTTCGGGAGGTCATATACGTATTCCGATAATTTTCCATGAAGTTTCACAACATATTAGACCTATGTTTAAAATTTCAGGTTAAACGGACAAGTCTAGAATCAAGTCCCAAAATTAAAATTGCCAAAAATCTTAACAGGGAGTTCAAAACAATATGGCTGAATCTGTCGCGACCTCGAGTCGCGAGGACCATGCTGGTCGAGTCGCAAAGGCCACACCCTCGAGTCGCGAGGACCATGCTGGTCAAGTCGCAAAGGTCACACCCTCGAGTCGCGAGGACCATTATGGTCAAGTCGCGAGAGTTGAACAGCAGGCTAGAAACCCCGATTTTTATGCTACAAAATCCCATTTTCTCATATTAAGCACTTAATACATGACTTAATCGATAGAGGATTGTTCCAGGTCAAAAACCATTCATTAACATCTAGTTTTAACCCATGGAAATCATATATTTCAAACATTTTCCAACAATTCCCGTTTTTGACATTTTGGTCCAAAAACCGAAATTCTTCAAAATTAATCACTTCTACTGATTATTCTCATCATTAACAACATTTGGAACTCATTAGAACTCATTATAATCCACTGGATCATATAAACATGTATTCTAGGGTTCTTGAGCAAAGTTCCAATTTTTCAATAATAACAACATACTTTCAATTTGATATGAATTCTTACAACATAAACATGTTTGAGGCTTAGAATTCATTTGAACCTCTTGGATCATAACTGAATTTCAGTTTCTAGATTATCCCAAGAAGAACACCCACAAAACTTAGGTTAGAAATTCCAAGAACTAACCTTGTTTAACTTAGGAATCACCAATTCCAAGCTATGATTCCAATTTCCTGCTTCAATTCCATGATCTCTGCAGAAATCGCACCTTCAAGACTCCTCCCGATGCTGCTAAATTTTTCAGCCAACATTAATGGAGGTATTTCCCTTTTTATATTTTCCAGTTTTACAAATTTGGTCCCTAAGTTCCATTTCTTGAACTTTTACCACAATAATCAAGTTTTATCACAATAAAACTCTCTTTTCTTATACTTTTGCCACAAGCAACAAAGTTTATGACAAAAATACGATTTTATAACATTTTAAGTCCAAGACTCAAAATATTATTACAAAACAAGTCCTTTTTTGACCAAAAGACCAAATTACCCTTCTAAGGTAAAATGACCAATTTACCCTTTTTATTATATTTACTTAAAAAGAGTGTCTTGGCGTTACAAATTCTCCCCTCCTTCAAAAGATTTTGTCCCCGAAATCATACAAACAAGCGAGGGTAATTCTTGCTCATTACAATTCGTTTTTCCATATCATATGGAAACATTTATGGTATTGCCAAAGCACTTTTACCATACTAGCCTTCTTATTTCGTGGTTATATCACTGTTCCTCTATCATTCCTCCGGTTATCCCGGGTACCTTGACTACTTATCTACCTGCATTTCAGCATGAGGTATTCGTTGAAATTTATCAATCTATGTTCTCAGAATCATGAGACCCATAGAAAACTTTATAAATATCTTGAAGTTCATCAAGAAACTTCAATCAGTACACCCCAATTCTTACTCTTTGGGTCATATAGAAAAGTCTAATAAATGAGGACTTAACTTTCCTTTCGTCCCAAATAGATTTTTAGTCTTTCCGAAAGATCACTTTGAGTACCACTATCTTTGCACTCTTGGAATTTCAATGGTTTTTGCTCAGTGATCCACATACCACTTTTGCAAATTCTTAGCCATTCTCAAATTCTTCTTGTATTCATCTAGTATATTCTTCAGTTTGCACAGCAATCTAGGGTTTAGCTCATGGCTTTTTCCACAATTTCGGTCTAACAAATAGGAGTGTAACACTGTACCCCATATAACGTTCCATTCGAGCAATCAAAATGCTGGTATGAAACTGTTATTATCTACAGTTTCTACTAAAGATGAACGATCTTCTCATTTTCCGCTACGGTTTAATATGCAAGTTTAATGCATATCTTCTGAAGTCTGCATAATTTTTCTCATCTCGCCCATCAAGATACGGCACTTATTAGTACTTTTGAACTAATTATTCTTATAAACTATACTAAGTTCTAGGAATAATCCTACTATCTCGATTCTATGCAATCAATACTAGTATCTCATGTAAACGAATTTCTCCGTCTATGTAAATTTTCGCTACTCTTTGATTTGGATCTTCTCACTAGTCGGTATAAATTTACGCTAGTTTCATCAATCAATCTGCAATTACCCAAATGGTGTCATACCCATGCGGGACTTGCAAAGACTTTACTACAAAGTCTATGATATTTTTCGTCCCATTTCTTCTTTGGGACCCACAACGGTTAAATTTTCCGTATGTTTCTAATGGTTTGACTTTAGTTACACACTAGTCAAACGCTTTTCACATGTCTTTCAATGTCTTTCTTTAGCCCCGGCTACCAATACATAGGTTATATCATCCTACACAGTTTGGTACTGCCCCGGGCATTTTGCATATCTACCCAAATATACGTCTTTTAAGGGTAAATTTTCATATCTCGCTTTGCTTGGAACTCACATACACAACTACCCAGGGTTTTAAATCGCCGTGAGTTTTTAACTAGCTTCTTTCAATAGCTAATCATTCATTCCCTTTTCACGTTTTTAGACTTGCATACTTCTTCTTGTGCTACCCGAATCAACTCAGGTAATCAATTCACCACACTCACGCATGTGGTTGTATCTTTCAAAAGATACTTTTTTTTTCTACTTCAAGGAATCTATAATCACATCAGCCTTTCCGAGATGGTACAAGATTTCATAACTGAAATCTTTAAGTAACCCATCTATCATTGCTATCTCATATTTAGCTTCTTTTGATCAATTAAGTACTTCAAACTTTTATGATCCGTACAAACAGTAAGCTTTACACCATATAAGTAGTGTCTCCAAAGCTTCAATGTCAAAGTCATAATTGCTACTGCAATATCATGTATCCAAAATCAACTCTGGATGCATTTCTATAAAACAATTTATCTTCTCCGTTTAGCAATAATGCTAACACCGGAGTTTCACACAAGGTTTGTTTCAACCTGTGGAAAGTTACATGTGGTCTTTCTTACCACTCAGACTTTTCACTTTGCTTAATCAACTTTAGTCAACTAGACAACAATCAAGGAGCAGTTTTCTACAACTCTCCTATAATAACCCGCCAATCCAAGGAACTACAATTTTAGTCAGATTCCTCAGGCGGTTCTAGTTTTATCACAGCATCAATTCCACTGGATCCACTTTAACATTTTCGGCATTAATAACATGCCCAAAGAATATGAAACTTCTCTTAGCCAAATTTTTCATACTTGGAGAATTTTACATATCACTTAACTCAGTGAAGTAACTCCAATATCTGGTACAAATGTACCCCATATTCAGTCTGGTTTCGAGAATATCAAATTCTCAGTAGCCAATGCACATACATATCAGCTTGTCTTTCTTCTTTTCAAACAAGATAGGGCTCCACATGATGACACTTTCGGCCATATGAGACCCCGATTCAAAAACAATTTCTTCTAATTGTTTTACCATTCTGCCATCTCTGCAGATGTTAATCAATATAGAGCCTAAATAACAGGAACGGCTCCCAAGACCTGTTTAATCATAAACTCTTTTAATCAATCTGGTGAAAATTCTAGAGGTTCTTTGGAAGAAACATCCAAGAATTCATTTAAAGTTTTACACTTCTATCACCGTTTTATTTAGCTTGGCCCATACCACGTATGCCAACTACAATATCATTCCTTTACTAACTCTTTTCCGAGTTTAAGCAAAGGAAAATAACCGGTATTCTCAACAACGGTCATTTACTATGGATTTTCGTCCATTTCATTTCTGATTTTAGAACCAGAATGTTCATTTTTCTACAATTCATGTTAGCATCATTCATTGCTAACCAATTCATACACACAATTACTTTATATTCATTGGTAGTCATCGGCTTCAGATTTATAGGGAAAAATGGTCCCTTAAATCCTAGGCAGACTACCTTCCAGGTGTTCAATATCTTGAACATATTTGCTATTTGCTATAGCCAGTTCCAAAATTTCATCCATAATCGTTGATGAAATATTCAGACAAAACATCAAAGTCATCGATCCAAAGCATAGCTTCATGGATCAAATATAACATATACGGGGATTGTATTCAAGACAATGATATCTGACCATATTAATCTACTCACGAGCTTCTTCCACAATCCGCTGGAATGCTCATGGTACCACTGGTCCTTTTCGACCATTCGTTTCTTCTTTCTTTCCTCCCCGTTCTTTCCTGGGTTCATCACCCGTTACTCCACATTTAGCATGTGAGTATTTCATAAGAAAGTGTTCTATAGCTCCGCGCTAGACACACTTCCATGCCATCCAACAAGCTCGAGCAATATGCTCCTATTTTCTGCAATTCCAGCATTTCAACGGTAGAGTCTCTACTCTACAATTTTCTGAGTGCTTTTCCTGCACTTCTCACAATACATGGTTGCTCTGTTTTGGTCCCTTCCCTTTAAGGTTGGACCCAGTTCGTGGTAACTTCTCCTGAAGCGTCCACTAATCTTTTTCTGCTTTTCTTGTAGTCTCAGCTACTTTTCTTTCACCTTGAATATCAGTCAGGGTGAGCACCCAAATTTCTTTTTCTGACCACAGCAACTACTGTTGCTTGCCATGTGGATTTTCTGCTACTTGTCTCGTTGCCCCTCGTTCAATGGAGCCTTGAGAAAGGGCTGGTCCGCCTCTTAAAGCTCCATGCCCTAAATTCCTCCCAGTAATATTCGCTGCTCATACTTCTTATACGTTAGAAGTCAGCAATAGTTAGGTTATATATGTATAATAACAACTTATATACACCTAACGGTACATCGTGTCTACTGTCTCAAGGTTTAAGTCCAGGAATCTACTCTATAGACACCTAGTTTACTTAAACCACGGCTCTGATACCAACTTGTAACACCCGGCTTTTAATACAAAAACACCCCTGAAAATTTTTCATTTTAACACAGGTTTTAGTACATAAAACCATAAGAACAGGGGTACATTTGATTAAAAACGAGTACAAGTGTATCAAGGAGAGTATATAATACCGTAATCTCCTTTGAAGCTGGGCTGCTACTAATAGCATCTACAAGTACCACTTCTTTAGTCACGGACTCTATCTTGTCCCTTATCAAGATTATGCTAACCTGCAGGGACATTTAACAAATAATGTGAGCTATAAAGCTCAGTGAGTAATCGTATCTGCAAATAACAAGTATAAAAACACAATCATATATTTGTCTGGATATCGAATCCAAATTCCTAGCCTTACTGGCTGACGACATATCTCCTAGGATTTCACATCCTAATCTGTAGCCTTACATGCTGAATAATGATAACCTGCAATTATCAAGCTACGTCAGTTATTTGCACATATAATCATGTCTAACCATTTCTGTCCCATATTTCTTAGTCACAATGGACTGCACCGTATATCATGGCTATTTAAGCCGCACCCTGTGTCATAGCTATATAAGCTGCACCAAAACATTTTCAATATATAAATCATAGCCCTCAGGCCGCACCAATTACTCACCTGGATGCTAACTGCATTTGATTCCGGTTGTTTCTTGCTTTTGCTTGCACCACAACCATTTATCCCGTACCTATATATTTATTTATATACCAAATGATAATAGGTTAATAACCATTTCAGTTGGCTCTACTACACAAGAGTCTAATATAACATAAGTGGGGACCATTTCTAGATGATAACTTTCAATTACCATCTTTCTATAAATTATACATTTTCCCAAAATACACGTATTTTGCTATAGTACTTTCGGGAGGTCGTATACGTATTCCGATAATTTTCCATGAAGTTTCACAAGATATTAGACCTATGTTTAAAATTTCAGGTTAAACGGACAAGTCTAGAATCAAGTCCCAAAATTAAAATTGCCAAAAATCTTAACAGGGAGTTCAAAACAATATGGCTGAATCTGTCGCGACCTCGAGTCGCGAGGACCATGCTGGTCGAGTCGCAAAGGCCACACCCTCGAGTCGCGAGGACCATGCTGGTCAAGTCGCGAAGGTCACACCCTCGAGTCGCGAGGACCATTATGGTCAAGTCGCGAGAGTTGAACAGCAGGCCAGAAACCCCGATTTTTATGCTACAAAATCCCATTTTCTCATATTAAGCCCTTAATACATGACTTAATCGATAGAGGATTGTTCCAGGTCAAAAACCATTCATTAACATCTAGTTTTAACCCATGGAAATCATATATTTCAAACATTTTCCAACAATTCCCGTTTTTGACATTTTGGTCCAAAAACTGAAATTCTTCAAAATTAATCACTTCTACTGATTATTCTCATCATTAACAACATTTGGAACTCATTAGAACTCATTAGAACTCATTATAATCCACTGGATCATATAAACATGTATTCTAGGGTTCTTGAGCAAAGTTCCAATTTTTCAATAATAACAACATACTTTCAATTTGATATGAATTCTTACAACATAAACATGTTTGATGCTTAGAATTCATTTGAACCTCTTGGATCATAACTGAATTTCAGTTTCTAGATTATCCCAAGAAGAACACCCACAAAACTTAGGTTAGAAATTCCAAGAACTAACCTTGTTTAACTTAGGAATCACCAATTCCAAGCTATGATTCCAATTTCCTGCTTCAATTCCATGATCTCTGCAGAAATCGCACCTTCAAGACTCCTCCCGATGCTGCTAAATTTTTCAGCCAACATTAATGGAGGTATTTCCCTTTTTATATTTTCCAGTTTTACAAATTTGGTCCCTAAGTTCCATTTCTTGAACTTTTACCACAATAATCAAGTTTTATCACAATAAAACTCTCTTTTCTTATACTTTTGCCACAAGCAACAAAGTTTATGACAAAAATCAGATTTTATAACATTTTAAGTCCAAGACTCAAAATATTATTACAAAACAAGTCCTTTTTTGACCAAAAGACCAAATTACCCTTCTAAGGTAAAATGACCAATTTACCCTTTTTATTATATTTACTTAAAAAGAGTGTCTTGGCGTTACAAAAATCTGGTTCGCTAAATCTAGTGCTAAGAGAGTTCATTTTGCAAACATGAATTCTGGAGCCAAGGGGATGTTAGCTGAACGAGTCGGAAAGTCTAAACCATTCAGGGAATTTTGTGACAGTGGGAGCACGGGGTGTGTTTCGGGTACAGTTACAAAGAGCCGTTGGGTTTTGAAGACTAAGACTGAAAATTCTCTCCTGTTGGAAGTTTGCAAAGTTTGGAGAGTGTTAGTGGTCCTTGGTGTATCTCTGGAGCTGGTGGAGTGTCCAAACCGGTTGAGACAGAGGATGAGTCGGTGGTGGGATTAGCCACAGCTGAGTTGGAGCTAGTGGGAGCTTCAACTGTCCCTTCTAGTACTTGAAAATGGAGGGGTGGCTGCAATTAGAGAAATTGGACTAAGTTTAGCTTGTTCTTGGGAGCTGGAGGCTTGGAAGACTTGGTTGTTTTAAGATTACTGGAGTTGGATGACAGTAGAGAAAGACTACGTTGTTCAAAATCTTCAAGTGGGAGATTGTTAGGTAAAACTTTGAATTCAAAGGAAGTTGGTGAAGATTTTAGTTTTTCAAAAATGAGGGGTAGAATTATATATATTTTATACATTCTCAAGCCTATAAATATAGGCATTCACTTGAAGGAAAATGCACCAACAATTGTAAATTGTAATATTATTGAGTTAATAAAATTTCTCTAGTTGCAGCCCGTGGACGTAGGATTTGCACCGAATGCGAACTACGTTAAAATCATTGTGTTCTTCTTGCTTTATTTTCGTGAGTTTGTGTGTGTGTGATAGTGTGTTTCCGCTGCGTGTACCCTGTCCGATTCCTAACAATATATATACACACACGTACCTACACTATTTTCATATTGTTATTATTAGATTATAAACTCGTGTGTTACACAGTTGAGAAATTGAAACAAACTATATAATAAAAATTATATATATAAAGCTGCAAACAATCTTTATATATAATAATGAATGGACGTCGGTAAATGTATGATTGTTATATAAAATTAATATAACAACGAACTTTTCATTGCTAAATACATCAGGTCATTCGTAAGAAACATAAATCATAAAAATTTGGTCATAAGAAGAATTTTCAATGGATGGTGAAATACTAACCATGATTGCATAACTGGGCACTAAGTTTTCTGTAATTAAACCATAAGAACTCACCTGAATTTGTTTCGTAAAACTCCGATTCCATACATATTTCATATTTGCATCGTATTCCTACAAATATATAATAAGAAGCCAAAACAAATTGTTAGTTGATGATTAATTAGGGCACAAAGTCAATAAATGTGAGGCTCCCTGCTCCCTTGGTATTTAGGCGATAAAAGTAGACAATAGGTTATTGCTATAAGATATTTAGGCTCTAATTCCTATTTCATACACAACTTTTAGAAAATATATCGCAAAAAAATTTATTATATGTTAAACAATTTTTTACCGTATTCCCTCAAACGATTCAAATCATGAACCTACCTGTGCAATTAGAGCCACGAGTGCATAAGCAGCACAAAGAGCGCAGAAAACTCCTTGCCATTCTTGAGATTCATCGATCTCGTCCCACATGATCGAAGAATATGATCTAGAAGAAATGATATCAAGTTGAGAAATGAAAACAATCTGGAAGATACGAAATTAGAAATTCTTAAACAAAAACCCAAATTAAATAGAGGAGGAACATGATACAGTAGGCGAGTTTTGGTTGATCATCGACAATGCCTATCATATTTATATACACATATTGATTTCAGTTACATAAACACAAATGGAGAAGACGAGGATGGTTGTGGGAGGCGCCTTCAATATGCTGGTGAGATTTAGGGATGCCTAAAATAACCGATAGGAATTGATCATCGGCATAAAATCAGCAATCTCAGTGTGAAGAAAGAATTGAGTAGGAAAACAAAGACCTAAATGCATAACGGACTGCCATGTGGCAGTTGCATTAGTCTTTTATTAGAATAAGAAGATTACATGTCATACATGACCAATGATTTAAAATTATAATTAAAAAATATTTGGTATTGTTTATTTATTAGGATGTTAAATTGTAACATCCGTAATTTGGGCCTAGAAATTTCAAACTAATTTGATAAAAGAAATTTTTTGAAAAACTGAAATTATGTTCAAATTTTCATTAAGCTTAAATAAATAAATAATAATTATAACAATAACTAATGTTTCATAAGTCGTTTGCTACTATATGCAAATGTTTTGAACATGAGTACTTCTCGTCAAATAAGAAATTATACCCTTATTTCTCATATTAACATTTGATTATTTATATTACATTAGATGGGCGAATTAGTAATTTTTTAAATACGGAACTTCATTTTAATAACAAGTATAATTATTGTAATGACGATATAAGTATATGTGATTAATTTGATCTTGTATGCTTTCGATGATTATTACCAACTTCACTTTGATGACTCGCAATTCCATTTAGATGCTCGAAAGATCAAGGAATTAGTATAAGGGTATTTTGGTAAAATCATAATTGAAATGTGTCTAAGTTTTACAAGAAAAGAGAAATTGAATGTATAATTGGTAAAATCCAGATTCACCGAGGGCATTTTAATAAAATTACAATTTTAAGCCAAACAATAAATATATAAAAGAAATCCATGAGATATTACACGAAATGAGACTTGTCTAATAATAAACCTTGATGACTAGGGGTATTTTTGTAAATTCCAGAAAAGACAAAGTGAGATCAGAGAGAAGGGCATTTTAGTCAATTTAGGGCTAGTGGTCCATGTAAATTCCATTTATGTGTGTGTGCAATCCTGGTTCGTAGAAATTCTGTTCTATCAAATTTTAGGAGAGCATGATTAAGAGTGAATGGGAGTGGCAGTGAGAATGTCGAGTTAGAGAGAGTGGGAGAAGGTTCTCCTCGGAGGAACCTTGAGCAAGAGGGTATGAGGTGTGTGTGAGAATTCCATCACCATCTCTGGTGAGTCTCCTACAAGTGTTAGTGAGAAAACTTAGCGGTGACACGGTGGCTGTTAGTGAGGGCTCAACGAGGTGGTAGGAAAAGGTTAGCCATGGAAGGAAACATGCATCACGCACAGATGGAACTCACAGTTGTTGCCATTGTGTGTCATTTGTTAACTTAGGTAGGTGTCATTGTGGTGAGTTGGACTTTTATGAGATGGAAATAGGTTTGGGATAGTTGCATCATGCATTGAATTTGCATATCATTGTTGTATTAAGTGTCTAAGCCATGACTATAATTTAGGAATTTCCTTGACTGATGGCAGCAGAGTCCTTTTGGGTTGCCCTCAAAACCTAGCAGAGGACAAGATAACTTAAAGAGAGAGAGAGAGAGAGGGAGAGAGAGATATATATATATATATATATATATATATATATATATATATATATATATGATTTGTTAATATATTATGAGAATAATATATTAAATTAGAAATCATAATATTTGATTAATAATTGATCAGAAATTAATTGAAATTAATTTTAGGATTAATTAGATTAATCAAAAGTGCAGGGGCTGAATTGTATTTGTTCAATAGTTGAGCAATAGACAATTAGGGTTGCCCATATGGGTTTGGACGAAATTGAGGCCTAAGGGCTTAGGGTTTTGGATTCCTTAATAGGTATTGGCATAATTTATGGCAGTGATAAGTAGATTCAGTTATATGATAAAAGCCTTATCATATCAGGATCTTAAATAAGGCAGTTATACTCCTTATTGCTTATCTCCTGGAGGCTATAAATAAAGGCCTCCTCCACCCCTCATAAGCCACGAAATTCCAAGGGTTTTTACCCTTCTCCTCTCTTGTTTTCTTGCTTGCTTGGTTCTGGGTGTGAGCCATTAGAGGCAGGACATTTGTGCTGCTTCGCTTCAAAGATTAAAACTAAAGATTACTTTTTCTTATTTATTTCTTTAGAAATTAATTGTTGGCCTTTAGGTTTTGTTATATGTTCATTGATAGAAAAACATAGATCATTTTCTAGGTTGCATGTGAACTTAGGATTATTAGTTCATAGATTGCAGAAAATCTTTCAGTGGTATCAGAGCCTTGGCTGTTTTTCTGATTGAATTGCTATAACTGATTTATTTGTTAAAGGGTTTTTCGAAATTTAAAACCCTTTGGAAGGCCAAATCGACTTAGTGGCTAGGGTTTTGAAAACCTTAGCCTCCACCGCTTTGTCTGCGAAATTGATAGCTAGGGTTTTGCAGGTTTCTTATTTTTGGTAATTATGATTAATTAATAAATGGAAACCTTAAACCCACTTTCTTGCTATTTTCAAGATTTAAAGAGTTTAAGATAGGATTAAATTAATTTGATCAGTGGGGTGTCGTTAGCCGAACACGTTTGATAGGACCGCTTAATCTCATTAAAAGTATAATGTTATTAATCAAAGTACTAAAACATTTCATAAAATCCCAATCTAGTTACTTTAGGAAAAATGTGAAAAGATGTTAATCCATGAAATTGCACATTACACTTTATGAGACATTAGTGGAGCGTGTGTGGTTAACCGGCACACTAATAGGGGCTCATAAAGAGTTTTAATGGGTTTCTCATGATTTATCATTGTTGATGGAGCGTGTGTGGTTAACCGGCACATCAATTAGAGATGATAAATGACATTGAGGTTACCAATCTAATTTGCATGGTTATTCACATCTAGTTTGTGATCCTCGGCATCCCAGTCATAAACAGTAGAGCATATCCGAGATTAAACATGTCATTGAACAATTCAATGAATCTCACAGATCTAGGAATTTCATAAGACTGAAATTGATAAATGTTTATCTACCTTAATGACCACTATGTTGTGATTACGACATCCTTCTTCACACTGTGACAATTGTAAATTTTGGTCAACGAAAGTCAACTGTAGTCAAACGAAGCGTACGTTAATCTACATATTGAAAAGTTATTTTCCATAACTTTTGAGATGAATTATTAAATATTATGATACTAAGTATGCTAAGTCAAAACAATTATCGAATAAAAGTCGAAAATGCGGACAGCAAACTACTGTAGCGTAAAAATTCGATAATCGTATAATTATTATTTTGAGAATAATAATATTCATAAAACGATCTACTCATGAATACGAACCTGTGGATATATAGAACGTCGAAAACAGAGTTCGTATGTGGAAGTTACAACCTTTAAACCGTTGTGAACGGATAAGTGTACACAGGGTTTGGACTCAAAATACAAAATGTGGTGTCTTAAACATCAATTATGAAATAACAATTCATATATTATGGAACGTAATAATATCTAGTATTTAATTTCAAAGCCAAATTCAATTTCCGGTAAAATGCCGAAAATCGCGAAATCGAAAGAATACTGCGCTTAAACGCGTATTTCGACATCCAACGAGTTATAATTCAATCAAAATAAATGTTTGACAATGTTTTTATACAAAATAATTATTTAGAACTTCGTTTCATCAAAAACGTACAAAATTTCACTAAAACGACTTACGATTTTATAAAAATCACCTATTTTTATAAGTATATTGCTATTTTTATAAAAACTAACCCACCCCTCCCCCTACCCCTACCCCCATCGGCTGAAGCAAGGTGTCCCCAACATAATCTTGGTGGTCACTATTCACAATATCTAGGATACTAAAAGCCTAAGAATTTTATAATAGGAAAATCACAAATCAAATCTACCAAAAGGAAATATACCATCTCATTTGAACCAAATCACCAACTCACTCTCTTCTCCTCTCCCTCTCTTGCTCTCGGCTCACTCTCTCCCTCTCTTCCTCTCTTCAAACCCGCCACCATCACCATCTTCCTCAAACTCCATTTCCAAGCTCCATTTACAAGTCTAAGTGGTAAGCTTCATTCATCCTTTGATTCTAAACTACTTAACATAAGTTTTACACCATTTACACACACTAACATCTATGAAAAACCATTGGGTAATGGTTTTGTCCAAAGGTCCTCCGAGCTCCAAGACTTGGATCTTCATTCCTACCATCAATCTTCCAAGAACATCCTAGTTTCTAAGCCAAACACGCTACAAGGGTGAGTTCATACCCCTCATTTTCATCATTTCAAACCTTCTTGGGGGAGAATACAAGTTTAATTACTATAAATGTTGTTTTGTTCAAGTTTATATGTGTTTAAATGCTATAAATGATGTTTTACACAAATTTATAAAACTAGTTGTTGTGTAAAAATGTTTTTGACATGAAACATGGTTAGATCCATGTATTGTAAACATTGTGATATATTAGTTTGTGTAAAAGTTTTCAAACTATAAATAAAGTGAGTAAAAATGCTAGATCTTGGATAAAATGTTATAAAAACAAAAAACTAGAAAATGTGTAAAGATGATCTTGACATGGAATATGGATAGATCCATGTTTTATAAACACTATGACATATTAAGTTGTGTAAAAGTTACAAAACTATAAATAAAGTGTATAAAAATACTAGATCTTGGACAAAAACGTTATAAAAACAAAGACTAGTAAAAACTACGTTTTTATGGACGAAAGTACTATTTTCTAGCAAAAATGGTTATAACCAAGTTATTACACCATTTTTGTGAGAAATATCTTAAAAGATGATATTTATAATCATTTGAATAAGTTATTTCGTTATTATTCACACAAAAATATGATTATTACGACGGAATACTAAAAATAGACTATTATTGGAATAGTTTTTGAACACAAGGTTATTATGACGTTTGAACATGACAAAAATAATTAGATAAGATTATATAATTACTATATATTACTATATTATCATGGGAACAATGATAATGGATGATTACAAGAGTTTCTATATACCAATTTTACGTAAACAAGTTGATTGGAATACATACATTTTTGTGAGATGAATCTTCACAGTACTTTTATAAGTACCTACTATAAGTCCTGAACTTTTATAACCAGATTCTCGGTAAGAGAGCGCGATATTTGAGTATAGTGAAGGGTTTTCTAGCAAACAATGAACACAAATTAGGGTTTTCGCCAACCCTAGAGCAATGGAGAAGACAGTCCAGCAGAGTAATCACAGTGAGAATTGGCGTGAATAATGGGGAGCCAGAGGGTTCCTTTTATAGCCTCCTAGGGTTACACCTGAAACCCTAAGGAGCCTCCAAGTGGGCAAGCCTGTTGACCACTTGGACCAGATCCCTAAACCCTAATTAGGGTTTTCGCCAACCCTAGAGAAGCCTCCAAGGGTGGCGCCACTTTTGGCCCCTGGACTTCTCTTTGCCAGTTATTCAACTATTGAATAAATACAAACTAGTCCTCACACTTTTAATTAATTAATTTAATCACTAAATTAAATCCAATTAATTCTAGATTAAATCTCAATTAATTATTATAGTTTCTAATTAATATATTAACACTTAAATATATTAATAAACCATTTAATTAATTCTATTGATTTATTACACAATTAATAAATCAACCTTTTACTCTACTGAACTCTATCCTGACCTCCAGCTATGAGGGCAACCCAAATGGACTTTGCTTCAATTAACAATATAAATATAGTTGTAAAGTCATGGCTTAGACACCTAATCCAACAGTCTCCCACTTGGATAAGTCTATGACTTTAATTTATCTTCTGATTAATAAACAATCTGCAGCTTCCTAGAAACTGCTGCCGAACTCTGACCTAGTCAGTTCCGTCCAAAGATAAGTGATCATATGATCCTTCGTCCAACAAGATATTTTCAGACACGAGAAATGGATTGAGATCAATCTCTATCCGATACTCTATTTCCCGATTTCTGATTCTGCTTATGACTTTCGGACTTCTAATTGAACACATCAATTTTTGTCCAGGCTGGCCAGCACTTAAGTCAACTTCAAAATCATCGAGCGGCCTACAGATATCTGTTTCCCATCAGGGTCAAGGAACGAATAAGCTTTGACTCATATGGTTGTGTCTTTTACTTATCAAATCGTACACAACAATGCGTTTGTAACATTGAGTTACCGATGTGTTTTCACGTCATCAATGCACAACCGATTCGTAAATTTCAACTCGTATGTCTCCGCTTCAAGATCATACGATATTATCGTCTCAACATTGCTCGTGATGTAATACATGAAGCAATCTGTTGAGCGCGGGTTTATCCAATACTCAAATCTCTATTTCTAAGTACTCGTGAACGTTGTAGCAGTCTTACTGCAATGTCTAACTCCTTAGACAATCTACAAACCAATTCACGACAGTCTTCGTTCATATTTACTCCCGAAAAGTATGAGCGACTGTGGACCTTTTGAATAATCAAATTATTCGGGAAGTGAAACATGCAAAATTGAAACTGAAAATCTGACTTGTGGCTACTATTGCCTAATTACCAAGTCTCCACGAGGTAATCACCAAGTCGGATTTTACATAAACTATTATCGGTTTCTAGATTCCTTTTAAACTATTTAATTCTTGTTATGTATCTATGTCTACTTGACCTTTTACTCTTTCTATGTATTCAAATGTTATACATTTATACACTTCATCCGATGATATTTCAATTTTGGTCATACCGTCAATCTCATAACAACTCCATTCTATGTACTATGACTTTCCTTGGTTCTCATGATCTTAAGTCTACATGACTGTACCCTAAGACTATTTCGAGGTGTTACGATGTGCCGGTGAGCCACACGCGCTCCATCGGAATGCTAACGAAATTCTTTAACCATTAAGTACTTATTTGAAAACTCTTTTCAAATTGTTATCAACATTCACCCCTAATCATTTTCCAATGATTTCTCATGTATGTACAACATCCATTGAGTATTCTCAGCCAGGTCATATCCTGAATCTGACTCACTATGCTCTAAGCATCAAGTCATCAAGACATGTTCATGACAGTTCTGATCGATCCAAGAAACTTGTTGGATTCGATCTAGTCCTATTTCAAACTCTTTTGGAATCTTAGGATTATTTATAATCCTTGTGTCACGACTTTTAATAACCATATCCTTTCGGAGACGTTTTCTCATGCATCTTGAATCTTATCAAGATCATGCTTACTATGGCCGGTTCAATACTGATGACAACATCTATCTGACAGATGTCTATGGATTATGTGAGTATGCTGCACCTTCTTTGTATGCCAAATCATTACACTTTGCAATGATAGGAAACTCTTTTCCTGCGCTATGCATCTTGAGTCTTATCAAGATCATCTTGGCAGAGTTTCGATCTATATCATAGTCGTTTGTAACCACCCGAGCATGCCGTATCTTTATTAAGTCTTTCATAGCGATCCGTTTCTTAACACCAAGTCATTACACTTTGTAATGAAAAGAGACGTTTCCTAGAAACATTATGTAGCACACATATAGAGATAGATAACAGCAACACTCCCACTGGCTTTGACACGGTTATGGACTATTCACAAAATCCAGAGCTTATGGCACATTTTGAGAATCCAAACCTTTCTGACATCTTAATGGATATCTTTCAGCTCATTCTCAAAATCCAATCCTTTGGTATACTCCGAGAATCTGAATATCCTTTCTTGCGAGATGCCCGCGGGGAAATCTCGGGCCCATGTACCTTTATACTGGCATATTCTTTGTGAGTCCTCATTAGTGAGCCGGTGATCCACACGCGCCCCACTAATGACTTACATTATGCAGTATCCTTTCAGATTTCATCTTCTATTGAGAGCGCTTCTCTCGAAGTCAATTACTTGACTCTGAGTATTGTCTCAATCAACCAGATGTTCTGAAGGTACGTTTCTGTCCAAGTTGGTTTCTTTTGATGATTACTCCCACTGGTTTTAAGACCAGTTGTAAAATCAATCAAACTGTCACATAGACTGTATCTCGTCCTAAGGTTCTCTTAATTGGCAGCAACCAGGCTCACCAATGCTTCCAAGTAGTCGGATTGAAAATCCGTACCAACTATAGTGTTTTACCACTATTCGATATGTCACCCCGATCATAACTACTTATGACGGTGATCAGTACTACTGGTCAAGAGAAGGTTATGTCAGTATTAAAACAGAAATCGGATTTCTGCTCTAAGCCTAGCGATGACTAACGGTTATTTCACTTGGCTAATCCTGAACTCATTCAGGACAGTCCCAACTCCCACTGTCTCCTTAGAATATGAGTTCTTTCTAAAAGAGCTCTTTCTCTTCCAGGTACAGCGGGATAGCAAGTGAAATGACATTTCTGATTAGGTTCAGGCCAGTCATGAGGTTCGGACGAACACTACAAGACCCTGGACCTTTAATGTACAAGTGGGACAATCCCAGCTTTACATTTCAGACAATGTCTGCAAAACCTACTTAGTCGAAGGATGTGGTTGGAATATGGTCTGACTGGTTTAGTGTTTAGTTTACGGGGAACTAATTGGCAATGTATCTCATACATTGAGGATCGAACTCTTTCGACCAACGCTCCATCATCTTCCCTAAGACACATTATAACTATTAATGTTCTTGGAAGAGAATAACTGTGAAACATTTTCCCAGTTTAAGTTGTCACTCAGGTTCTGTGGATCTCGTACTTCCTTTGAAGTACATATTCCGATAAGCGAAGTCATATTCGTCATACCGAATGACAAATATTGTGAAGTACATACAATTGTGTTCTATTCGGAGATTCGAGCAATACACAGCAACTGATGTGTTCGTTGCTTCTAATCTCAATCTCTTTACATCTCTATGTAAACTTATGACTTTGTTAATTCTGTTCAAGACTTGCAATCTTCAGTTGACTCTAAGTCAGCTGATTCCAAAATCCTATCTTTTGGATCTTTGGGTGATTCGTTTCTTGCCACATGTGCTTTATAAAGAACTTAATCATCATCTGACTCTAAGTCAAATGATTCCAAAGTCCTGTCCAACTGGATCTTTGGTTGATTCATTTCTTAACACATTAAGAACTCAATTCATCAAGTGACTCTAAGTCAATTGATTCCAAGGTCCTGTTCAACTGGACCTTTGGTTGAACTGATTCTTATGATACTTATCTTAACAATCATAAAAGGACACAATTCCTAAAATCCAAACACTTTGGATGCATTCAACATTCAAGTTATTACTAATTATGCATTCAACACAATCATACAACATTTCAAGGATATTTC
The DNA here is from genome assembly GCA_023525715.1 of Cichorium intybus. Lineage (NCBI taxonomy): Eukaryota > Viridiplantae > Streptophyta > Magnoliopsida > Asterales > Asteraceae > Cichorium > Cichorium intybus. The sequence goes on from CM042017.1 coordinate 78,561,439, forward strand.
AAACAACATGTGTTAAAAGAAAATTGACAATTTTATTAAAAACAAAAATCCTTGCACAATGTACTATATGATAGATAGTGTCATACGCATCTAAAAGCTAATAACAATATTTCAATATCTAACTAAACTTCAATACGCATGAGCCGGAAATCCAATCCAAATGTGCTCCTATGCGCCAATGTCCCGTACCTTACTCATTCCCTGCATACAAACCAAAATGTGACTATTACATTATGCATCAAGGAATTATGGAACAGGAGTTTTTTGAGGTTTTTAGATATACCTGAGCTTTCAAAAGTTTTTGACTTTGGAGCGTCTTTCAATCTTTCCGCGACTGTATCCGATTCTGTGGATTCCCAGCTTAAGACATATCCAGACGATCTGGATCGTTTCTTGCTGCGTCTTTCCATTGGACTTAATCCAGAAGTAGCTGAACCAATGGAGCTATGCCTGTCCAAGAGTGACTCGTATAAAGTCAACAGTGGACGTATTTCCATTAAGGTCTTTTTCTGGTCTTCCTTTCTGTACGTCTGAATGAACAGATCGTACTTACTAGTCAGTGAAGCGAGTAGAGTGTTAACACTCGACTCCTGACTCATGGTATGACCAAGTTTGTACAATTCGCCTATGTATGCTTCAATCTGAAGAACATGCGAATCGATGCTACTTCCTTCTTTTAACTTACACTCTGCAAGTCTTTTGAAGATCCTAGCTCGTTCCTCTTCAACCGGTTTTCGGAACCTTTCCTCAACCGATTGCATTAACTCATATGGCCCTAAGGATTCAAAATCCTTACGGAATTCAGGGTCAATGGTCAACAACATGAGGTCACGAATTTCTTCGGATACATCAACTAAGAAGTTACCCTCATCATAAGAACTATTTATGATGACTTGTTCCTGTGGAACCGGGATCGGATACTCGGTGAGATGAAGCTTGCCCGTAATGCCGAGAGCCAGTCTCCAATTGCGAAGCCATTCCATACAGTTAAGGCCAGTCAGCCTTTCCATATTAAGCAGGTGCTTTCTGATGCTCTCAGAAATGGGTGAAGGAGGAGAGGGAGGAGAATAGACACTTGATTCAGACATCTACAATAAACAGAATTTATTAGTTTAATTTATCCTTTTAAATAATTACCCAACATATTATTTATTAAGGCTAGGACCCAAAATGCCCCAACTATGGTGTGAAGAGGGATGCCGTAATCACAACATAATGGTCATTAAGGTAGATAATACACTTATCAATTTCATCTTATGAAATTCCTAGATCTGTTGAGACACACTGAACTGTTCAATGGCATGTTTAGTCTCGGATGTGCAAACAATGAAGGGTTTTCTAGCAAACAATGAACACAAAAACTCTTATGGTTCACATGTAACCCTAATAAGATCTATGTTTTCTTCTATGAAGATAATAAACTAATATCTAAAGGCCAACAATTATTTCTAAGGTTTAAATCAGAAGAACCAACCTTTGAATCTTGTTCTTGAAGCTAGCAGCAAAAGTATCCTGCCTCAGATGCAAGTCATACCCACAGCAATGGAGAAGACAGTCCAGCAGAGTAATCACAGTGAGAATTGGCGTGAATAATGGGGAGCCAGAGGGTTCCTTTTATAGCCTCCTAGGGTTACACCTAAAACCCTAAGGAGCCTCCAAGTGGGCAAGCCTGTTGACCACTTGGACCAGATCCCTAAACCCTAATTAGGGTTTTCGCCAACCCTAGAGAAGCCTCCAAGGGTGGCGCCACTTTTGGCCACTGGACTTCTCTTTGCCAGTTATTCAACTATTGAATAAATACAAACTAGTCCTCACACTTTTAATTAATTAATTTAATCACTAAATTAAATCCAATTAATTCTAGATTAAATCTCAATTAATTATTATAGTTTCTAATTAATATATTAACACTTAAATATATTAATAAACCATTTAATTAATTCTATTAATTTATTACACAATTAATAAATCAACCTTTTACTCTACTGAACTCTATCCTGACCTCCAGCTATGAGGGCAACCCAAATGGACTTTGCTTCAATTAACAAGATAAATATAGTTGTAAAGTCATGGCTTAGACACCTAATCCAACATATAGATCTATACGGGGCTTGACAACCCCACACCTGAGCTGCTAGCTACAGCTAGACCGGCAGGTCTGAGGTTCCCAAATGTCTAACATTCCGACGCCTGAAGAACGTCGCAGCAGGCCAACTAGTCACAGTATGGTTATAGGGTATCTCACATGGGAAAATAATCAACTTATTATTTTTTTATAAATTGTTTACGTGGAAAAATACATTTCTAAGGAATTTCACACTACAGTTTACATATTACATTTTAGTCTTTGGGATTTAAAGACTTGGACATTTTATGAGAAAATATTGGATTTTCTTGGTTTTCAACGCTATCGCTTACAAAAAAATGACATTTCTTACGCAAAATCTTATGAACTCACCAACTTAATTGTTGACACCTTTCAAATTACTTGTATTCTCAGGAAATTGATAAGGTAGACCTCAGCGCTATTTGAAGGGACGTTACGATGTCGTTTTTGTTCATTTTGATATCATTTGTAATTGTATTTGAAACATGCAACATTTAAACGATGTAACATTTGCAATTATTTAATGATGGTTGTTTTGCTTGGAATCACTATTATTCAATTTGTTATGATATTGTTCATGAAGTCATCCACCCTCGAATGTTTCCGCCATTACGGTTTGGGGGTGTGACACACACCATAGCTGGGGTATTTTGGAACCTAGCCTTGTTAAATAATATATTGGGTAATTGTTTAATAGGATTAAATAAACTAATAAATTCAAAGTTTATAGATGTCTTAAGATAGTGTCAATTCTCCTCCTTCACCCATTTCTGAGAGCTTCAGAAAGCACCCGTTAAGTATGGTAATGCTGACTGGCCTGACCTATGTGGTATGGCTTCACAAATAGAGAATGGTTCTTAGTTTTGCTGGCAAGCCATATCTATTTGAGTGTCCGCTCCCCAAAGCATTGCATCACACAACAGCTTGTGATGAGCATGACTCCTTGACTATTGAGTCCAAGGAAGTTCGTTGCCTTATGCTATTGATCATTAACCCCGAGTTCCATAGGGATTTAGAATCCCCGGGGTTAGATAAGTTAGCACAGCTGGTTGAGGAAAGGTTCCGAGAACCGGTTGACAAAGAATGAACTAGGATCTTCAAAGAGCTTGAAGTGTGCAAGCTAGAAGGAAGTAGCACCTGTTTGCATGTTCTCTAGATTGAGGGATATATAGGCAAACCGTATAAGATTGGTTTCTCTTTTTGATCGGGAGTTAAGCATTAGCTGAATTCGCTGATCTGTTCATTCAGATTTACAGGAAGGGTAACCAGATAAGACAATCTTGGAAATGCATTCAATGTTGACTCTACATGAGTCATTCTTGGAGAAGCATAGTTCCATTGATTCAGCTGCTTCAGGATTGAGTCCAGTATTAAGGCGCATCAAGAAATGATCCAGATCGTCTAGACCAATTGTTCGATGTCTTAAACTGGGAATCCACAGGGTGGGACACAGTCACAGAAAGATTGGAAAAATGCTCCAAAGCCGAACAGTTTGGCAACTAAGTAATATATTAAAAACTCAGAACACCTGATCCTCATTTCCTTGATACAGGATGTGTTTCTCACATTTGCTCTGTATGCAAGGACTCTGTAGGATGCAAGATGTTGTCACACAGGAGCATATTCGGATTGGATCTAGAGCTCGTGAAATTTTGGAGTTAAGCTAGATATTTATCCGTGTTATTAATTTTATAGTTGCATATGACATTGTTTCGCATAGTACATTGTTCTGAGGATAATTCTGGTTTAATAAAATATTTTCTTTAAAACATGATTGTTTTAATTATCCTTAAAATGTTGTGTGAATGTGTTGCTGACATAAATAGTAATAAATTGAATGTTGAAGTGAATTTTATGAGAATCACTTCAACCAAAGGTCCAGTTGGACAGGACTTTGGAATCATTTGACTTAGAGTCGCATGATGAATTGAGTGCTTAATAAAATTAATTGTGGCAAGAAATGAATCACCCAAAGAGCCAATGGATCGGATTTTGGAATCATTTGACTTGGAGTCAGGTGGTGATTTCATATCTTGAACAAAATTAACAAAGTCATAAATTTACATAGAGATGTAAAAGACATTAACATTATGAGTAACGGACACATTAGTTACTGTGTATTGCTCGAATATTCGAACAGAACACAATTAGTTATACTTCATGATATTTTCCAATTAGTTTGAAAAATATGGCTTCGCTTATCAGAATAAGCAATTGATTGAAACCTTGAACTGTTCAATGACTTCAAAGGAATTGTAAGATCAACAGAACCTGAGTGACAACATAAACAAAGAAAATGTTTCATAGTTTATCCTCTTCCAAGTACATTAATAATTATAATGTGTCTTACGGAAGATGATGGAGCATTGATCGAAATAGTTCGATCCTCGATGTATAAGATACATTTCCAATTAGTTTCACGATGAATTGAATATTCAACCAGTCAGACCATAGAAACCATATTCCAACCACATCCTACACTAAGTAGGTTATACAGACACTGTCTGAAATGTAAAGCGGGGATCGTCCCACTTGTACATAGACAGTCCATGGTCATGTAGTGTTCGTCCAACATCATGACTAGCCTGAACCTGATCAGCAATGTCGTTTCATTGGCCATCCCGGTTGTACCTATGAAAGAAGAGTTCTTTTGGAAAGGACTCATATTCTTAGGAAATAGTGGGAGTAAGAATAATCCTGAATGAGCTCAGAGATTAGCCAAGTGAAAGAACATTTAGTCATCACTGGGCATTGACCAGGAATTGAATTCCTGTTAAACCTGACATACTCTTCTCTTCGCTTGACCAGTAGAGTTGGTCACCAGCATAAGGTATCATGATCTGGGTGACATACGCATTAGTGGTAAAACACTAAAGATGGTACGTAGAAGAAATCCGACTACTTGGAAGCATTGGTGACCCCAGTTGCTGCGAAATTAGAGAACCTTAGCACGAGACGCAGTCTATGTGACAATTTGACTGATTTTACACCTGGTCTAACAACCAGTGGGAGTAACTGAATCATCAAAAGAAAGCGACATAGATATAAATGTACTTACAGAACATCTGGTTGAGTGAGTCGATACTCAGATTCAAGCAATTGATTTCGAGAGAAGCACTCTCAATAGAAGATGAAATCCGAGAGGATTCTGCGTGACACAGTGTGAGTCGTTAGTGGAGTGTGTATGGTTTACCAGCACACTAATAGGGACCCACAAAGAGCATGCCAATACAAAAGGTACATAGGCCCGAAATTCATCCCAGGGGCATCTCGCAAGAAAGGATATTCGGATTCTCAAATATGCCAAAAAGTTTGGATTTTGTGAATAGCCTAAAAGATTGTCATAATCATGTCAGAAAAGGTTTAGACTTCAGATTTTCAAAATGTGCCAAAAGGTTTGGATTTTGTGAATACTCCGAAAGAGTCAAATAACCGTGCCAAAGCCAGTGGGAGTATCGTTGTTATCTCCTATCACTATATGTTGGTTACATACTGTTTCTAGGAAACGTCTCTTATCATTACAAAGTGTAATGACTGGAATTAAGAGATGGTTCTCTATGAAAGACTTAATAAAGATACTGCGTACTCAAGTGGTTGCAAACATCTATTAGATAGATCGAAATTTTGCCAATATGATTTTGATGAGGTTCAAGATGCATAAACCCAGGAAAGGATTTTTCTATCATTGCAAAGTGTGATGACTTGGCATGAAAGAAATAAAGAAGGTGCAACATACTCACGTAGTTCATAGACATCTATTGGATAGATGAAATCGTCAGTATTGACCTAGCCATTGTAAGCATGATCTTGATAGGATTTAAGATGCGGGAAAGAGTCTGCGAAAGGAAATATTTTGCAAGTCATGACACAGGGATTATAAGTAATCTCTGGATTCCTAAGAGTTTGGAATAATATTAGATCGGATTCCACGAGCTTATTGGATCGATCTGAAGTGTCATGAACATGTCTTGATGACTTGATGCTTAGAGCATAGTAAGTTGGATTAAGGATATAACCTGGCTGAGAATATTGAATGGATTATTTGAACACACGTGAGAAGTCATTGGGAAACGATTGGGGTGAATGTTAGTAACAATTTGAAAAGAGTTTCAAATCAGTAATTATTTACATCAAGGCATGATGCTTAAAGAGTTTCGTTGGTATTTTGATGGAGCGCGTGTGGTTCACGGGCACATCATAACACCTCGAAAAATAGTCTTAGGGTGTATTCATGTAGACTAAATACCTCGAGAAACATGGGTAGTCACAATACACATCACCAGAATGGAGTTGTGAGAGAGAAAGGCAAAATGACAAATTGAGATATCATCGGAAGAGTGTCCGATTGGATTATCTGCAATAAAGTGTATCAGTGTTAGACACTTGGATACATAGAAAGAGTGAAAAAGGTCATTTAGTTAAAATAGACATAGATATAAAACTTGAATTGAAAGTTTAAAAGAAATCTAGAAACCGATAATAGTTTTATGAAAGATCCGATTTGGTGATTACCTCGTGGAGACTTGGTAATAAGCAGGAGTAGCTGTCAATCAGATTTTATGTTTCGCTTTTGCATGTTTTACTTCCCGAATAATTTAATTATTCAGAAGGTCCACAGTCGCTCATACTATGGGAAGTAAGTATTGAATCAAGACTATCATGAATTGGTTTGTAGGCTGTGTAAGGAGTTAGACATAGCAATAGAATTGCTACAACGTTCATGAGTACTTAGAAATAGAGATTTTAGTATTGGATAAACCCATGCTCAAAGAATTGCTCCATAGATTATATCATGAGCAATTTTAAAACGATAGTATCTTATGTTCTTAAAGCAGAGACATATGAGTTGAAATTTTCAAGTCGATGGTGCATTGATAGTGCGTAAAGACACAGGTAACTCGATGTTATAAAATGTATTGTTGTGTGCGATTTTGATGAGTAAAAGACACAAGCATATAAGTCAAAGCTTATTCGTTCGTTGACCCTGATGGGAAACAAATATCTATAGGCCTTTCGATGATTTTGAAATTGACTAAAGTGCTAGCCAGCAAGGACTGAATTGATGTGTTCAATTAGAAGTCTGAAAGTCATAAGCAGAATCGAAAGTCAGGAAACAGAGTATCAGACGGAGATTGATCTCAATCCATGTCTCATGTCCGAAAATATCTTGTTGGATGGAGGATCATATGATCACTTATCTATGGACAGAACTGACTGGGTCAGAGTTCGGCAGCGTGCTTTTGGAAGCTACAATTTGTTGGTCAATTTAGAAGCTATATTGAATTATAGTCATAGACTTATCCAAGAGGGAGACTGTTGGATTAAGTGTCTAAGCCGTGACTATAATTTAGGAATATACTTGATTGATGGCAGCACAGTCCTTTTAGGTTGCCCTCAAAACCTAGCAGAGGACAAGATAACTTAAAGAGAGAGAGAGAGAGAGAGAGAGAGAAATGTGATTTGTGAATATATTATGAGAATAATATATTAATTAGAAATCATAATATTTAATTAATAATTGATCGGAAATTAATTGGAATTAATTTTGGGATTAATTGTATTAATTAAAAGTGCAGGGGCTGAATTGTATTTGTTTAATAGTTGAGCAATAGACAATTAGGGTTGCCCATATGGGTTTGGACGAAATTAAGGCCTAAGGGCTTAGGGTTTCGCATTCCTTAATGGGTATTGGCATAATTTATGGAAGGGATAAGTAGATTCAGTTATATGATAAAAGCCTTATCATATCAGGATCTTAAATAATGCAGTTATACTCCTTATTGCTTATCACCTGGAGGCTATAAATAAAGGCCTCCTCCACCCCTCATAAGCCACGAAATTCTAAGGGTTTCTAACCTTCTCCTTTCTTGTTTTCTTGCTTGCTTGGTTCTTGGTGTGAGCCATTAGAGGCAGGATATTTGTCCTGCTTGGCTTCAAATATTAAAACTAAAGGTTAGTCTTTCTTATTTATTTTTTTAGAAATTAATTGGTGGCCTTTAGGTTTTGTTATATGTTCATTGATAGAAAAACATAGATCCTTTTCTAGGTTGCATGTGAACTTAGGAGTATTAGTTCATAGATTGCAGAAAACCTTTCAATCACAACTATCTATTTTGAGTAAACCCTTATGATGTTTTAAACAACCTTTAAGTGTGTCAAAACTATTTTTGGAGGTTTGTCGCGAGTGTGGTAGTTCACTGCCCACTTTGAATGGGTCAACCTCGGGTAAACTCACTAGGCATTTCAATTGCCTAACTTATTTTGATGTGTACTCAGGTTGAGAAGTTTAGAAGACTTTAGTGAAGCTAGATGTTTAAAAGGTCACGAATTGTGTGGTTTCATTTGAACCGTGTAATGATATTTGAATTGTAACAACCTCGCTACTTTATAAACTAAAATGTTTTATCTAAAGTGGGACCAAATGATTTTTCTGCAACTTAAACTCTAAAACAAGTTTTTAACGAAACCCAATGTGTTTTAGAACAATATTTGAACCTAAATTATCCATTTTAAATAATCTTGAAGTTTAAAGTTTCACAAAGATGATTTTTGAACAACGAGGATAAACCTTGGGTTAAAATGATGTTTTTATGAAAAGCCTTAGGCAAGGGTGTTTCAGTTTGGTATCAGAGCATGAGTTTAAGTGAACTATGTACTAGGAGTAGTGCTTAGACTTAAAGTATGATGCTCTTAAGAATGTTTGACCTTTTAAGTAGATAACTTTAGAACTTAGTGGTAAATACTTGCTTGTGCTCGAGTTCTAATAGTTTAATTTAGTAACTAGGAGAGGCATGAGTGATGTATCATGGTGGAGAGGAATTATATATGAAGCTTCTAGGGTGAGTATGAAGTGCAACATTAAGCGTGAATAGCACCTTGCTGTATAAGGAACAACTCCGTGAGGATCAACTTCGTGTGGATGGCAACTACTAAGGATGATAGAAGATGAGGAAAGGGACAACCTATAAGGAAAAGGACAACCTATATTGGATGAAGTTCGAGAAGTAGTGAGATGTGCAAGGTGGCTTGACCTTGAGGAGTCAAGTAAGGGATGAAGGGGTATTAGAAGACTAGTGGAATTGTGGTGTCAACCTTGGGCAAGGAAGGAGCTTGATGAGCATGTTATTAGCTAACTGAAGATTAGATGAAGACTTGGAGCTTTTACAGAAGTTCTTTTGGCATGATCCGTAGACCTTCCATCCTTACCCTTAAGCTCTTGTGCAATCTTCTGTCATCTCTTCGGTGTTTATGCTCGTCACCTGTTCATCTATCCCGCGACTGTTGGCCAAGATTGAAGGTTTTGCAATTCTTTCGGAAGTTATCAGTCTTCTATTTAGGTGAAATCATGGAACCTAATGAGTTGGATAGTATCGGTTTTCCTGCCTGAGTAGTACCATTGTGACCTTCCCCTACAAGTTGTATCAAAGTAATCATCCTTGGGACCTTGCCTTAGCTCTAGAAGACTAAGCGTATGTAAGTGTAGCGTGGTTTGCGCCCTTAATGTCCTAGCTAGAGAAACCTTAATGTAAGACAAAAGAAGGATTTAATTATTCGGTTTCCTGATAGTAAGTGATGGCGTAGTTGACCAATAGAGACTTATTAGAATGGTGAGATACTAAACTATGTTTAGGATGAAGTGATATGGAATGCATGATGGGACTAGAAGTGATAGGTTTAAACCGTTAATCGACTTGAGGTGGGCGAGTTAGTAAACCATCTACCCTAATAAGAACATAATAATTAGGTAAGGCCAATCTTTTCAAGAGTATTGTTCAAATTTGAGAAAATTTTCACAAACAATTTTGAGCGAGTATATCATACAAAATGCAAAAATTTTATGAAAAATAAATGACAAAAGGGTCATCATGACTCGGTAGTAAGTACCCGAGAATTATGATCTTTTTGAAATTTTGTTAATAACTCCGATGAAGTTATGTTTCAAATAAAATTTGGGATTTCGTTGTTTTATGTTAAGTATGCAAAATTTGAGAACTTTTTTTCATAAAAGTTTGAGACCAAATGTTCTTAAGGAGTAATTTTTTCAAAACATTAGCCACCAGTAGTGTCTTTTTTTTTTTTTGTAAGAACGAGGAGATGAGTTAAGAAGATTTCAAATTTGATATTTACATGTTTAAGGAAAATGTTTTATGAAGAGAAAACCAAGATAAATAATTCTTTGAAGTAAAGTGGTTTAAGATGGTATCAAATCTAATAAAGTACCATCATGTCAAAAGCTAATAAAGTACCATCATGAAATTAGATAATCTAGATGTTTGATTATGCTATCGAAAACCAATTTTATACAAGATCCGATGAACCAGAATTAAACAAACTTAAGGAATAATCGCGCATTTGGCTAACAAAGTTTAGGTTGAAGTAATTTTCTAAATAGTCAATCAAGTTGGAGCCTCAATCTAGGCGATCTTGTATATATTGTGCAACAAAACTTCGATTGCATTTGCAGTGAATAATTTAAAAGCTTGCATCGATAATTTTCCTAAGACTGTTCATATGTAAACTTGACAAACATTCTTACCGAATTTTCATTAATCAATAGTAAAATAAATAAAATCAATCATGAAAACTTGTACAAATCCAACAATCTCCAACAATCTGCTATTATGTTGGCGAAAGATCATGAATTCTGCCAAATCCTATACAAATCTACAATAAGCAATACAAACATTTATAGAATATCTAAAAATAATGACGGAATAATCGATGATAGCTGCATCTTGGAAAATGAACTTATTTGCTCAAACACATGCCATCACGTCGGCAACGGCGACGGAAGTTGCGGCTCCTCTGAACGAGGAAAACAGTCTGGTGCCAGGGATCTCTTGATCGTCAAGAAATAGATCTTTTGGTCTCCGGAAAAGTGTGGCGCTCGACAACGACAACGATGAGAGACGCCGGTGAGAAATCCGGCGAGTGTGGCGCTTCGCAAGATGTCGATAGCGAGATGGTGCATATCCGATCAGCAGAGAGGAAACGAGAGGGAGACGGAAAACAATGATGGAGGCGGTAAAGGAATACGATCTTTTTTTAGGGTATAAAAAAAAACGCACATATATCAAAAGACCATTGGAGACCTTGGCCCATATCTGTCCCAAGAAGAGTACTCGCATACCTCTTTAGGTCTACGGTCTTCTAAAAAACAAACACTCTACAAAAGGTTATGTCTGCACGCCGTCTGCGTGGTGCAGACAAAAGTGGTCAGGAATATCTTCAAAGAAAAAACAAACTGCCCCTTAGTGATTGATCGAGGAGCAAAAGAAAGGGATTTTCTGATTCATCGAGGAAAACAAAACAATAGTCTGAAAAGTGAAAAGCGAATCTGATTTTGAGTTCCGGTTAAAACCTGAGCGAAATCAGAAAAAATCGAATGATGAAATGGGTTATAGGAGTACCGATTGACGATTACTAACAGATAGCCGGATAAGACTCCTCGATTCCATCTCTTTCGTTTAATTGTTGATTTGTTTCCCACTTCAAAGGCGTCGATTCCTTTCCTTCCCGCCTACAATTTGGGTTCTCGCCTCAATTACGGGAAATCACGAATTCACGATTAAGTCTAACTGTTTATTAGGGCCGAATTGGACTATTGGACTAGTGTTTTTGGGCCTTTGGTATATATAGGGTATAAGTGATGCCACCTCTTTTGTGCTGCAATGGGCCTAAGCCTAGCTCGCTCATGGATTGGACCGGCCCTATATTGTTTTTATCTATATAAAAAGACAACAAATTCTTTTTTGATGATATTCATGAATTTGATTTTGTGGTCATTCGTCATTGAGTAATTGATTAATGGTAATTTTTATGGCCTGTTTGATTGCGCCTGTTGGTAATATGACAAATTTGGTTTGTATAATTATCAAAGATCGGTTGTTTATTTCGACATCATTTCATGGTATAAATGGGCTAAACCGAGCTATACGAAAACCTACTTATATATATAATTAGTTGAGGTTGGTGTGATTATCTCTAATTCGATATCAAAATAATTTCGTCTTTTGCTGAAAATTGTAACACATTTTATTAATGTGGATGTTAAAAGGAAAAGTAACATATATTTTTTTAGCAGCAATGGATTAAGGGGCAGTAACTTGCAATATATATTGAATTTCGCTAACATATGCATTATTGATTACTATTATATAATCTTCAATTAATGTTGTTTCTAGACATATACTTTCACGCATCTGGTATCATCTGGTTGCTCAAGATATATTAGGGTTAAATTTATGGTATAATGATTATTAGGCCTACTGTAATGGGATTATAATATTTGATATAGAAGTTCCTAAAATATAAAAGAAATTTTTACGGCTGGTACTGCCTAGTCCATCACTGTAATGATCATAACATATTGTGCACCACTCAATGTTAGAGCAAATCCGAATCACCAAAACTGATTCCAAACTATAAGTGACCGTTATAGCTTACTCTTGGTTAATCAGACGTGGTCTCGATACTAGTTGGGTAAGGAACTTTTTAGCACCTCCAATAGTATAATTAATATAAAGAATCACATTTTTAAATGAACAAGAATGCATAGTCAACAAAACAAAAGAACAACAAGAAAGAGTAGGTTACAAATAGTTGAACTTGTGAAATATGTTGTATGTATGTTAGCATAGTAACCTGCAATCGGGCAACTACATCTGTTGTCACTTTATGTACACTGCCATTATAAAGAACAAAATAAGTAAAAAATATGTACATTAAAAAAAGGGAGGTTAGGTATTAGGTAAACCAAAAAATTCTTTCATAATGCGAAAAATAATAATAAATAAATAAAAGACAATCGAGTCTCTCTCTTTCTTTCTTATACACCCTTCCCCACTCCTCTCCACCCTCCCCCTCTCCCTCCCCCACCCCCCCCCCCCTCCCCCTCCCTCTGTATAAAAGTTACATCGTCTTTGTATATTTTCTCGCCGTTTTCAAAAAATAATTTAACAAATAAATATAATTCACGTAAGACTCTGTGGACATTTTATAATCTCTGATATTTCTCTTATAGAGGGAGAACCTAGATCGATTGCTCTAAATTTACTTGGGAGGATATTCTTCTTAAAAAAGGCTAAGAGACCACAACGTCTACTGTTCGGAGGATATTATAAACAGTCTAATAATTTACTGGAATTATTCGGACAATGACATTCTATTTAAATTTGTAGTACCCACCTTTTTCAATTAATATAAGTTTGTTTGTGTGACTGTGCCATGAATAAAGAAATGTCTGAAGACTGTGATCAAATAATATATCAATCCTCGCTTTTCTGTCTGGTTAAATGACAAAGAATGTAAAGATTCTTTCTAAGTCGCTTCAAGTCTTCCATATTACCAAATCTATTATGTTTTTCTATTATAATTTTGGGTTAATATTTTAAAAGTATAAAACTTTACGTCTCAATTACTAATTTACTTTTAACATTTTTTTACTGATTTATCATTAATTCTAAAAAAGTGTTTTAAATTTGAACTTTTAAAAAGTTATAAACAGGTTACTGCCGACGTGGCGGTTTCTACTTACTTGGTATTTTAAAAAAATTCTAAAAGTTTAAAACTTAACTTCTAATATACCCCAACATTTTTTATGTTACTTATTTACCACTAAATACATATTTTTGTTACTGATTTGCTTCTAACTACGTATTCGTAAAAATATATTTTTACGTATTTATAAAAGATTTTTAATATATAATACATTTTTATTCATAGTTTATCTGTACAAATACATATTTTATGTAAAAGTATGTTTTTAATATATTTATGTGTATTGAATGACTGACTTGACATATTTTAGATGGGATGGAATAGTTGACATGGCTTCGTGATTGGAACATAATGTTAGGGTGTCTATTAAAAACAAAAAGCAAAGAAATGAGGGTGTACAACGCTTGAACTCGAGACATGTCCCTTTAGGGCGTACACTTTATCTTTCAAAAGACCCAAGTTATCATTTAGCTCAGTGGCTAAAGCGCACACCTCAAAAGGGACAAGTCTCGAATTCAAGTCTACACACACTCATTTCTTCAGTTTTTGCTTTTTAATAGACATGTAGTTGTGGTGATCCAGTCACCAAACAATGTCAGTCATTCAATACCATCTAACATGTCAATTTAGCCATTTAATACACATAAATAAACTAAAAACATATTTTTACATAAAAAAAGTTTATTTATAATGATAAAATGTAGTTAAAAATGCATTTTATATATAAATAAAATGTTTTATAAATAGGAAAAAATACATTTTTACGAATATGTATTTTGTGGCAAATCAATAACAAAAATACATAGTTAGTGACAAATTAGTAAGGAAAAATGTTAGGGAAGATTAGAAATTAAGATGAAAACTTTTGAACTTCTATAGAATTTCAAGACAACGGAAACCAACACGACAGCGTTAACCTGTTGGTTACCTTCTAAAATTTCAAATGTGAAACGTTTTATCAGAATTCATGGCAATATATGTAACAAAAAGTTGTTATGGTAATTAGCAATTGAGGTGTAAACTTTTGGAGTTTTCTAGAAGATTGTAAACACATTTATATTGTTTTATGACAAACCACAGGATGTGATACTTATGCTTTACAAGTATGCTTCCTTCTTACATTGTATATGTGTTGAAAATGCTCCAAAAACCTAATTATGCATGTCGATATGTTGCCGTCTGATGGACAACCTTTATGGAAGTGTTGCATTAAACTATACTACATCAACATAATACTTCCCTTTTACGTAACATCTTACTTATTGTTGTTGTGTATTTTTAATTTCAAGCAAGGGCCGAAATTACCATCTATTATGGAGTTATTTATTTGGCTCTTAAGTTTGCTATCGATTAGGAATGCTTCGTATCTATTAGGATTTTGAGTTCATTAGGACTCTTTTAATTCTATTATGTAAAACCATCTAGATGTCATATTTTAATTCAGTCCATCAACTCACTTATTCTTTTCCATTTGCTGGTATACAGTGGTTGTAAATATTCTCGTTTTCAGTTGAGACTCGTTAATATATAGGGTTACAACCTATGGTTTTAAATTACAAGAGTTTCCTATTGAGATTATATCACTTCAATGAACCATAGACAAATTCTCACACATACAGAGTCATAAAGCAATCAAAGAATAAGATCACAATATTTAAAGTGGTTTGGTTGATCTAAGAAATCAAGTTATGTCCACGAATGAAAAGAAGAGAGAGTGTGTGTGAGTGAGTGAGTGTGTGTGTGTGTGTGTCTTTGTCTCTATGTATGTGTAGATTTTATTAATCTTGAAAAAATGGCACATACAAAGGACACCATGTCATAATCTACATAGAGGCAAACGAGAATATTAGGCTACACAGCTCAACAGTCTCCCACTTGAAGGCTTGATTGACTTTGAACTTCTATCATATGTACTCTCTACAAGTTTTTCACTCACTCTCACACTCTTTCTATGTCAAGTCTTCTCATCAAGCATTTGAAATACTAGTTGAAGTTATACAACACTTCAACATATCCAAGGTATTAGCCTTTGCAAACATAGCAACTAGATTTTCGGACCAAGGATTTTCTTCAATTCAGAGTCTCATCATTAATCAGGTCTCTAATGAAAGGGTAACTTATTTGAATGTGTTTTGTTCTATTATAAAACACCATATTTGCCAAGTGAACTACACTCTGGTTGTTAAACTATAATATACAATCTTCCTATTGAATCTCAAGTTCTAGTAGGAAGTTCTTCAACCATAAGAGCTCTTTGCTTCCTTACGGAATAACAATGTACTCTGCATTTGTGGCTGAAAGAGACTCATGGACATCCAAATTATTGATGTATTGGAACCAATGTTAAAGAATCATTATAGAATGGTATTGATATTAACGTATGATCCTATAGGGCCATACCAAACAAGTAAATCTCCAAATTGGATATTTTATGTGATGAATTTGATTCAAGATAATATGTCATAAGTCTTGTGTTTATTATTTTATGTGAAAACAATATTGTAAGTTAATTTAATTCATATAGTAAGAATTAATTTAGAGTGTGTCTTTATTTATATAATCTTGAGGTTAAATGATTTACATAATGTTATTTAACTATTGTATTTATTTTAATTGTTAAAATAAACTTAGATACACACATACACACACACACACACACATATATATATATATATATATATATATATATATATATATATATATATATATATATATATATATATATATATATATATATATATATATATATATATATATATATATATATATATATATATATATATATATATATTAAGGAGTTGAATAATCATTTGAGAGTTTATAAATTTTAATTGGAAAAAGTATGGGACACTCTTCCCTCACCCTCTCTCCAACTTGTCATTATCATACATGCCTGGTCCAATACAAATAGTTTGGACTTTTCACATTGACTATTGCATGGCCTTTGCTTTTTCTATGGCTTGATTATTAGAATCATCGATGCAACTATTTAAGATATAGAGTTTCATCTTTTTTAGTTCTTCCAGCTTGGCGTTTTTTCACACACTCTCCTCTTTTTTCTCCCACTAGAAGTTAGTTGTTAGGAATGCTTAAATGAATGCTCTCTTGATAGATTTAAGTTTGTTTAATCATGTAAACATAAGAGAATAATCTAACATATAAGACTTAGCACTAGCATGCATTCTTGGAGCTCTTTCTTGGGTTGATACCTTTATTGAAAATCCTCATTGGTTCGGTTGACATCTTCAACAATTTCCAAATCTTGAGATTGTTTCAAAGGTTTACAAAGCTTGTAATCTTTAATATTTCTTTGGTTTTTATTACCTATCTTTTCATGCATGTAATCTTGATCCTTAGTAGGAAATAAAAGTTATGATTTTTTAAAATTATTTTATGCTTCCTTTGCAAAACCTTGATTTATGTGTTTTTGGAAACCATATTTTCAACAAAATCCTGACAAGTAGTATCAGATCTGTAAGACCCGTATCCTGATTATAACATATACTTAAAATTAGAGTGTTAGGAATTATATGATTTTTGGTAGTTATAAAGCTAAGAAAAACTTTAGTTACAATTTCATATGAAAATCAGCATTTTGTGTCGTTTTTAGAAAAATCATAATTAATTCTAGAAAAATAGTTTCGACCTCAAAACAGTGCACAAAGTTTACAAATTGAGTCTAGTACAATTACAAAAAATAATAGTAAACTTGAAAATGACATTATCTATGGTAAAAAATGCAATCTTTACTGATTAGTTCGGAATTGACAGATTAGATAGTCTGTTTTCAAAAATTCATAATAAATCATAGAAAAATCGTATAAATACGTAAAATACATCCCTGGAAAGGTATTGAGATGAATTTTCTGAATATCAAATAAAAACGTGAATTTAATGGGTTTAAGATCGGCTAAACCAGTCTTGAACAGACTGATTCTAGAAGGCCTTTAATTTCAACAAAATTATATTATTAAAATCTTTTGTCAAAAGTGTCATGCCATTTTTTATTCAAGAATTCAAGTATAAATACCCCCCAAAACATCTCATAAACCACACCAACAAATCTCAATCCAATATATAGAGGTTTCTAAGCACTAGAGTGTAAGAAGTGAGCGGAAGGAAGCTCAAAAGCCTAGCGAAGAAGTTATAGGTTCCGACGACTGGTCATAAGGTAACTACAAACTTTTCTATAGCTTAATTAGGTATTGTAAAATAGTTTTTGTGTTAAAAAGTAGAATATTTAATAAGTATAACATATGTTATATTATACTCATTTCTAACAATAGTAAACAAAAACCTTAAAATGTCGTTATTATAACAACTCGTAATTCCGGAAATAATACCGATTGATTTACTTACGAGGACGGTGACTAGGCCGATTACTTGGGATCTGGTTGTTGGATTTTCCGAAAGGCTAAAATGCTGAAAGGATCCTGCCACCCCATCTAATCTTCTACCTGGCCGTTCTTTACTTGATAAATCATGGAGTATCATGTTGGAATTATTGAAGGGTTTAATGATGCGACTATAATATAGTTAAGGATTAAGGAATGATAGATTTCTTATTATGTTAACAGTTAAAGTTGAAGGAAATACAAAGCCGAGAAAGATAAACGATATAGTCAACTATAATCAGGTGAGTCTTCTCACTATACTATATGTGACATTGCATGCGTAGGAAGGAAGATATGTTAGACTAAGGTGATCTTACCTGTTATGATAATTGTATGAATTATTGCTATGATAAGGATTGTTTGTGGACGGAACGGGATAGCCCGCGAGCCAATAGGCGGAACGGGAATAGCCTGCGAGTCATTAGACGGAACGGGAACAGCCCGCGAGCCAATAGGCGGAACGGGAATAGCCTGCGAGTCATTAGACGGAACGGGAAAAGCCTGCGAGCGATAAGACGGAACGAGAACTGCTCGTGAGTCTTCAGGCGGAACAGGGATAGCCCGCGAGTCTCACAGACATATGAATGATTATGATGTGTTCTATGTTGTGTGATGGATCGTATGGTATTTTGAGGAACTCACTAAGCTCCGTGCTTACCCTTTCCCTATATAAACTACTGTTTCAGGTACATCAGGTACCATGGATGGCAAGGCGTGACGTGTATACACTGTGCTGCTTCATTGGAGGACTGTTTTTGAATGGATGTTCCGCTATGTTGTGATTTCATTAACTTTTGTTAATCCTGGGATGTTTTCATTAAACTTATAAGTTATGGAATCTTATGAAAATTAATTAAGTGACTTTTCTTATATTGAAGTTTTCGTTTAAAATTTTTTAAATTTACTCAAAAATTTTGGGATGTTACAAGTTGGTATCAGAGCACAGCTTGAGAGAATCAGGCTCACTTAGTGAGTTCTGGACTCAAGTTGAGGCTTAAGTGTTTTCTTAAAACATTTTTATGAAAGAAGGATGTTTTATGAAGGATGAACTGAAGACACAGTGTGTACCGCCAGCCGACGCCAGTATGAGAAAAGGGTTAAGTATTTAATATTGTGGATGTTAAAAAAAACATATGGTATATGTTTGCTGAAATGCCTGGTAGAGATCACACATTGTTGTATTATTATCTGCTATTTGCTAATAGAACTATATGTTAGTGCCGATAGGTTGCTTAGAGATTTCCACTAAGTTGTATACAATATGGACTGAATAGTCATAGAATGTGTGAGTTGACCTTATTGCATGTTCCTTGTTTGGTTGTTGCCTTAGGGAAGATTCTCTTATTTGAAAGACTGTTTAGTTCGATATTGTATACAACTACGTTCGCGAAACAACCTGTCATCACTGGAGGAAGTTCCGTCTTAGTTAGAATAGCAAGGTGGGGGTGGGATTCCAAGTATTCCTAGAAGGGTTGACATATGCCTTGTAAGGGCATATGTGTTAAAATTATCGGTGAGAAGCGAATTGGATATATCGAGACGGGTCTTGGAACGAACATGGATAGGTGTGGAAGGTAGTAGTAGAGCTCCTACTATCGAAAGCATAGGATCCACGTTCGAGTCGGGAGTTCGTCACGAAGGATCCAAGGAGCTGAGTATGTGAGTGTCTAGCATAATTAACTTAAATGCTAGTGTAATGTGGTAAACTTTTATCCATTCAATTTTTGAATGTTGATTGTGAGGTTAGTAGAAACAATTCAGATGCGATCATACCAGTTTGGTTGGACCGATCATGCTTAAGTTGATTACTGAGCTTAAAGACTGTTGAAAGCGAGAATGCCAAAATGCTATTGTGGTAGCTATTTTTCATGCAACTAATGGGCGCACAAGTCAGACAGGGACTAGAGGATGCAAGGGTGAGTTTTCCAACTCATGGTCAAAGAGGTGCAAGCGGCGCCTGAGATGATGGCGGGTATTTTTGAGTCAACTCTGTACATGCCTAGTGCTGTGTAATAGTAGGGCTACCTACCCTTGTATTGATCTTGCTTGAGTGATTGATCAGGTCGTGTGGGTTGAGAGTTTGGATCACTCACTGGTGATTGAGGTAAATGACGATAGAGGTATTGACTAGGGTAGCAAGCGGATGAGTAACATATGGTGGTTGATGTAAACATCTTTACATTATCGAAACATGTTTATTGAGATAGTGTTTGCCCCCGATGCAAGTTGTTGGCTGAGCAGAGTGGGCTTGTTTTTCGTTCGAGAGTAAGGGCTCGTAAAAAAAAGTTATAAATCGAATAAACAGACTTGGACTTTAGTCCAAGTGGGAGAGGAATACAAAATTAAGGGAACAACATGAATATTATATTGAATCGATGAAATTATTAAAATTATAGTAACACGTCAATATGTTAATTCATTACTACAACTTTATATTAATACATTAAGAAAAGTTTACAGAACTACTAACCTAAACCAGAGAATCAGAAAGAAGCGAGAAAAGATCTTCTACACTCCAATCTTTGTCATCATTAGGTTGACTTGTACCTTCTCGAGGATTTGGAAGTGGTATGCTTTCAGTTATTGGAGGAGGAGCTCCAAGTGTGTAAGTAGGGCAGTGATGAGGAAGGGCTCTAATTCGGAACCAGTTGGGGGTAGCTATAAGAAGGAGGAAACCAGGCTAGGTCACCTACAAAGCCTCAAAAATTCTCCTCACTCGAAGACTCGAGTAAACCAGGGTTAATACTACTCATACCAGAATTAGATGGCAGAGATTGCTGCTGTGTATGAGTTCTTGATGAAGTTTCCCCCTTTTCCTGAATTTTTCTTTTCCTAAATACAACCTTATGCGCAGCTTGTATTAGCTTCTTTGTGCCGTCTGTTAAACCCGATTGTGACCCTTCAATTATCGCTTCTTTTTCTTTTTTTAGGTTGGGTATTAAATCTCCCAATAATTCTATTGCCTCAATAAATTCATTACCAAATTCCTGTGGCACAAATAACTTTAGTAATTTCAACCTTATGATATAAAGGAATTAAAAAATGTAGTTCTTTACCTCAGCACAATCAATAAGGGTTTGCAAACTCGTAAGTTGTCGTTGGGGCCAATGATTGATACCTAATTCTCTACAGCGTTTTTTTAATTGTGTCGTTCCAATGTTGAGTTCCTTCGCAGCTTTCTCAATTGGTTCGTTAAAGTGTTCAGCTATTATTTCCCTACTTAATAAATGTCTGAAACCTCTTCCACTGCCACCTGCTATGTTTTCTGAACTAGAATGTTCATATCCAATTGTATTGTTATCATTCTGGATCATTTGAACATGATCCTGATTTTTTGACCCAAAGATGGACATTGATTCATCAAAATTAGTGGCCTCTATCGGTAATAATTGTTGGTTTTCAACTAAAATCCCAGGATTTTGAAATCCTTCTAGGTTCCTTTGAATCACCTGAAGGTGATTTTGGTATTGAAAACCAACCCCAAACTCGGGATTCATATCAATATTGATGTTATCAATCGTTTGTAATTGATTGTCATTTTGAATGTCAGCCATGAATCCTTGATTCATGGGGATGATCTCACTGCTTATTGAGGGTACGTCGATGAATGGATTGTACTCAGTTAGACCATCCACAAATGGGTCTACAAATAACACATGTCAAATGATAAAACAAAATAGAATACTTATAAATGGATCATTCAAAAGAATTTAACCTGGTAGAAGGCATGGAGTCTGATCAAGTGCAAAGTCAGATGCATGCACCGGATCATCTGAGTTAATGTTCAACTCGGGAAAAATTTCCGGCTCATCGTGGAGATGCTCTATTGGTAGTATATCTGGAAGACTGTACCATAATTCAAAATCAAACAAAACATTAGCAAGGTAATCGAAGTATGGATGATATATGTCTAGAATGTTAGAGTCACCAAACTCTATTAAGAATGCTTGGTCTGAAGTACACTCTCCTTGCGGAAAACCAGGTCCAGGGTTCGACAGATCGCCCATTGAAGATATGTTTTCCATGACTCGGCTTTAAATATGAGTTTGTTTACGAACAAACTAGTGATAAGAGAGGATGAGACTGAAAATGAATGATACTACATACCTGTATATATAGTATCTTGCAGCTGGAACCGAAAGGACACACGGAACTGAAAGGACACCTCACGTTTTAATTACCGAAATTCAAACTAACTACAGTAGATGCGACTTTCCACTACCCCAAGTGATATTTTTTCAAAATTCTCTGCTTGACTCTGGTGAGAACGAGATAATAAAGAGACTTTTGAAATAAAACAAAATTTTATGTCTCCATATAATGGAAATAGTTTAAAAAGTGTTCAGTACTTCAAAAAAAAAAAAAAAAAAAAAACTTACAAAAGATGATGTAAATTTTATATTTCGGTGGAACACAAAAATTTATTTAGCCAAAAAGTATTTAAAAGAAATGTTGAATTGAGGCAAATGTGTGTTGAAATATGACGAATTCATATAAATACGGAATAGTGTTAAAATTAGGTGTTGCAAGTTAACTAGGTTAACTATGTATATAGGTAGATTAGAAAGTACTAAATATGTACTGTAGATAGTAGCCGGTCAAGTCGATGTGTGAGACTGTGAGAAACAGTTAGAGTTTTTTTGTACATCTAGAGTAATTAGAAGAAAAGAAGTATGGAGTGAATGAGACTAATAGGACCTTAAGCATTATTACAGAGGTATGTGAATGTTGAAAGGGAAAGATAATTAAATCTTGTAAAGTTTCGACAATAAGACGAGGAGGATTTTTTTAAGGACACAAGGACTCGATGGGAAATACATAGAGGCGTTCGAGAATGCGGATTTCGGGACGAAATCCAAATAAGTGGGGGAGACTTGTAAGACCCGTATCCTGATTATAACATATACTTAAAATAAGAGTGTTAGGAATTATATGATTTTTGGTAGTTATAAAGCTAAGAAAAACTTTAGTTACAATTTCATATGAAAATCAGCATTTTGTGTCGTTTTTAGAAAAATCATAATTAATTCTAGAAAAATCGTTTCGACCTCAAACCAGTGCACAAAGTTTACAAATTGAGTCTAGTACAATTACCAAAAATAATAGTAAACTTGAAAATGACATTATCTATGGTAAAAAATGAAATCTTTACTGATTAGTTCGGAATTGACAGATTATATAGTCTGTTTTCAAAAATTCATAATAAATCATAGAAAAATCGTATAAATACGTAAAATACATCCCTGGAAAGGTATTGAGATGAATTTTCTGAATATCAAATAAAAACGTGAATTTAATGGGTTTAAGATCGGCTAAACCAGTCTTGAATAGACTGATTCTAGAAGGCCTTTAATTTCAACAAAATTATATTATTAAAATCTTTTGTCAAAAGTGTCATGCCATTTTTTATTCAAGAATTCAAGTATAAATACCCCCCAAAACATCTCATAAACCACACCAACAAATCTCAATCCAATATATAGAGGTTTCTAAGCACTAGAGTGTAAGAAGTGAGCGGAAGGAAGCTCAAAAGCCTAGCGAAGAAGTTATAGGTTCCGACGACTGGTCATAAGGTAACTACAAACTTTTCTATAGCTTAATTAGGTATTGTAAAATAGTTTTTGTGTTAAGAAGTAGAATATTTAATAAGTATAACATATGTTATATTATACTCATTTCTAACAATAGTAAACAAAAACCTTAAAATGTCGTTATTATAACAACTCGTAATTCCGGAAATAATACCGATTGATTTACTTACGAGGACGGTGACTAGGCCGATTACTTGGGATCTGGTTGTTGGATTTTCCGAAAGGCTAAAATGCTGAAAGGATCCTGCCATCCCATCTAATCTTCTACCTGGCCGTTATTTACTTGATAAATCATGGAGTATCATGTTGGAATTATTGAAGGGTTTAATGATGCGACTATAATATAGTTAAGGATTAAGGAATGATAGATTTCTTATTATGTTAACAGTTAAAGTTGAAGGAAATACAAAGCCGAGAAAGATAAACGATATAGTCAACTATAATCAGGTGAGTCTTCTCACTATACTATATGTGACATTGCATGCGTAGGAAGGAAGATATGTTAGACTAAGGTGATCTTACCTGTTATGATAATTGTATGAATTATTGCTATGATAAGGATTGTTTGTGGACGGAACGGGATAGCCCGCGAGCCAATAGGCGGAACGGGAATAGCCTGCGAGTCATTAGACGGAACGGGAACAGCCCGCGAGCCAATAGGCGGAACGGGAATAGCCTGCGAGTCATTAGACGGAACTGGAAAAGCCTGCGAGCGATAAGACGGAACGAGAACTGCTCGTGAGTCTTCAGGCGGAACAGGGATAGCCCGCGAGTCTCACAGACATATGAATGATTATGATGTGTTCTATGTTGTGTGATGGATCGTATGGTATTTTGAGGAACTCACTAAGCTCCGTGCTTACCCTTTCCCTATATAAACTACTGTTTCAGGTACATCAGGTACCATGGATGGCAAGGCGTGACGTGTATACACTGTGCTGCTTCATTGGAGGACTGTTTTTGAATGGATGTTCCGCTATGTTGTGATTTCATTAACTTTTGTTAATCCTGGGATGTTTTCATTAAACTTATAAGTTATGGAATCTTATGAAAATTAATTAAGTGACTTTTCTTATATTGAAGTTTTCGTTTAAAATTTTTTAAATTTACTCAAAAATTTTGGGATGTTACAAGATCCATTGTTACTTTGCATGATTAGATAAAATGTTTATTTAGATAAACTTGGTTTTTGGAAGCCATGAATGTTTTTCATATTGTATGAAAAGTTCATGCATGACTTATTCAGCAACATGCTGGTTTTATGATTTTATGTTACCACCTTTTTTCATGTATTTCGTTACATAAATGTTGCCTTAGAAAAACAAAATGTTTTTTTGTTATGGTTTTAGGTGATAAAATGTACATAAATAAGCCATGGGTCATATGATGTGTGTTATGTTGGACTATTCGATATGGTTGTGATATTATTTATTTTATTCAACTGGTTTGTAATAGTAAACAAATTTTTCATCATTTTCTTCATTTAGTAAATGTTAGATTAGTACTAGACTAGTTTATATAGCTCAAAATGTAACAAGACTTCGAGATGGAGGCCATATTGAAGAGAAAAAGGTTGCACATTGTTTTTGGAAAGCTGCCATGTAGCTCTCGACTTTGGGAGGCAGAGTTTAAAAAATTTTGTTTTTGATCTTTTGGTCTAACACTTGATGGGGCCTTTATTCTTTTGCATACATATGATGTTTTGGTAAGTGGATGCATCAACAACATCATTTCGAAGATTTTATGGTCCTTTATGTCCCTTAGGAATTAGGAATGGACTTCATGTTTCATGTTTGGCTCATATGAAATAACAACTAGTTATAGCTTGCATCTATGTGATGATTTCATGTTGTTCATATTGTATGTGAGGATGAAAATAGAATTTTGCAAGCGAGAAAACATACTTTGGGAATGATTTAATGGTTAATGAGTTAATTTTTTAAGGACTTGATAATTTGTTAATCTGGTTGGAAAGTCCTAAATGCATTATTACTATCTTTTTATTAGGACTTGACTATTAACGATTTAATACACTTGTTGTGTAATCTTGTTGTAATGAGTTGACTGTTAATGACTTAATGCATTTGTTATGAACTTGGTAGTTTATGTAATGCCTAGTTCATATATAAAGTACACCAAAAAGTTTTCGTTTTAAAACTATATATATATATATATATATATATATATATATATATATATATATATATATATATATATATATATATATATATATATATATATATATATATATATATATATATATATATATATCACAAGTATCAAAAGACATCACATATAATAGGTGTATAATATATACAGACCCTGACCACAAAATTATCAAAAGGGATGTATAACACATAAACAAAAGTAACATCCCGAGCTGGGCTGCTGAAGACCGGTACCAAGTATCCAATAGTCTATTTAGGTGGTGACCTTCTCCTTTCCTTTATCTACACTACCGGTGCCTGCAATGTCATTAGTAGATACATGGTAAGCATTGAAAGCTTATTGAGTAAGCTTAGAACCACAATCTACAATTATAAGCATATACAATTAAATACAATATTACAAACATTGACATTTTCCTAGTCCATCACATTTACCTAGCCACAAAGGCTTTCAGCCACATAGGCAATTTACCAAGCCACAAAGGCAACGTTCCAGCCACTTAACCACTAACTCAAGCCACATAGGCGACACTCCAACCACTTCGGCTACTTAAGCCATATAGGCAACACTCCAGCTACATAGGCAATCGCTCAAGCCATATAGGCAACTCACTAGCCACAAAAGCCTCTAGCCACTTAGGAACATGAATTTGTACAAAATTATATTTAATCACTTTACACCAAAGCTTAGAAAGGGTTTACTCACCTTATAATGTCACACAGTGGCGATGGGTGAATGCAAGTAATCCAAAACTAAACGTTCTTGTTCACCTCGATCAACCTATATTGGGTTTCCAACCATATTTAAATAATTATATACCCATTCAATACCTGAAATAGTCTTAATTATAATTAGGTATAATGCCCCAGATTTACAATCCAATATGCCCACTATAAGAGGCCTAAAAAACTTTTTGTCTGATTTTTCCCGTTGCTATGCTTAGGTGATAGCATCGTGACCGACATGGTAGCAACATGACATATCACAATTGATTGCCGCATAGTAATGCGACATAGTTTGTTACGTGAGGCGACGGTCGCGAGTGGCCAACCCCTTGGTCTATCTCGATTCAGACCTTAACATTAGGTTTTAAGCACATTTACCTGCTGGGTTTTGGTCTAGACTCAATCTACTATGAGTAACATACGTCTAATTAAACAAATCACGACTAATTAATCATATAGGGTTCCAAAACCCAACAAATCCCCAAAACAAAACAACCATACCTTGATTCAAGTAGTGTACAACACCTCCTTAGATACTTGTAAGTGAATTCATGGTTCATTTTTCAATTACACACCCAAACGTGTTGATTTAGCCATCGATTTGTCTAAAGAATGAGAAAAAGGACGTTTGGGGCTAAATGACCTACTTAATAGACTTTAAATAAATGATTATGTCCGAGAGTACACATCGTGATCACCACTCCTTAGCATCGCGAGGGTTCCCGACTCGTAACCTTCCTTTCATGTCGCAATCCTTGCAACTCTCCACTAGCATCTTACTTTTCCAAAACTTTCAATTTAAGCATCATACTTACTCATTGTGTCACGACCTTATAAGTCACACGTCACGATCATTTGGGCAGAAGGTATGTTTTTCCTTCAAATTCCTGTTATATGCCCTTTTACACAAAATCCACTACCAGAAAGTATTTGTGCAATTCATATACACCTAGTAAAACCTTATACTACCACCATACTACAATCATACAAAAGAAATCACAAAACTTACTTACCAATCCAATTAACGATGTTATAGTTTGGTACTTTGCTAATTTGGTATTTTGGTTTATTTTAGTTTGTTGTTTAACTTATAAATGTACTTTTGTGAATATTTATTTTAAAGCTGAATCCACTTGATTGTATTCTTAGGAACCCAGTGGCTAGAGCAAGACTTATGAACTTGCTATGATCGTTGTTAGAAGAAAATGATAACAAGGGAGAGGACGATGATACCTTTGCGTCTAACACTAAGCCACAAAAAGGAGATAACGTTAACCTCACACCCTAGTTGGAAGATACTTTTGCATTTTCCTTTGAAATAAAGATCATTCTGATAGGACCAAATCACCCATAGGAAGGCTTTAATAACTACTTCATATTTAACAGTATCGAACCAGTACCTGTTAGAGCAACCCACACCTATGACTAGATCCTCAATAACACTACAAGAATAAGTGTCTTTAGTGGTGACATATCTCCCCCCTAATACCCCGAAGTGTCGCCCCTAACGGCTTTAGCGATGATGTGTCGTCGCTAATACTGATATGTCGCCCTTAAAGGTGTCGTGGATAATGGCTCTTTGTCGCCCCTAATAGTGTCGCCGCTAAAGGTGTTGTAACCATTAAACATTCAGTTGCTAAAAATATCGTTGGTAATACTTGTCGCCCCTAAAGTTGTGGTCCCTAATAGTTTTTTTTCTTTTTTTAATTTTATTTATCTTTATTTCATTAAGTTCTTAATAGTTAAAAGCTTAATCAATTCAGTCATTCCATAAAATGCATAAAATAAAAAACATCCACAAATAGTTATATTATCCAAAAAAAAAAAACAATCCATAACAAGTGTTCTAAAGTTATTTCTAACACAAAATACTAAATAAAACATAAACTACTTGTCACCACTACCGTTTTCATCATCGGTCCCCTTGTTATAGTCATCTTCTTGCAAATGTCGCATGAAATCTTTAAGTTTGTCAAATTTTTTCGGGTTGCTAAATAAACGGTCAATAGGATCCAAGTACATAATAAACCAAAATATGATACTAACATAGTACCAAACTTCCAAATTCATAACAAGTGCTAGCCAAACTATCAAGTACACAACAAATGTATTAAGTCATTAACAAATAAGTGTCTATAGGTGCCACGGGTGTCGTCCCTAATGCCCCGGAAAGTCATCCCTAAAGGCTTTAGGGGTGACATGTCGCCGATCAACCAAAATATCGTTTTACCATAGTACCAAACTTCGAAATTCATAACAAATGCTAGCCAAACTATCAAGTACACAACAAATTTATTAAGTCGTTAACATATTAGTTACAACTAACCTAAGTACTTTGAAATGGATGTGATGATTGTCCTGAATGTAAGAAGGATTATCAGAACTCTTCTTTCCAGACAGTTACATCTGATCCCTCTTATATGTCCTCGCCGAGCACCGATCACTTTTTCAAATACGGCTACCTCGTTTACTGGAGTGTCCAAGGGGGCACTTATTTCATATTGCTAGGCAAATCACGCAGTAAATTATTTTGTAATTTACAATGATAATTAGTATACTTATAATTTAAAGTAAAAAAACAATAATATATATCTAACTATAAGAAAAAAAAAACAATGTATTTACATATTTTCCTCAGTTTCTGGGCTAACGAAGATCCCTTCTTTAGTAGAATGTGCATCGTAATAGGCTTGCAGTCTACTAATGGCCTATTTCACATTAAAAGTTAGATTATACTATAAAACTAATGCATATATATATATATATATATATATATATATATATATATATATATATATATATATATATATATATATATATATATATATATATATATATATATATATATATATATATATATATATATATATATATATATATATATTAACTTACTTTCTTGTAGGCAGTGCTACCGTAGGTACTCGTCCCTCCGTAGTTCTTTACTTGTTGTGTATATATATATATATATATATATATATATATATATATATATATATATATATATATATATATATATATATATATATATATATATATATAAACTTACTTTCTTATAGGCAGTGCTACCGTAGGTACTCGTCCCTCCGCGGTTCTTTACTTGTTGTTTGGCACGATTATCGCTATTTTTATATACCGCTAAATTAAGGCTGAACATGTGAAAAGTTCCACTGCACTCCTCCAGTTTGTTTCACTTTACTTTGGGGGGGGGGTTACCCTTGCTCTATTCACATCTTCTAACCCTCCATTTTGAGCAAAATGGTATCTCGTAGTGGTTTTGCGGCCTCTATAACGTTTTGATACTTGAAATTCAATGCCCTCCCATAAACTACTTGCCTCGAGATCATTTTTAATCTGATCAAAATTAAAATATGGTTACAAATAAAAAAAAGTTAGATAAGTAAAAAAGTAATAAAAAATAAACAAATGAAATATACTTATATAAATAATTTACCCGTAGATGCTCCCACATGTAGTTCTTTTCGATGTCTAGAAGTTGTTTCCATGATTTTTTTGTCTAACGGGCTGTCTCGCCAAATATAATCGCAAGCCTCAAGGATGAATAGATCATACATGTCACCAACCGGAGTGTAGTTAGCAGTTTTATCCCAAGCTAATGGTAGAGGCCGCTTGCCATTAGTCGTCTCTTCGATTCCACGGTTGAGCCAAAAGTATAATTAAAAAATATTATCAATCATAATTTATAATAAAAGATAGAATATTGAAAACAAATAAATCTTAAATAGACTTACTATCCTGCTGATGGAGGCTAGGGCCTCCAAAACCTCGTAGCAGCGGATCCCCATCACCATCTCCCCCATGGCCCATTACATCGGCCATCAGGTATATGATCACAATCCAAAAGAAAAATCTCATCCTAAAAAGTTAAAAGATATTGAATACAGAAATAAAAAATGAAATACAATGCCATTTAATAATTACAACTTATAAACAATAAGTATATTTATATTTCAATGTGTCAAGTTTGATTACAATGAGACAAATATACATATAAAATATTTTACTTCTTCTCGCCCTCAGATATTTCAATGTTGTCGTCATACGTTTCACCATCACAATCATATTCATCGCATCATAATCAGTCTCACCCGCAGATACTTCATTGATGATACGTGTCGGCGACGAACCTCGGTTTCGGGAGTAACTGAACTTTCACCTACCGTTGGTAGACCTATAAAGTACTGGCTCAATTCGATTACAATTCTAGAAGTAGATGAACAGTTATTGTGAATGGTGTTGATATTTTCAGCAAAGCTAATAACATCAACATTTTCGAGAGAGTCATTTATAACGTTCTCGACACGACCATCATTTGTTGGTAGATCCTAAATTTTTCGGTGGTTATTGTTTTCAACAACCCACTGATGGTTATTATTTTGGTTTCCTCGACAAGGTTCTTGAATGTAAAACACTTGTTTGGCATGCAAAGCAAATATGAGTTAATATTCTTTGTCCCATTCGTGTCGTTTGTCGATAATGGTGATGTTATTTTCACATATAACTTGTTTAGGATCGAACCACTTACATCGAAAAAGTACAGTTGAAAGACTAAATGGATAATGCAACTCAATAATGGCCATAATACTTTTCTTGATTTAGTCCCTCCGCCAAAACCGTAGAGTTTTGTGTTGTGCGGTGTGCATCACGACTAAGTACCACATACCTAACACCATTGACTATGCAAGAGGTGTAAATAGAGACTTTTACGTTTGCACCTATTGAAAGAGCCGATAACTCTATGTGAAACTCTGGGGACTTTTGTTTTTGCATCTGATAGACCTATCAAATATAAATTTTTGTGTGTTATGTTTGATTTGTTAATGGAAATACAACATACATAATTGTTATTTTTTATTATGTATTCATGCACTTCATCGTAGTTCTCGAGCACGAACCATTCTAGCTTCTTTTTTCTGTCACCTCAAGATTATTTAACTGCATTGCACTTGTCGACAGACATTTAAATTCAAACATCCAAAACTTTGTTTTTTGTATGGCCACATCCTCACTCCTTTCAGGATGCTTGAATCGATTCTGGTCATCATTAATTAAGGTACATTGAACAAAATGTTAAAGCTTCTTCAGCAACATAAACCTTTGCCATACAACCTTCCGGCCTCGCCTTAAATCTCACATAGTTTTTTAGTTTTTTCAAATACCTTTCAATCGGATACATCCATATATAATGTACCGGGCCTCCACAAATCGCTTCATCAGGTAAATGTAAAACTAAATGAACCATTTTGTCAAAAGAATGTCAGGGATAGATCATTTCTAATTTGCATAAGATTTTTATAATAGCATCCTTTGCCTCCCTCATATCCTTCACCATCAATGTTCTGGAGAAAATTTTCTTAAAAACATGCAAATATCTACCATTGATGTTGTGAGAACCCGTAAACTTTTATCAAGTAAGTCGTATTATAATCTATGTAATACTTAGTTGCTATATTTTGATTTTTATAGTACAATGTTGTAAACAAGGATATTTTGGTCTTTTGACCATGTGAGTGACTTTTATGTAATAATATTATGTTATAGTGGCAATATTGTAAGAAGTAAAACCTTAAATGAAATATTAGGAATTTTGGGTAAATTGTGAATAAATGGGAACTAGAAGGGGCAAAGGGTCATTTAGTAAAGTGAGAAGCTATATATGGGAGGAGCATTCCATTCCTCCTCATTATATACGTGAACAACTTCAGGAGGAAGAAAGAGTGAAAAAATTCTTGAAGGTTATGAAGGATTGAAGCAGGAAATCGAAGAATCAAGCTTGGAATCGAGATTCCCAAGCCATTTAAGGTTAGAATTTCGTCTTTTTAAGTTAGTTAACCCATTTTGAGTTGTGTTGAGTGGCTAAAAACGAAATTCAAGGGAGTGAAGTTTGTTTTAAGGTTCTAACCTCTAAATCGTGTTCTAATCATCAAAGGAACTCAACTCAACCATTAGAAGTGATTTGAAATCCAGTTTTTTGATAATTGAGCTCATGAACCCTAGAATTGGGTTTATGTAGATTGGTATGATTCTAATGTTTATTCATGTGTAAGGGTTATATAGGAAGTTTAGAAATGTTCTTAATAACATGTTTGAGTTGTCATTTGATTCGGATTTGGGCTGGAACCAAACAGATCAAGGATCAAAGGTTGTGCAGAAAAGAGGGAACTAGGTCTGTAGCGTCACACGACCCGTGTGATGCTACACGACCAGTGTGTACCCAGGTGATAAAGCATAGAAGATTTTTGGGAGAACTAGAAGACATAGTTAGTGGGACCTAAATATATTATGTTGGTATGTTTAAACTTCGTAATGTATCTTAGTTGTATTACCCCAAACAGTGTTTTGAATTATATAATGGTTTTTGTTAAACCTCATTTTGTAATGTAAACTTTGTAATATTGGTTACAAACTTTTGTTTTGAGAATTAGGGTGTTACAGATATATATTCATTTTTGTGCAAAAACCCCTTGACTCCAACCGGTATGAAACTTTGTATAAAAATATGATTGTCATGAGATGTCAACCCAGTAATGTTATTATAATTATCATTCAGCTTCTTGCTAATGTTTGATCCAAATCCATTCGAAAGTTTAATGCCTTTTATAAAGTGACAAAAGGTTTTTGATCAGAGTCCTTGAAGGATTATTTTGCATGGGGTATAAGTTATTTGGTACCTTTTTTCGTGTCCAATATTGTTTCTGAACGTTTAGATTCTACAAGTCTATCATTGCATTTCATGTGTCTTTGGACCTGTCGTTCTTCAGATGAGTACCCAACAAGCTGTCATACATTTTTCTCAATGTGCATAACATCCAAGTTATGCTTCAGCTAAAGAGAAGACCATTACTTGAGTTCGAAAAATATGCTTCGCGTTGTCTAGTTTAACTCAGCATTCATTCGTTTTCTCTTGTTAACTCCACAACTATTTTATTGATTAGATGAAAAAAAGAAAACAGTTACACTTACTATTTTCTCCGCCACTTACTATTTTCATCAATGGAAGCTCTATAGCAATCTTCTTGCAATGGAACTCCATGAATGGTTTGTTTGCCCATTGCAATATGAATGGTACCATGTGCCACAACATTCGTAGTAGTAAGGGTACACAGTCTACAATTTATTGCCTACAAATATCCATGGCAATAAAAACAATCCAATTTAACATCATAAACTTTAACTCATGAAATATGCATAGAAAACAATAAAAACGTTTAACATCATACCTGTGGGATTTTTGAGGACTCTGTGGGAGATGTCTTCTCAATATTTGGAGTATGAAATCCAAGAATTTTTTTACTTTTATTCATTATAACCTAGAAAACAAAAAAAAAAAAGGAAATTGCCACACAATGGTTATAATTTAAAAAAAAGTGAAATTGCCATTTACTTACAGGTGTTGCAACATGATTTTGAATTTCTTTAGGGGGAGTTCTTCTTTGTCCCACCATTAATCTCCACAGAAGGGGACTGCAAATTGCCATTTACAATAACAAGGTAAATTGCCACAACATGGTTATAATTTAAAAAGAATGAAATTGCCATTTACTTACGGGAATTAGAACATTATTTTGACTTTCTTTTGCAGAGGTCTTCTTTGACCCACTATTAATCTCTACAGAAGGGGACTGCAAATTGTAATGAGAATAAGCAATTTAGGTATTAATTTTTGCAAATTGTAATTGTTTAATAAAAAACAATCTGACCTTTTGTGTTAACCCCATTCCATGGGATGTAAGATGAGCTAATACTTGCTCAAGTTTCTCTTTTTAGGATGCCATCTCGGTGGTGAGCTCCAAAACTTGTTTATCTTTTTTCTGAAGCTCATGTTCGAGTTCTGCGATCCGCTCCTTTGATGACCCTTTAGAGCGCGAAACATTCCAGAACCTCCTGGGTGTCACTCCACTGCCAACACCCTTTACTTATCCTTTAGCCTTACCTAACACCAGTATGAGGGCATCCGTGCAAGGATCAAGGGTCACTTCTCCATTTTGTGTCTTTTGTTCACTGTCAATCTTTACAATATAATGGCAAATTAACTCCACAATTATTTTATTTATTAAATGACAAAAAGAAAACAGTCACACTTACTATTTTCTCCGCCACTTGTTTCACATTTTC
This sequence comes from Cichorium intybus, assembly GCA_023525715.1. NCBI lineage: Eukaryota > Viridiplantae > Streptophyta > Magnoliopsida > Asterales > Asteraceae > Cichorium > Cichorium intybus. Next base: position 78,596,057 of record CM042017.1, read on the forward strand.
GTTAATGATATCTCTATTACTGTCTTCTCTTGCTTTCCTCCACATTAAAGAACGTGTAGGATCTACATTAGGAGCACTTACCTCCTTTTTTACCTTGTAAACAGAGCCAGAAATATTTACATCAAAAATTGTGATCAAAAAATATTTTGTAAAGTATATATAGTACATATCAATTTATCTTTTAAGGTTGTATATCCTCCTCGTCCCAACCGATGCTGATAGGGAGACTTGCCACATACACACTTTCCTAACTTTGATACTTCCTTCAAAAACAAATTCAAATCGATATCAAAATATATTTACTATAATGTTAACAAATAATAAATAAAACCTTGAATTCATCTGATTGTGTATATGACACAAATTTGTCCCATTCCTCTTGCTTTATAAAAGTTCGATATTGCGTAGGTATTTTACCAAGTTTTGCTACCTTTCTTCTGAAATCTCGAAGGAGGGTACCAAGCATAACCATTACCCGCCTTTTTCCTACAATCGTCAATTTCATAAAATCTCTGCGATAAATATTGAAATTTTAGTTAGTCATATAGAATGGAAATGCAACTTATAGTAATAAGTACACATAAGGTTTACCGTAATTTTCTCTCATAGTATATCACGGTCTTCTTTGTTGACCGTCTTCCATGAAAGACAACTCAACCTAATGTTTTCCTTAACCATATGTCCCAAAAAAACTAGGAAATTCGGTTTTGTAATCACCGGTTAACCTCCCCAAATCATTATAGGTTAATACATGTCTTCTTCCTCCAGTATTTACAAAGTTTGTTCAGAGCTTTGATAACCTGGTCAGCCCTGTTGTGTTATTTGTTTTCATGGTAGCTATTGCATCGCTTGCTTGTAGAGTATGTTGATCTAAATTGGCGTCGACATCAGAGTCGGATCCAGTTGAACTGTTGTAATGCTCATCCGTTTCTCTTTCCATGTCTTGGTCAATCATATGCTTGGTTTCATAGTCCTCCACATTGTTTTCAACGATAGCTGAAACATTCATCATTGTTGTGCTTGGCGAAGGATATACTCTGTGCAGACTGGTGCTTGGTGAAGGAGATACTCAGTGCAGCTGGTGATCGATAAAGGAGATACTCGGCTATCTTAAATATCGTATTACAGATTTCAAAAATTACGAATATCATAGTTACCTGCTTTCGTAATGGTGGGATCCGTATAAAACTTTTCGGTGAATATTCACGGTGATTATGTATTGAAAATTTCATAATTACCCGCCTAGTTATTCAATCCGGCCATCTAATCGTGGAAGTTTGTTATTGAATATTTAGAAAAATTTAGATAAAAATATATATTGTTAGTCCCATTACAACCCTTTATAATGGACCATAACCCATCACTACCCTTTAAAATGCACCATGACCTATCACAACCCTTCTTGGTTGACCATAACCCATCACAACCCATTCCAATGGAACATAAACTATCACCACCCTTTCAAGTGAACCATAACCCATCACAACCTTTTATAATGGACAATAATGACAACGCCTAGTAATATCAAGTATTTTAGTCGTTGTTGAGCCCTATTCTTGGTGATTTTATATCATATATGCTATGGTATTCTCACTTTTTGTGCGAGTGCTTGTTTGCAAAGAAAATTCATAAATAGGGGTTAAATGCGTACAAAATGAAAGAAGTTTAGAGATAAAGACAAAAACAGTCGCCTGAACACGCGCGCCGCGAATATGCATGTGGGCGCACTGCGCTGAGTCAACGATGAGGCGGTGGAAGAAATTCAAATGACGAAAAAACAGGGATAAGGCACTACGCGTGTCGTGGTTTTGAGCTATGCGTGACGCGAGTCTTAATTTTCCACAACTATAAATAGAGGCCATTAGGTCGAAATCAGCAGGCAAGGAACGACCCATAAGGTGGACTTAAGGCTTCTTTGACTCCAAGTTTCGGATTTCAGCAACCATTCGTGGTATTTTATGTTTCTTCATTTAATTTCAATATTAGTTTAGTTGTTTTAGTTATTAGCTTGGTGTTTTTGGGTGTGACAACCATTAGCATTAGGTTAAAGTTTCTGAATTTCGTTTGTTACTGTTTTGAACCTTCTGGATTGGTGTTTAATAGAGTTAATCATTCAGTTCATGTTGGTTTGCTTATTTTACCTTATTTTATGCTTTATTGCTTTGGATGTGTTTGGATTGTTCTTGTTGTTTCTGGATTTGGATCATACTTTCTGATTTCAGTAAATAACTTTAGTTTAGAAATTGATTTGGTTTAGTTTGGTTAATGTTAGATTTAGTTTTTAGCAATTGTTTGGATTTTGGATTTTTGGACTGTTTTTGGGAAAGTAGAAGATTAGTCTCTCTGGCTGTAGCGTGACACTACAGTTGGTAATCTATCGCCTATCTTGACCACGAAACTCCTGTGGATCGACCATGACTTCCACTGTGATAGTGAGAGTGATGTTTTTATTATTTTTGACCGCACGATGACTGCTGCGATGTCAAATTTTGGCGCTGTTGCCGGGGAGTTGTGAGCTTAAAAGTAGGTGATCTGTAGGGAGTTGTTTTCTGAATTTTAGTTTTAGGTTTTGAGATTTGAGTTTGGTTAGTATTTTTTTGCTTTGGTTTTGATGGGTGTGTTGCACTAGTGCATGCGTACCCGTCGGGGTGGGCAGTTATCACCCTTTCTTTTTGACTCAGAGATCGAACGAACCGCATGCAAGAACCATGTGCCTAGGCGCTTAGATAAGATGACTCCTAGTAGTGTTAGTATAGAGGATGTTACCCATGAACCCTTGGGTGAGGTAACAGGGGGAATTCCATTTATACCCCCAATGTCAGAATTTCATTTTGGTAGAACGAGTGCTACTGGTGGTGCGGTTTCAGCCCCCGCATCGATACCATCATGCACTCCGCCTTCAGATCCACCATTACCACAACAAACCACCAACCCTTTTTCAGCTGCTATGGCTTGGGGAGCGCCGACCCGAGATGGCAACCTACCGTCTAGATAGCACACCACCATTTCTCAACCGCAACAATCACAACCATTACAACCACCATACCTGTTGGATTAGGTGTCTAAGCCATGACTTATAATTTGTATTTATCTTGTTAATTGAAGCAAAGTCCATTTGGGTTGCCCTCACAGCTGGAGGATTGATGTAGAGTTCAGTAGAGAGAAAGGTTGATTTATTAATTGTTTAATAAATCAATAGAAATAAATAAATAGTTTATTAATATATTTAAGTGTTAATATATTAATTAGAAACTATAATAATTAATTAGAAATTAATCTAGAATTAATTGGATTTAATTTAGTGATTAATTTAATTAATTAAAAGTGTAGGGACTGGTTTGTATTTATTCAATAGTTGAATAACTGACTGGCCAGTGGACAGGGGCCAAAGTTGGCGCCAACATGGAGGGAACCTCCATAAGTAGCAAAACCCAAATTAGGGTTTAGAGGCCTTGGTCCAAGTGGTCAACAGGCTTGCCCACTAAGGAGGCTCCTCTAGGGTTTTGACTGTAACCCTTGGAGGCTATAAAAGGAGCCTCCTGGAACCCTAAAACTAGCGCCATTTTCTGTCTCTCTGTTACTCTATTGTTTTCTCCTCTTGTTACTTGGGTGTGACTCCATTTGAGGCAGGACAATTGTGCTGCTAGCTTCTGGTTCAAGAATTTCAAGGTTGGTTTTCTTGATTTGTTCTTTAGAAATAATTGTTGGCCTTTAGGTTTTTATTATATGTTCATTGTAGAAAAACATAGATCTCTTTTAGGGTTGCATGTGAACTTAGGAATTTCTAATTCTTTGTTTGTGTAAAACCCTTCAGTGGTATCAGAGCCAATTTGTTTTTCTTGTGAATTTGATATAATTGTTATGCATGATGATGGGTGTTTTGAAAAAATTAGACCCACCATGAGGCCATTGTCGAAATTGGTGGCTAGGGTTTTGAAAACCCTAGCCTCCTCCCTTTCCTTTTTCGATTTCTAGTTTCCTTGGATAAGTAGGTTGTTATTTTTGGTAATTGTTGAATAATTAAATAACTGGAACCCCTTATCCACTGCTTGCAATTTTCAAGATTTAGGGATAAGGATAGGAAATTAATTTGATTAATTTTGTGATGCCTGCCCTTGATTTAATTAATTTAATTAATAGTTTAATTAAAAGATAAATTAAATCACTTAAAGGGTTTAAATTTAATTTTAAAATTATATGATAATTGCGAAAAATTAAAAGATTAAATCCTAAATATTTTAATAAGATTAAAATACATCTTATACATAGTATAATTAAATGTTAATATTATTTGTATAAGATTAAATTGGCTAGTCTTACCGTTAGTAGGCATCATTCACAAAACTGTCCTATAAAGAGGGTATAAGGCGACTGCCTATAAAATGGTAGTCTAATGGGTGTCCACTCTCACCCGCCGCTCTCCTGGTCAGTCTAGTGTCGTTAGCCGAACAAGTTTGATATAACCACTTAAGCCTCTTAAAAGTATAATGCTATTATTGAAAGTACTAGAACAATTCATTAAAATCCCAATCTAGTTACTTTAGGAAAAATGTGAATGAGTTGCTAATCCATGAAGTTGCACCTTGCACTTTGTGAAAAATTGGTGGAGCGTGTATGGTTAACCGGCACACCAATAGGGATTCACAAAGAGTTGCAATGGGTTTCTCGATTTTACCATTATTGATGGAGAGTGTATGGTTAACCGGCACGTCAATTAGAGATGGTAATTGACTTCGAGAGTACCAAGCTAACTTGCATGGTTATTCACACCTGGTTTGTGATCCTCGGCATCCCAGTCACAAACAGTGGGGCACATCCGAGATTAAACATGCCATTGAATAATTCAATGAATCTCAACAAATCTAGGAATTTCATAAGATGAAATTGATAAGTGTATTATCTACCTTAATGACCATTATGTTGTGATTACGACATCCCTCTTCGCACCATAGTTGGGGTATTTTGGGTCCTAGCCTTAATAAATAATAAATTGGGTAATTATTTAAAAGGATTGATTAAACTAATAAATTCTGTTTTATTGTAGATGTCTAAATCAAGTGTCTATTCTCCTCCCTCTCCTCTTTCACCCATTTCTGAGAGCCTCAGAATGCACCTGCCAAATATGGAAAGGCTGACTGGCCTGAACTGTAAGGAATGGCTTCGCAATTGGAGACTGGTTCTCGTTATTGCTGGGAAGCTACATCTCATTGAGTATCCGATCCCGGTTCCACCGGAACAAGTCATCATAAAAGGTCTTTATGATGAGCATGACTTCTTAGTTGATGAATCCAAAGAAATTTATGACCTCATGCTATTAACCATTGACCCCGAGTTCCGCAGGGATTTTGAATCCCTGGGGCTATATGAGTTAATACAATTGGTTGAGGAAAAGTTCCAAAAGCCAGTTGAAGAGGAACGAGCTGGGATCTTCAAAAGACTTGCAGAGTGCAAGCTAAAAGAAGGAAGTAGCATCGATTCGCATGTGCTCCAGATTGAAGCATACGTAGGAGAATTGTACAAACTTGGTTATTCCATGAGTCGGGATATGAGTGTTAACATCCTACTCGCTTTGCTGACTAGTAAGTACGATCTGTTCATTCAGACGTATAGAAAGGAAGACCAGAGAAAGACTTTTATGGAAATGCATCCACTGTTGACTTTATACGAGTCACTCTTGGACATGCATAGCTCCAATGACTCAGCTACGTCTGGATTGAGTCCAGTGAAGAGACGCAGCAAGAAACGATCCAGATCGTCTGGACATGTCTCAAACTGGGAATCCATAGGATCGGATACAGTCACGGAAGGATTGGAAGATGCTCCAAGGTCAAAATCTCAGGTACATCTAAAAACCTCAAAACTCCTGATCCATAATTCCTTGATGCATAATGTGATACACATTTTGGTTTGTATGCAGGGAATCAGTAGGGTACGAGACTTTGGCGCATAGGAGCACATTTGGATTGGATTTCCATCTCATGCAGTTTTGAAGTTTAGTTAGATATTAAAATCTTGTTATTAGCTTATTAGATGCGTGCGACATTGTCTATCATATAATACATTGTTCAAGGATTTTGTTTTAATAAAATTGTTGTTTTCTTTTAACACATGGTTGTTTTTTGAATTGTCCTTGAAATGCTGTATGAATGTGTTAAATGCATGAATAGTAATAACTTGAATGCAGGATTCAGAAATTGTGTCCTTAATGATTGTTAATGTAAATGTCATAAGAATCAATTCAACCAAAGGTCCAGTTGGACAGGACTTTGGAATCATTTGACTTAGAGACACATAATGAATTGAGTTCTTAATGAGGCAAGAAATGAATCACCCAAAGATCCAATTGGATAGGACTTTGGAATCATTTGACTTAGAGTCAAATGATGATAAAGTTCTTTATACAACACATGTGACGATAAATGAATCACCCAAAGATCCAGAGGATAGGATTTTGGAATTAGTTGACTTAGAGTCAAGTGATGATTGCAAGTCTTGAACATAATTAACAAAGTCATAAGTTTACATAGAGATGAAAAAGACATTAAGATTAGGAGCAACGAACACATCAGTTACTGTGTATTGCTCGAATCTTCGAAAAGAATACAATTAGTTATACTTTGCAATATTTGTCATTCGGTATGACAAATACGGCTTCGCTTATCAGAATAAGCGATTGAATTGAAACTTTGAACGGTTCAAGGACTTCAAAGGAAGTATAAAATCCACAGAACCTGAGTGTCATCATAAACTAAGAAATGATTCACATTTTATTCTCTTCCAAGAACATTAATGGTTATAATGTGTCTTAGGGAAGATAATGGAGCTTTAATCGAAATAATTCGATTCTCGATGCATGAGATACATCGTCAATTAGTTTTCGATAAATTGAATACTAAACCAGTCAAACCATATAAACCACATTCCGACCACATCCTAAGACTAAGTAGGTCCTGCAGACACTATCTGAAATATAAAGCTGGGATTGTCCCACTTGCACATAGAAAGTCCAGGGTCTTGTAGTGTTCGTCCAAACCTTATGACTAGCCTGAACCTGATCAGCAATGTCGTTTCATTGGCTATCCCGCTGTACTTGTAAAAGAAGAGCTCTTTCAGAAAGAACTCATGCTCTAAGGAAACAGTGGGAGTTGGGACAGTCCTGAATGAGTTCAGGATTAGCCAAGTGAAAGAACCTTTGGTCACGACTAGGCTTGGAGCAGAAATCAGATTTCTGTTTTTAAAACTGGGATAATCTCCTCTTGACCAATAGTAATGATCACCATCATAAGTAGTTATGATCGGGGTGACATACCGATTGGTGGTAAAACACTATAGTTGGTACGGATTAACAATCCGACTACTTGGAAGCATTGGTGAACCCGGTTGCTGCCAAACAAGAGAACCTTAAGGCGAGACACAGTCTATGTGAAAATTTTGATTGATTCTTACACCTGGTCTAAAAACCAGTGGGAGTAATTGAATCATCAAAAGAAAGCAACATAGACAGAAACGTACCTTCAGAACATCTAGTTGAGTGAGACGATACTTAGAGTCAAGTAATTGATTCCGGGAGAAGCACTCTCAATAGAAGATGAAATCCGAAAGGATACTGCATGACATATTGTGAGTCGTTAGTGGAGCACCGGCACACTAATAGGGACTCACAAAGAGTGTCCCAATACAAAGGTACATGGGCCCGGGATTACCCCACGGGCATCTCGCAAAAAAGGATATTCAGATTCTCAAAATATGCCAAAGGATTGGATTTTGAGAAAGGGCTGAAAGATTTCCATTAAGATGTCAGAAAGGTTTGGATTCTCAAAATGTGTCAAAAGTTCTGGATTTTGTGAATAGTCCATAACTGTGTCAAAGCCAATGGGAGTGTCGTTGTTATCTACTATCTTCATATGTGGGTTACATACTATTTCTAGGAAACGTCTCCTTTCATTACAAAGTGTAATGACTTGGTGTTAAGAGACGGATCGCTATGAAAGACTTAATTGAGATATGGCATACTCAGGTGGTTGTGAACATCTATGCGATAGATCAAGACTCTGCCAATATGATCTTGATGAGATTCAAGATGCATAGCCCAAGGAAAGGAGTTTTCTATCATTGTAAAGTATGATGATTTGGCATGAGAGATAAAAAGAAGGTGCAACATACTCACATAATCCATAGACATCTATCGGATAGATATTATCATCAGTATAGACCTAGCCATAGTAAGCATGATCTTGATAAGATTCAAGATGCATGAGAAAAGTCTCCGAAAGGAAATAGTTATTAAAATTCGTGACACAAGGATTATAAAGATTCCGAAAGGGTTTGGAATAATATTAGATTGGATTCCACGAGCTTCTTGGATCTATCAGAAGTGTCATGAGCATGTCCTGATGACTTAATGCTTAAAGCATAGTTAGTCAGATTCAGGATATGACCTGGCTGGGAATACTTAATGGATTCTGTACATACATCTGATGGAGCGCGTGTGGGTCACCGGCACATCATAACACCTCGAAACAGTCTTAGGGTGCAGTCATGTGGACTAAAGATCCCGAGAACCATGGAAAGTCACAGTACTCGTCACCAGAATGGAGACGTAAGTGAGAATGACAATATGACTAATTTGAGATATCATCGGAAGAATGTCCGATTGGATAAAGTGTATCAATTTATGACATTTGGATACATAGGAAGAGTGAAAGGTCATATAGACGTAGTTATAGAACATGAATTAAAAGTTTAAAAGAAATCTAGAAACCGATAATAATTTTATGAAGGATCTGACTTGGTGATTACCTCGTGGAGACTTGGTAATAAGCAGGAGTAGCTACCAATCAGATTTTATGTTTCATTTTTGCATGTTTCACTTCTCGAATAATTTGATTATTCAAAGGTCCACAGTCACTCGTACTTTTAGGGAGTAAGTATGAACGAAGACTGTCGTGAATTGGTTTGTAGATTGTCTAAGGAGTTAGACATTGCAGTAAGACTGCTGCAACGTTCATGAGTACTTGGAAATACAGATTTGAGTATTGGATAAACCCGCGCTCAATAGATTGCTTCATGGATTACATCACGAGAAATGTTGAGACGATAACATCTTATGATCTTGAGGCGGAGACATATGAGTTGAAATTTGCGAGTCGGTTGTGCATTGATAATGCGTAAACGCATCGGTAACTCGATGTTATAAAACGTATTGTTGTGTGCAATTTTGATAAGTAAAAGACACAAGCATATGAGTCGAAGCTTATTCGTTCCTTGACCCTGATGGGAAACAGATATCTGTAGGCCTCTCGATGATTTTGAAGTTGACTAAACTGCTGGTCAGCCTGGACTAAATTGATGTGTTCAATTAGAAGTCCTAAAGTCATAAGCAGAATCGAAAATCGGGAACAGAGTATCAGACAGAGATTGATCTCAATCCATGTCTCGTGTCTGAAATATCTTGTTAGACGAATGATCATATGATCACTTATCTATGGACAGAACTGACTGGGTCAGAGTTCGACAGCAGTTTTTAGGAAGCTGCAGGTTGTTGATTAATCTGAAGATAAAAGAATAATTAATGTCATAGAATTATCCAAGTGGGAGACTCTTGGATTAGGTGTCTAAGCCATGACTTATAATTTGTATTTATCTTGTTAATTGTAGCAAAGTCCATTTGGGTTGCCCTTATAGCTGGAGGATTGATCTAGTGTTCAGTAGAGAGAAAGGTTGATTTATTAATTGTTTAATAAATCAATAGAAATAAATAAATAGTTTATTAATATATTTAAGTGTTAATATATTAATTTGAAACTATAATAATTAATTAGAAATTAATCTAGAATTAATTGGATTTAATTTAGTGATTAATTTAATTAATTAAAAGTGTAGGGACTGGTTTGTATTTATTCAATAGTTGAATAACTGACTGGCCAGTGGACAGGGGCCAAAGTTAGCGCCAACATGGAGGGAACCTCCATAAGTGACGAAACCCTAATTAGGGTTTAGAGGCATTGGTCCAAGTGGTCAACAGGCTTGCCCACTAAGGAGGCTCCTCTAGGGTTTTGACTGTAACCCTTGGAGGCTATAAAAAGAGCCTCCTGAACCCTAAAACCAACGCCATTTTCTGTCTCTCTGTTACTCTGTTGTTTTCTCCTCTTCTTGCTTGGGTGTGACTCCATTTGAGGCAGGACAATTGTGCTGCTAGCTTCTAGTTCTAGAATTCAAGGTTGGTTTTCTTGATTTGTTCTTTAGAAATAATTGTTGGCCTTTAGGTTTTTATTATATGTTCATTGTAGAAAAACACATATCTCTTTTAGGGTTGCATGTGAACTTAGGAATTTCTAGTTCTTTGTTTGTGCAAAACCCTTCAATACCAACAAACCATCTTTAAACCACAACCCGCTTTTCAAACCTTACCACAACAAACCCAATATGTACAACCACAACCTCCACCGCAGCAGTATCAATATCAGGAGGACGAGCAAAGATACGATGAGGAGGAAGAAGGATGGATTCGTCAGCAGCAACAGCAGCAACAATGAAACAGAGGTCGGGGACCTCCACGAAGAGTACAACAACAACAACAACAGCAACCGCAAGGTCAACAAAGGTACAACAATGATCCTCACTATAACGGTAACTTTGTTCAACCTTTATACTTTGCACAACTGAGAGGGCAATCAATTGCATCACACTTCCAACCGCAGGAGTATGACGATTCATCGCCCATTTATATTCCCGAAAATATAGATGCTTAAGTAGAAATTAGGCCATAGCTTTTAGGAATATTGCCTGAGTTTAGGGGTTACAAAAAAGATTATCCATATAATCATTTGGGAATACCCCTAGGAACACAAACAAGAACATCTTTAGGTTGAGACTGTTCCCATTCACTTTAAAAGACAAAGCCAAGTATTGGTTTACATCTCTTCAGTCTAATAGTATCACCAGATGGGAGCAGTTAAAGGCTAAGTTTTTACAAGAGTTCTACCTAGAAAGTAAGACTACAAAGATTAGGCGAGCCATCCAAGATTTTCAGCAGAAGCCTGGAGAAGCATTTCACGAGGCTTGGGATCGTTTGAAGGAAGTGATGCGCTCTTGCCCTCACCACGACATTTCGAAGTGGCAGCTGGTCAAGCTATTCTTTGAAGGTGTTGACCTGACTAATCAAGCGATGATCAATGCATCATCCAGTGGTACCATCATGATGCAAGATCCCGATGAAGCTTGGCAGTTTCTGGAGCAGCTTGGCAACGGATCAAAGGCGAATTTTTCTACCAGGAAGCCTGTAAGCACAACTGCAGCAGTAGGAGCAGATGCAGATTGGAGGAAGGAGGTCAAGAAGGAGATTAGTGAGTTGAACAAGAAATTTGATAGATTAATGTCTACCTTACAGAATGGGCCCTAGAATCAGCAATAATGAGGCCAACAAGGACATAGGACCCAGGAGGCGAACCATGTTTTTGGCAAGGTCAAGGGCAGTACAATAATGGACGACCTTACAGACCTTACAACTAGGGTTCTCAGAATTTCAACAATCAAAGGCAGAATAACTATCAAGGGCAGTCGTCCAATCAGCCCAGGCAATTGCAACCCGTAAACAACCGCAATTCAAGTGGGAGCAACAACAGGGGGCAGCTAACAATAACAATGCCCCAGGAAGCCAAGAAGACATGACTGCAAAGATGTATGAAATGTTCAATGCCACCCAGCAGCAATCCCAAGCTAATGCCAAAGCCATCGCCAACATGGAAAGGCAGATCGCTTAGATGGCTGAAGATCAAAGAAAGAAGGACAACGACAAGCTGCCTAGTACTACAAAAATTAACCCAAACCATACTCAGCGGGCTGGGAAGGAGCATGTGAACGTCGTCGAGGCCGAATGGAGATAGGTGACTGTAGAGGATTTAATAGGATATGAAGATGAGGTTGAGGTTGAAGGGAAGGGTAGGAATAAAGAAGAAGTTAAGGCTGAAGAAGGGAAAGATAAGAATAAGGAGGAGATTCAAGTTGAGATGGAAACTCAAATTAAGGAGGACAAGGAGGTCCAAGAGGAGGAGCAGCCAATGGTGGCTGGCATTAAACAAAGAAAGAAGGAAAAAAAGAAGCAAGAGGTGTCAACCAAGTCAACCGGGCCATCAATAAATCAACCTCTATGGGATGAGTTGAAAAATGCTCCTGAAGATACTAGGATTCTTCAGGAGATGTGTAAGACAAATAAGGAAAGCAAAGCACCTACACCTGATACGGTGAGGTTGACAGTTAAAGCAAGTGAGGCATTGTTGGGGACACTGCCCAAGAAAGAAAGGGACCCCGGTTCACCGCTGATTACTGTCACGGTAGGGGATGTTCTCATCAGGAACACGTTATTGGATTTGGGAGCAAGTGTTAAGGTGTTGCCAGGGTACCTGTATGACAAGTACAAGAATGAGGAATTAGAGCCTGCTAAGACAGTATTACCACTGGCCGATCAGTCAACTAAGGTCTCACGAGGTAAGTTAACCAACATGATAGTCAAGGTTGGTGACTTCTTTTATCCCGTCGACTTCCTGGTGATGGAATATGAGAGCTTGGAGATTTGGATATCTCTTTTGGAACAAGGAAACGTAGGCTGAACATGTTCGGATGTCCGATATCATTTCCACCAGGGCATAATGATAAGTACCTAAACAACAACCCACTCATGGCACTGGGAATAAAGGACAAAGGAAATCAATGGACACGATCAGGTGAAGGGGGGAAAGAAGAAATTTTATGGGAGGCAAAGCAACATCCGTTGTTGACCATTGACAAGGTGCAGCTGCTCGACATGATGGAATTGATGGAGTTAAAGCACCAACAATACGAGAAAGACACACGGTGCAGGGAGGCAAAGGTCTTCCAGCTCATGGATGCACAGCAGCAATGGATTAGCTAAGTAAGTGATCGAATGACGCAGCTCACGACGATGATCTATAATGTTGCACCAGATAAAGAAAATGATTCCTCAAGAAGAATGGGAGGAATAGGAGGAGTTCGTCTGGCTGAAGACGTTAAACTTAGCGCTTGTTTTGAGGCAACCCATCCCTTATAGGTTAGGTATAGTGTTTCTTAGGAGTAATTAGGAAAATATTGTCATCATCATCATAGGTATAATTGGTCTAAGGCAAGTGTGGGGTCACACAAAGGACTTTGGGAGTTATGAATGCCGTGACGCGGTACGGAGTTTTGCGCGACGCGGGATCACAATGCAACCCGATGCGTAGGGGTTGGGTTGGAGACACGCACGCCGTGGTTCGCTCCTAGGCGCGACACGGAATTCGATCGGTCGGTTTTCTCTTTAAAATGTACGTCTCTGCTCATTTGTAACCATGTCGCGCTACAGAGCTCCGATCAACCAAGATTTTTCTCGTGTTTTTCTCGTGTGTTTGATTGCTACGATCGAGGTACGTTATTCTAACTCTTTTGCACTAGTTATTACAAGCATTTAGGCAGCAAAATTGGATGATTTCTTCAAAAACTAGAAAAACTTAGAAATCGACAATGCTGGCTCGTAGGGTGTTTTGTTCGCAAAATAATCACCCTAGAGGGGCTAGTCGGTGCTTAGGCTACCTTGTAGTGGTGTTGGATCGTGTTAACAAGCGAGAAATCTAGGATTTGGGGTTTGGACTCGTAACAATCACCCGACGCGCCGCGCCCTGGTTCATGGGCCGCGCCGCGGCTCGATGGGGAAGAAAAGGACTTAAATTGCAAAAAAAAAAAATTCGTGTGTGGCTTTGTTGTGCAGATGGCTTTCAGGCATGACCATCCATTTCTCCAGTTTCCGGATATTCTAGAGAGCTCACTCGAGTACAGTCAGCGGAGGGATGCATTGATCACTCGTCGGGTTCTCGAGGCGACTATTTTGGACCGGGATATTCTTACACAGGCCGGGTTGTAGGGCGAGTTGGATCCATTTATTCATCGCACCTGGTATGCTGGGGAGTTTACATTCACGTGCCACGGCTGGGATAGGCTGATGGCCAATACGGATGATACGGTCTACATGGAGCTTCTTCTGGAGTTCCTGTCCACAATTCACTATGCACCAGCCTCACGAGAGGCACAATCCAGGCTGATCAGTTTTAGATTGGGGGGAGTGAGCCGAGAGTGCAGCCTCTGGGAGTTTGGGAGACGCACAGAGATATATACGGAGGAGGAGCTCCAGAGTCGGCACTTTACGCCTTTTCTTCGGGCGTGTATTCAGGGGTAGCCCGAGCGGGATGCCAACACGGTGATTTGGGCTACGATGTCCAATATTCAGTTTGAGGCGGGGTCGGCCAGGGAGAGCCAGCTCCGCAATCCGCTTCACCGCCTCATGCTCCGCATTATCTCCACTTCTGTTATGCAGAAGCAAGGAGGTGAGAAGGTGTCTGGCGAGCACATAACATTTATGTGGGCACTCCTCGATCCCACCAGATTTCTGCATCTGCCCTATGCCTTGGCGATCTCTTTGTCCACCCGAACTGCGGGTGTCTCAGGTAGCAGTCCCATGGCCGGCGGGCATTACATTACTCGTTTGGCCCGATCCTACGGCTTGCTCACTGCCGGCAAAACCGTAGAGTTTTGTGTTGTGCGGTGTGCATCACGACTAAGTACCACATACCTAACACCATTGACTATGCAAGAGGTGTAAATAGAGACTTTTACGTTTGCACCTATTGAAAGAGCCGATAACTCTATGTGAAACTCTGGGGACTTTTGTTTTTGCATCTGATAGACCTATCAAATATAAATTTTTGTGTGTTATGTTTGATTTGTTAATGGAAATACAACATACATAATTGTTATTTTTTATTATGTATTCATGCACTTCATCGTAGTTCTCGAGCACGAACCATTCTAGCTTCTTTTTTCTGTCACCTCAAGATTATTTAACTGCATTGCACTTGTCGACAGACATTTAAATTCAAACATCCAAAACTTTGTTTTTTGTATGGCCACATCCTCACTCCTTTCAGGATGCTTGAATCGATTCTGGTCATCGTTAATTAAGGTACATTGAACAAAATGTTAAAGCTTCTTCAGCAACATAAACCTTTGCCATACAACCTTCCGGCCTCGCCTTAAATCTCACATAGTTTTTTAGTTTTTTCAAATACCTTTCAATCGGATACATCCATATATAATGTACCGGGCCTCCACAAATCGCTTCATCAGGTAAATGTAAAACTAAATGAACCATTTTGTCAAAAGAATGTCGGGGATAGATCATTTCTAATTTGCATAAGATTTTTATAATAGCATCCTTTGCCTCCCTCATATCCTTCACCATCAATGTTCTGGAGCAAATTTTCTTAAAAACATGCAAATATCTACCATTGATGTTGTGAGAACCCGTAAACTTTTATCAAGTAAGTCGTATTATAATCTATGTAATACTTAGTTGCTATATTTTGATTTTTATAGTACAATGTTGTAAACAAGGATATTTTGGTCTTTTGACCATGTGAGTGACTTTTATGTAATAATATTATGTTATAGTGGCAATATTGTAAGAAGTAAAACCTTAAATGAAATATTAGGAATTTTGGGTAAATTGTGAATAAATGGGAACTAGAAGGGGCAAAGGGTCATTTAGTAAAGTGAGAAGCTATATATGGGAGGAGCATTCCATTCCTCCTCATTATATACGTGAACAACTTCAGGAGGAAGAAAGAGTGAAAAAATTCTTGAAGGTTATGAAGGATTGAAGCAGGAAATCGAAGAATCAAGCTTGGAATCGAGATTCCCAAGCCATTTAAGGTTAGAATTTCGTCTTTTTAAGTTAGTTAACCCATTTTGAGTTGTGTTGAGTGGCTGAAAACGAAATTCAAGGGAGTGAAGTTTGTTTTAAGGTTCTAACCTCTAAATCGTGTTCTAATCATCAAAGGAACTCAACTCAACCATTAGAAGTGATTTGAAATCCAGTTTTTTGATAATTGAGCTCATGAACCCTAGAATTGGGTTTATGTAGATTGGTATGATTCTAATGTTTATTCATGTGTAAGGGTTATATAGGAAGTTTAGAAATGTTCTTAATAGCATGTTTGAGTTGTCATTTGATTCGGATTTGGGCTGGAACCAAACAGATCAAGGATCAAAGGTTGTGCAGAAAAGAGGGAACTAGGTCTGTAGCGTCACACGACCCGTGTGATGCTACACGACCAGTGTGTACCCAGGTGATAAAGCATAGAAGATTTTTGGGAGAACTAGAAGACATAGTTAGTGGGACCTAAATATATTATGTTGGTATGTTTAAACTTCGTAATGTATCTTAGTTGTATTACCCCAAACAGTGTTTTGAATTATATAATGGTTTTTGTTAAACCTCATTTTGTAATGTAAACTTTGTAATATTGGTTACAAACTTTTGTTTTGAGAATTAGGGTGTTACAGATATATATTCATTTTTGTGCAAAAACCCCTTGACTCCAACCGGTATGAAACTTTGTATAAAAATATGATTGTCATGAGATGTCAACCCAGTAATGTTATTATAATTATCATTCAGCTTCTTGCTAATGTTTGATCCAAATCCATTCGAAAGTTTAATGCCTTTTATAAACTGACAAAAGGTTTTTGATCAGAGTCCTTGAAGGATTATTTTGCATGGGGTATAAGTTATTTGGTACCTTTTTTCGTGTCCAATATTGTTTCTGAACGTTTAGATTCTACAAGTCTATCATTGCATTTCATGTGTCTTTGGACCTGTCGTTCTTCAGATGAGTACCCAACAAGCTGTCATACATTTTTCTCGATGTGCATAACATCCAAGTTATGCTTCAGCTAAAGAGAAGACCATTACTTGAGTTCGAAAAATATGCTTCGCGTTGTCTAGTTTAACTCAGCATTCATTCGTTTTCTCTTGTTAACTCCACAACTATTTTATTGATTAGATGAAAAAAAGAAAACAGTTACACTTACTATTTTCTCCGCCACTTACTATTTTCATCAATGGAAGCTCTATAGCAATCTTCTTGCAATGGAACTCCATGAATGGTTTGTTTGCCCATTGCAATATGAATGGTACCACGTGCCACAACATTCGTAGTAGTAAGGGTACACAGTCTACAATTTATTGCCTACAAATATCCATGGCAAAAAAAACAATCCAATTTAACATCATAAACTTTAACTCATGAAATATGCATAGAAAACAATAAAAACGTTTAACATCATACCTGTGGGATTTTTGAGGACTCTGTGGGAGATGTCTTCTCAATATTTGGAGTATGAAATCCAATAATTTTTTTACTTTTATTCATTATAACCTAGAAAACAAAAAAAAAGGAAATTGCCACACAATGGTTATAATTTAAAAAAAAGTGAAATTGCCATTTACTTACAGGTGTTGCAACATGATTTTGAATTTCTTTAGGGGGAGTTCTTCTTTGTCCCACCATTAATCTCCACAGAAGGGGACTGCAAATTGCCATTTACAATAACAAGGTAAATTGCCACAACATGGTTATAATTTAAAAAGAATGAAATTGCCATTTACTTACGGGAATTAGAACATTATTTTGACTTTCTTTTGCAGAGGTCTTCTTTGACCCACTATTAATCTCTACAGAAGGGGACTGCAAATTGTAATGAGAATAAGCAATTTAGGTATTAATTTTTGCAAATTGTAATAGTTTAATAAAAAACAATATGACCTTTTGTGTTAACCCCATTCCATGGGATGTAAGATGAGCTAATACTTGCTCAAGTTTCTCTTTTTAGGATGCCATCTCGGTGGTGAGCTCCAAAACTTGTTTATCTTTTTTCTGAAGCTCATGTTCGAGTTCTGCGATCCGCTCCTTTGATGACCCTTTAGAGCGCGAAACATTCCAGAACCTCCTGGGTGTCACTCCACTGCCAACACCCTTTACTTATCCTTTAGCCTTACCTAACACCAGTATGAGGGCATCCGTGCAAGGATCAAGGGTCACTTCTCCATTTTGTGTCTTTTGTTCACTATCAATCTTTACAATATAATGGCAAATTAACTCCACAATTATTTTATTTATTAAATGACAAAAAGAAAACAGTCACACTTACTATTTTCTCCGCCACTTGTTTCACATTTTCGTTAATGATATCTCTATTACTGTCTTCTCTTGCTTTCCTCCACATTAAAGAACGTGTATGATCTACATTAGGAGCACTTACCTCCTTTTTTACCTTGTAAACAGAGCCAGAAATATTTACATCAAAAATTGTGATCAAAAAATATTTTGTAAAGTATATATAGTACATATCAATTTATCTTTTAAGGTTGTATATCCTCCTCGTCCCAACCGATGCTGATAGGGAGACTTGCCACATACACACTTTCCTAACTTTGATACTTCCTTCAAAAACAAATTCAAATCGATATCAAAATATATTTACTATAATGTTAACAAATAATAAATAAAACATTGAATTCATCTGATTGTGTATATGACACAAATTTGTCCCATTCCTCTTGCTTTATAAAAGTTCGATATTGCGTAGGTATTTTACCAAGTTTTGCTACCTTTCTTCTGAAATCTCGAAGGAGGGTACCAAGCATAACCATTACCCGCCTTTTTCCTACAATCGTCAATTTCATAAAATCTCTGCGATAAATATTGAAATTTTAGTTAGTCATATAGAATGGAAATGCAACTTATAGTAATAAGTACACATAAGGTTTACCGTAATTTTCTCTCATAGTATATCACGGTCTTCTTTGTTGACCGTCTTCCATGAAAGACAACTCAACCTAATGTTTTCCTTAACCATATGTCCTAAAAAAACTAGGAAATTCGGTTTTGTAATCACCGGTTAACCTCCCCAAATCATTATAGGTTAATACATGTCTTCTTCCTCCAGTATTTACAAAGTTTGTTCAGAGCTTTGATAACCTGGTCAGCCCTGTTGTGTTATTTGTTTTCATGGTAGCTATTGCATCGCTTGCTTGTGGAGTATGTTGATCTAAATTGGCGTCGACATCAGAGTCGGATCCAGTTGAACTGTTGTAATGCTCATCCGTTTCTCTTTCCATGTCTTGGTCAATCATATGCTTGGTTTCATAGTCCTCCACATTGTTTTCAACGATAGCTGAAACATTCATCATTGTTGTGCTTGGCGAAGGATATACTCTGTGCAGACTGGTGCTTGGTGAAGGAGATACTCAGTGCAGCTGGTGATCGATAAAGGAGATACTCGGCTATCTTAAATATCGTATTACAGATTTCAAAAATTACGAATATCATAGTTACCTGCTTTCGTAATGGTGGGATCCGTATAAAAATTTTTGGTGAATATTCACGGTGATTATGCATTGAAAATTTCATAATTACCCGCCTAGTTATTCAATCCGGCCATCTAATCGTGGAAGTTTGTTATTGAATATTTAGAAAAATTTAGATAAAAATATATATTGTTAGTCCCATTACAACCCTTTATAATGGACCATAACCCATCACTACCCTTTAAAATGCACCATGACCTATCACAACCCTTCTTGGTTGACCATAACCCATCACAACCCATTCCAATGGAACATAAACTATCACCACCCTTTCAAGTGAACCATAACCCATCACAACCTTTTATAATGGACAATAATGACAACGCCTAGTAATATCAAGTATTTTAGTCGTTGTTGAGCCCTATTCTTGGTGATTTTATATCATATATGCTATGGTATTCTCACTTTTTGTGCGAGTGCTTGTTTGCAAAGAAAATTCATAAATAGGGGTTAAATGCGTACAAAATGAAAGAAGTTTAGAGATAAAGACAAAAACAGTCGCCTGAACACGCGCGCCGCGAATATGCATGTGGGCGCACTGCGCTGAGTCAACGATGAGGCGGTGGAAGAAATTCAAATGACGAAAAAACAGGGATAAGGCACTACGCGTGCCGTGGTTTTGAGCTATGCGTGACGCGAGTCTTAATTTTCCACAACTATAAATAGAGGCCATTAGGTCGAAATCAGCAGGCAAGGAACGACCCATAAGGTGGACTTAAGGCTTCTTTGACTCCAAGTTTCGGATTTCAACAACCATTCGTGGTATTTTATGTTTCTTCATTTAATTTCAATATTAGTTTAGTTGTTTTAGTTATTAGCTTGGTGTTTTTGGGTGTGACAACCATTAGCATTAGGTTAAAGTTTCTGAATTTCGTTTGTTACTGTTTTGAACCTTCTGGATTGGTGTTTAATAGAGTTAATCATTCAGTTCATGTTGGTTTGCTTATTTTACCTTATTTTATGCTTTATTGCTTTGGATGTGTTTGGATTGTTCTTGTTGTTTCTGGATTTGGATCATACTTTCTGATTTCAGTAAATAACTTTAGTTTAGAAATTGATTTGGTTTAGTTTGGTTAATGTTAGATTTAGTTTTTAGCAATTGTTTGGATTTTGGATTTTTGGACTGTTTTTGGGAAAGTAGAAGATTAGTCTCTCTGGCTGTAGCATGACACTACAGTTGGTAATCTATCGCCTATCTTGACCACGAAACTCCTGTGGATCGACCATGACTTCCACTGTGATAGTGAGAGTGATGTTTTTATTATTTTTGACCGCACGATGACTGCTGCGATGTCAAATTTTGGCGCTGTTGCCGGGGAGTTGTGAGCTTAAAAGTAGGTGATCTGTAGGGAGTTGTTTTCTGAATTTTAGTTTTAGGTTTTGAGATTTGAGTTTGGTTAGTATTTTTTTGCTTTGGTTTTGATGGGTGTGTTGCACTAGTGCATGCGTACCCGTCGGGGTGGGCAGTTATCACCCTTTCTTTTTGACTCAGAGATCGAACGAACCGCATGCAAGAACCATGTGCCTAGGCGCTTAGATAAGATGACTCCTAGTAGTGTTAGTATAGAGGATGTTACCCATGAACCCTTGGGTGAGGTAACAGGGGGAATTCCATTTATACCCCTAATGTCAGAATTTCATTTTGGTAGAACGAGTGCTACTGGTGGTGCGGTTTCAGCCCCCGCATCGATACCATCATGCACTCCGCCTTCAGATCCACCATTACCACAACAAACCACCAACCCTTTTTCAGCTGCTATGGCTTGGGGAGCGCCGACCCGAGATGGCAACCTACCGTCTAGATAGCACACCACCATTTCTCAACCGCAACAATCACAACCATTACAACCACCATACCTGTTGGATTAGGTGTCTAAGCCATGACTTATAATTTGTATTTATCTTGTTAATTGAAGCAAAGTCCATTTGGGTTGCCCTCACAGCTGGAGGATTGATGTAGAGTTCAGTAGAGAGAAAGGTTGATTTATTAATTGTTTAATAAATCAATAGAAATAAATAAATAGTTTATTAATATATTTAAGTGTTAATATATTAATTAGAAACTATAATAATTAATTAGAAATTAATCTAGAATTAATTGGATTTAATTTAGTGATTAATTTAATTAATTAAAAGTGTAGGGACTGGTTTGTATTTATTCAATAGTTGAATAACTGACTGGCCAGTGGACAGGGGCCAAAGTTGGTGCCAACATGGAGGGAACCTCCATAAGTAGCAAAACCCAAATTAGGGTTTAGAGGCCTTGGTCCAAGTGGTCAACAGGCTTGCCCACTAAGGAGGCTCCTCTAGGGTTTTGACTGTAACCCTTGGAGGCTATAAAAGGAGCCTCCTGGAACCCTAAAACTAGCGCCATTTTCTGTCTCTCTGTTACTCTATTGTTTTCTCCTCTTGTTACTTGGGTGTGACTCCATTTGAGGCAGGACAATTGTGCTGCTAGCTTCTGGTTCAAGAATTTCAAGGTTGGTTTTCTTGATTTGTTCTTTAGAAATAATTGTTGGCCTTTAGGTTTTTATTATATGTTCATTGTAGAAAAACATAGATCTCTTTTAGGGTTGCATGTGAACTTAGGAATTTCTAATTCTTTGTTTGTGTAAAACCCTTCAGTGGTATCAGAGCCAATTTGTTTTTCTTGTGAATTTGATATAATTGTTATGCATGATGATGGGTGTTTTGAAAAAATTAGACCCACCATGAGGCCATTGTCGAAATTGGTGGCTAGGGTTTTGAAAACCCTAGCCTCCTCCCTTTCCTTTTTCGATTTCTAGTTTCCTTGGATAAGTAGGTTGTTATTTTTGGTAATTGTTGAATAATTAAATAACTGGAACCCCTTATCCACTGCTTGCAATTTTCAAGATTTAGGGATAAGGATAGGAAATTAATTTGATTAATTTTGTGATGCCTGCCCTTGATTTAATTAATTTAATTAATAGTTTAATTAAAAGATAAATTAAATCACTTAAAGGGTTTAAATTTAATTTTAAAATTATATGATAATTGCGAAAAATTAAAAGATTAAATCCTAAATATTTTAATAAGATTAAAATACATCTTATACATAGTATAATTAAATGTTAATATTATTTGTATAAGATTAAATTGGCTAGTCTTACCGTTAGTAGGCATCATTCACAAAACTGTCCTATAAAGAGGGTATAAGGCGACTGCCTATAAAATGGTAGTCTAATGGGTGTCCACTCTCACCCGCCGCTCTCCTGGTCAGTCTAGTGTCGTTAGCCGAACAAGTTTGATATAACCACTTAAGCCTCTTAAAAGTATAATGCTATTATTGAAAGTACTAGAACAATTCATTAAAATCCCAATCTAGTTACTTTAGGAAAAATGTGAATGAGTTGCTAATCCATGAAGTTGCACCTTGCACTTTGTGAAAAATTGGTGGAGCGTGTATGGTTAACCGGCACACCAATAGGGATTCACAAAGAGTTGCAATGGGTTTCTCGATTTTACCATTATTGATGGAGAGTGTATGGTTAACCGGCACGTCAATTAGAGATGGTAATTGACTT
Organism: Cichorium intybus; assembly: GCA_023525715.1. NCBI lineage: Eukaryota > Viridiplantae > Streptophyta > Magnoliopsida > Asterales > Asteraceae > Cichorium > Cichorium intybus. The sequence goes on from CM042017.1 coordinate 78,618,857, forward strand.
CGAGAGTACCAAGCTAACTTGCATGGTTATTCACACCTGGTTTGTGATCCTCGGCATCCCAGTCACAAACAGTGGGGCACATCCGAGATTAAACATGCCATTGAATAATTCAATGAATCTCAACAAATCTAGGAATTTCATAAGATGAAATTGATAAGTGTATTATCTACCTTAATGACCATTATGTTGTGATTACGACATCCCTCTTCGCACCATAGTTGGGGTATTTTGGGTCCTAGCCTTAATAAATAATAAATTGGGTAATTATTTAAAAGGATTGATTAAACTAATAAATTCTGTTTTATTGTAGATGTCTAAATCAAGTGTCTATTCTCCTCCCTCTCCTCTTTCACCCATTTCTGAGAGCCTCAGAATGCACCTGCCAAATATGGAAAGGCTGACTGGCCTGAACTGTAAGGAATGGCTTCGCAATTGGAGACTGGTTCTCGTTATTGCTGGGAAGCTACATCTCATTGAGTATCCGATCCCGGTTCCACCGGAACAAGTCATCATAAAAGGTCTTTATGATGAGCATGACTTCTTAGTTGATGAATCCAAAGAAATTTATGACCTCATGCTATTAACCATTGACCCCGAGTTCCGCAGGGATTTTGAATCCCTGGGGCTATATGAGTTAATACAATTGGTTGAGGAAAAGTTCCAAAAGCCAGTTGAAGAGGAACGAGCTGGGATCTTCAAAAGACTTGCAGAGTGCAAGCTAAAAGAAGGAAGTAGCATCGATTCGCATGTGCTCCAGATTGAAGCACACGTAGGAGAATTGTACAAACTTGGTTATTCCATGAGTCAGGATATGAGTGTTAACATCCTACTCGCTTCGCTGACTAGTAAGTACGATCTGTTCATTCAGACGTATAGAAAGGAAGACCAGAGAAAGACTTTTATGGAAATGCATCCACTGTTGACTTTATACGAGTCACTCTTGGACATGCATAGCTCCAATGACTCAGCTACGTCTGGATTGAGTCCAGTGAAGAGACGCAGCAAGAAACGATCCAGATCGTCTGGACATGTCTCAAACTGGGAATCCATAGGATCGGATACAGTCACGGAAGGATTGGAAGATGCTCCAAGGTCAAAATCTCAGGTACATCTAAAAACCTCAAAACTCCTGATCCATAATTCCTTGATGCATAATGTGATACACATTTTGGTTTGTATGCAGGGAATCAGTAGGGTACGGGACTTTGGCGCATATGAGCACATTTGGATTGGATTTCCATCTCATGCAGTTTTGAAGTTTAGTTAGATATTAAAATCTTGTTATTAGCTTATTAGATGCGTGCGACATTGTCTATCATATAATACATTGTTCAAGGATTTTTTTTTAATAAAATTGTTGTTTTCTTTTAACACATGGTTGTTTTTTGAATTGTCCTTGAAATGTTGTATGAATGTGTTAAATGCATGAATAGTAATAACTTGAATGCATCCAAAGTGTTTGGATTCAGAAATTGTGTCCTTAATGATTGTTAATGTAAATGTCATAAGAATCAATTCAACCAAAGGTCCAGTTGGACAGGACTTTGGAATCATTTGACTTAGAGACACATAATGAATTGAGTTCTTAATGAGGCAAGAAATGAATCACCCAAAGATCCAATTGGATAGGACTTTGGAATCATTTGACTTAGAGTCAGATGATGATAAAGTTCTTTATACAACACATGTGACGATAAATGAATCACCCAAAGATCCAGAGGATAGGATTTTGGAATTAGTTGACTTAGAGTCAAGTGATGATTGCAAGTCTTGAACATAATTAACAAAGTCATAAGTTTACATAGAGATGAAAAAGACATTAAGATTAGGAGCAACGAACACATCAGTTACTGTGTATTGCTCGAATCTTCGAAAAGAATACAATTAGTTATACTTCGCAATATTTGTCATTCGGTATGACAAATATGGCTTCGCTTATCAGAATAAGCGATTGAATTGAAACTTTGAACGGTTCAAGGACTTCAAAGGAAGTATAAAATCCACAGAACCTGAGTGTCATCATAAACTAAGAAATGATTCACATTTTATTCTCTTCCAAGAACATTAATGGTTATAATGTGTCTTAGGGAAGATAATGGAGCTTTAATCGAAATAATTCGATTCTCGATGCATGAGATACATCGTCAATTAGTTTCCGATAAATTGAATACTAAACCAGTCAAACCATATAAACCACATTCCGACCACATCCTAAGACTAAGTAGGTCCTGCAGACACTGTCTGAAATATAAAGCTGGGATTGTCCCACTTGCACATAGAAAGTCCAGGGTCTTGTAGTGTTCGTCCAAACCTTATGACTAGCCTGAACCTGATCAGCAATGTCGTTTCATTGGCTATCCCGCTGTACTTGTAAAAGAAGAGCTCTTTTAGAAAGAACTCATGCTCTAAGGAAACAGTGGGAGTTGGGACAGTCCTGAATGAGTTCAGGATTAGCCAAGTGAAAGAACCTTTGGTCACGACTAGGCTTGGAGCAGAAATCAGATTTCTGTTTTTAAAACTGGCATAATCTCCTCTTGACCAATAGTAATGATCACCATCATAAGTAGTTATGATCGGGGTGACATACCGATTGGTGGTAAAACACTATAGTTGGTACGGATTAACAATCCGACTACTTGGAAGCAATGGTGAGCCCGGTTGCTGCCAAACAAGAGAACCTTAAGGCGAGACACAGTCTATGTGAAAATTTTGATTGATTCTTACACCTGGTCTAAAAACCAGTGGGAGTAATTGAATCATCAAAAGAAAGCAACATAGACAGAAACGTACCTTCAGAACATCTAGTTGAGTGAGACGATACTTAGAGTCAAGTAATTGATTCCGGGAGAAGCACTCTCAATAGAAGATGAAATCCGAAAGGATACTGCATGACATATTGTGAGTCGTTAGTGGAGCACGTGTGGATCACCGGCACACTAATAGGGACTCACAAAGAGTGTCCCAATACAAAGGTACATGGGCCCGGGATTACCCCACGGGCATCTCGCAAAAAAGGATATTCAGATTCTCAAAATATGCCAAAGGATTGGATTTTGAGAAAGGGCTGAAAGATTTCCATTAAGATGTCAGAAAGGTTTGGATTCTCAAAATGTGTCAAAAGTTCTGGATTTTGTGAATAGTCCATAACTGTGTCAAAGCCAATGGGAGTGTCGTTGTTATCTACTATCTTCATATGTGGGTTACATACTATTTCTAGGAAACGTCTCCTTTCATTACAAAGTGTAATGACTTGGTGTTAAGAGACGGATCGCTATGAAAGACTTAATTGAGATATGGCATACTCAGGTGGTTGTGAACATCTATGCGATAGATCAAGACTCTGCCAATATGATCTTGATGAGATTCAAGATGCATAGCCCAAGGAAAGGAGTTTTCTATCATTGTAAAGTATGATGATTTGGCATGAGAGATAAAAAGAAGGTGCAACATACTCACATAATCCATAGACATCTATCGGATAGATATTATCATCAGTATAGACCTAGCCATAGTAAGCATGATCTTGATAAGATTCAAGATGCATGAGAAAAGTCTCCGAAAGGAAATAGTTATTAAAATTCGTGACACAATGATTATAAAGATTCCGAAAGGGTTTGGAATAATATTAGATTGGATTCCACGAGCTTCTTGGATCTATCAGAAGTGTCATGAGCATGTCCTGATGACTTAATGCTTAAAGCATAGTTAGTCAGATTCAGGATATGACCTGGCTGGGAATACTTAATGGATTCTGTACATACATCTGATGGAGCGCGTGTAGGTCACCGGCACATCATAACACCTCGAAACAGTCTTAGGGTGCAGTCATGTGGATTAAAGATCCCGAGAACCATGGAAAGTCACAGTACTCGTCACCAGAATGGAGACGTAAGTGAGAATGACAATATGACTAATTTGAGATATCATCGGAAGAATGTCCGATTGGATAAAGTGTATCAATTTATGACATTTGGATACATAGGAAGAGTGAAAGGTCATATAGACGTAGATATAGAACATGAATTAAAAGTTTAAAAGAAATCTAGAAACCGATAATAATTTTATGAAGGATCTGACTTGGTGATTACCTCGTGGAGACTTGGTAATAAGCAGGAGTAGCTACCAATCAGATTTTATGTTTCATTTTTGCATGTTTCACTTCTCGAATAATTTGATTATTCAAAGGTCCACAGTCACTCGTACTTTTAGGGAGTAAGTATGAACGAAGACTGTCGTGAATTGGTTTGTAGATTGTCTAAGGAGTTAGACATTGCAGTAAGACTGCTGCAACGTTCATGAGTACTTGGAAATACAGATTTGAGTATTGGATAAACCCGCGCTCAATAGATTGCTTCATGGATTACATCACGAGAAATGTTGAGACGATAACATCTTATGATCTTGAGGCGGAGACATATGAGTTGAAATTTGCGAGTCGGTTGTGCATTGATAATGCGTAAACGCATCGGTAACTCGATGTTATAAAACGTATTGTTGTGTGCAATTTTGATAAGTAAAAGACACAAGCATATGAGTCGAAGCTTATTCGTTCCTTGACCCTGATGGGAAACAGATATCTGTAGGCCTCTCGATGATTTTGAAGTTGACTAAACTGCTGGTCAGCCTGGACTAAATTGATGTGTTCAATTAGAAGTCCTAAAGTCATAAGCAGAATCGAAAATCGGGAACAGAGTATCAGACAGAGATTGATCTCAATCCATGTCTCGTGTCTGAAATATCTTGTTAGACGAATGATCATATGATCACTTATCTATGGACAGAACTGACTGGGTCAGAGTTCGACAGCAGTTTTTAGGAAGCTGCAGGTTGTTGATTAATCTGAAGATAAAAGAATAATTAATGTCATAGAATTATCCAAGTGGGAGACTCTTGGATTAGGTGTCTAAGCCATGACTTATAATTTGTATTTATCTTGTTAATTGTAGCAAAGTCCATTTGGGTTGCCCTTATAGCTGGAGGATTGATCTAGTGTTCAGTAGAGAGAAAGGTTGATTTATTAATTGTTTAATAAATCAATAGAAATAAATAAATAGTTTATTAATATATTTAAGTGTTAATATATTAATTTGAAACTATAATAATTAATTAGAAATTAATCTAGAATTAATTGGATTTAATTTAGTGATTAATTTAATTAATTAAAAGTGTAGGGACTGGTTTGTATTTATTCAATAGTTGAATAACTGACTGGCCAGTGGACAGGGGCCAAAGTTAGCGCCAACATGGAGGGAACCTCCATAAGTGACGAAACCCTAATTAGGGTTTAGAGGCATTGGTCCAAGTGGTCAACAGGCTTGCCCACTAAGGAGGCTCCTCTAGGGTTTTGACTGTAACCCTTGGAGGCTATAAAAAGAGCCTCCTGAACCCTAAAACCAACGCCATTTTCTGTCTCTCTGTTACTCTGTTGTTTTCTCCTCTTCTTGCTTGGGTGTGACTCCATTTGAGGCAGGACAATTGTGCTGCTAGCTTCTAGTTCTAGAATTCAAGGTTGGTTTTCTTGATTTGTTCTTTAGAAATAATTGTTGGCCTTTAGGTTTTTATTATATGTTCATTGTAGAAAAACACATATCTCTTTTAGGGTTGCATGTGAACTTAGGAATTTCTAGTTCTTTGTTTGTGCAAAACCCTTCAATACCAACAAACCATCTTTAAACCACAACCCGCTTTTCAAACCTTACCACAACAAACCCAATATGTACAACCACAACCTCCACTGCAGCAGTATCAATATCAGGAGGACGAGCAAAGATACGATGAGGAGGAAGAAGGATGGATTCGTCAGCAGCAACAGCAGCAACAATGAAACAGAGGTCGGGGACCTCCACGAAGAGTACAACAACAACAACAACAGCAACCGCAAGGTCAACAAAGGTACAACAATGATCCTCACTATAACGGTAACTTTGTTCAACCTTTATACTTTGCACAACTGAGAGGGCAATCAATTGCATCACACTTCCAACCGCAGGAGTATGACGATTCATCGCCCATTTATATTCCCGAAAATATAGATGCTTAAGTAGAAATTAGGCCATAGCTTTTAGGAATATTGCCTGAGTTTAGGGGTTACAAAAAAGATTATCCATATAATCATTTGGGAATACCCCTAGGAACACAAACAAGAACATCTTTAGGTTGAGACTGTTCCCATTCACTTTAAAAGACAAAGCCAAGTATTGGTTTACATCTCTTCAGTCTAATAGTATCACCACATGGGAGCAGTTAAAGGCTAAGTTTTTACAAGAGTTCTACCTAGAAAGTAAGACTACAAAGATTAGGCGAGCCATCCAAGATTTTCAGCAGAAGCCTGGAGAAGCATTTCACGAGGCTTGGGATCGTTTGAAGGAAGTGATGCGCTCTTGCCCTCACCACGACATTTCGAAGTGGCAGCTGGTCAAGCTATTCTTTGAAGGTGTTGACCTGACTAATCAAGCGATGATCAATGCATCATCCAGTGGTACCATCATGATGCAAGATCCCGATGAAGCTTGGCAGTTTCTGGAGCAGCTTGGCAACGGATCAAAGGCGAATTTTTCTACCAGGAAGCCTGTAAGCACAACTGCAGCAGTAGGAGCGGATGCAGATTGGAGGAAGGAGGTCAAGAAGGAGATTAGTGAGTTGAACAAGAAATTTGATAGATTAATGTCTACCTTACAGAATGGGCCCTAGAATCAGCAATAATGAGGCCAACAAGGACATAGGACCCAGGAGGCGAACCATGTTTTTGGCAAGGTCAAGGGCAGTACAATAATGGACGACCTTACAGACCTTACAACTAGGGTTCTCAGAATTTCAACAATCAAAGGCAGAATAACTATCAAGGGCAGTCGTCCAATCAGCCCAGGCAATTGCAACCCGTAAACAACCGCAATTCAAGTGGGAGCAACAACAACAGGGGGCAGCTAACAATAACAATGCCCCAGGAAGCCAAGAAGACATGACTGCAAAGATGTATGAAATGTTCAATGCCACCCAGCAGCAATCCCAAGCTAATGCCAAAGCCATCGCCAACATGGAAAGGCAGATCGCTTAGATGGCTGAAGATCAAAGAAAGAAGGACAACGACAAGCTGCCTAGTACTACAGAAATTAACCCAAACCATACTCAGCGGGCTGGGAAGGAGCATGTGAACGTCGTCGAGGCCGAATGGAGATAGGTGACTGTAGAGGATTTACTATGATATGAAGATGAGGTTGAGGTTGAAGGGAAGGGTAGGAATAAAGAAGAAGTTAAGGCTGAAGAAGGGAAAGATAAGAATAAGGAGGAGATTCAAGTTGAGATGGAAACTCAAATTAAGGAGGACAAGGAGGTCCAAGAGGAGGAGCAGCCAATGGTGGCTGACATTAAACAAAGAAAGAAGGAAAAAAAGAAGCAAGAGGTGTCAACCAAGTCAACCGGGCCATCAATAAATCAACCTCTATGGGATGAGTTGAAAAATGCTCCTGAAGATACTAGGATTCTTCAGGAGATGTGTAAGACAAATAAGGAAAGCAAAGCACCTACACCTGATACGGTGAGGTTGATAGTTAAAGCAAGTGAGGCATTGTTGGGGACACTGCCCAAGAAAGAAAGGGACCCCGGTTCACCGCTGATTACTGTCACGGTAGGGGATGTTCTCATCAGGAACACGTTATTGGATTTGGGTGCAAGTGTTAAGGTGTTGCCAGGGTACCTGTATGACAAGTACAAGAATGAGGAATTAGAGCCTGCTAAGACAGTATTACCGCTGGCCGATCAGTCAACTAAGGTCTCACGAGGTAAGTTAACCAACGTGATAGTCAAGGTTGGTGACTTCTTTTATCCCGTCGACTTCCTGGTGATGGAATATGAGAGCTTGGAGATTTGGATATCTCTTTTGGAACAAGGAAACGTAGGCTGAACATGTTCGGATGTCCGATATCATTTCCACCAGGGCATAATGATAAGTACCTAAACAACAACCCACTCATGGCACTGGGAATAAAGGACAAAGGAAATCAATGGACACGATCAGGTGAAGGGGGGAAAGAAGAAATTTTATGGGAGGCAAAGCAACATCCGTTGTTGACCATTGACAAGGTGCAGCTGCTCGACATGATGGAATTGATGGAGTTAAAGCACCAACAATACGAGAAAGACACACGGTGCAGGGAGGCAAAGGTCTTCCAGCTCATGGATGCACAGCAGCAATGGATTAGCTAAGTAAGTGATCGAATGACGCAGCTCGCGACGATGATCTATAATGTTGCACCAGATAAAGAAAATGATTCCTCAAGAAGAATGGGAGGAATAGGAGGAGTTCGTCTGGCTGAAGACGTTAAACTTAGCGCTTGTTTTGAGGCAACCCATCCCTTATAGGTTAGGTATAGTGTTTCTTAGGAGTAATTAGGAAAATATTGTCATCATCATCATAGGTATAATTGGTCTAAGGCAAGTGTGGGGTCACACAAAGGACTTTGGGAGTTTTGAATGCCGTGACGCGGTACGGAGTTTTGCGCGACGCGGGATCACAATGCAACCCGATGCGTAGGGGTTGGGTTGGAGACACGCACGCCGTGGTTCGCTCCTAGGCGCGACACGGAATTCGATCGGTCGGTTTTCTCTTTAAAATGTACGTCTCTGCTCATTTGTAACCATGTCGCGCTACAGAGCTCCGATCAACCAAGATTTTTCTCGTGTTTTTCTCGTGTGTTTGATTGCTACGATCGAGGTACGTTATTCTAACTCTTTTGCACTAGTTATTACAAGCATTTAGGCAGCAAAATTGGATGATTTCTTCAAAAACTAGAAAAACTTAGAAATCGACAATGCTGGCTCGTAGGGTGTTTTGTTCGCAAAATAATCACCCTAGAGGGGCTAGTCGGTGCTTAGGCTACCTTGTAGTGGTGTTGGATCGTGTTAACAAGCGAGAAATCTAGGATTTGGGGTTTGGACTCGTAACAGTCACCCGACGCGCCGCGCCCTGGTTCATGGGCCGCGCCGCGGCTCGATGGGGAAGAAAAGGACTTAAATTGCAAAAAAAAAAAAATTCGTGTGTGGCTTTGTTGTGCAGATGGCTTTCAGGCATGACCACCCATTTCTCCAGTTTCCGGATATTCTAGAGAGCTCACTCGAGTACAGTCAGCGGAGGGATGCATTGATCACTCGTCGGGTTCTCGAGGCGACTATTTTGGACCGGGATATTCTTACACAGGCCGGGTTGTAGGGCGAGTTGGATCCATTTATTCATCGCACCTGGTATGCTGGGGAGTTTACATTCACGTGCCACGGCTGGGATAGGCTGATGGCCAATACGGATGATACGGTCTACATGGAGCTTCTTCTGGAGTTCCTGTCCACAATTCACTATGCACCAGCCTCACGAGAGGCACAATCCAGGCTGATCAGTTTTAGATTGGGGGGAGTGAGCCGAGAGTGCAGCCTCTGGGAGTTTGGGAGACGCACAGAGATATATACGGAGGAGGAGCTCCAGAGTCGGCACTTTACGCCTTTTCTTCGGGCGTGTATTCAGGGGCAGCCCGAGCGGGATGCCAACACGGTGATTTGGGCTACGATGTCCAATATTCAGTTTGAGGCGGGGTCGGCCAGGGAGAGCCAGCTCCGCAATCCGCTTCACCGCCTCATGCTCCGCATTATCTCCACTTCTGTTATGCAGAAGCAAGGAGGTGAGAAGGTGTCTGGCGAGCACATAACATTTATGTGGGCACTCCTCGATCCCACCAGATTTCTGCATCTGCCCTATGCCTTGGCGATCTCTTTGTCCACCCGAACTGCGGGTGTCTCAGGTAGCAGTCCCATGGCCGGCGGGCATTACATTACTCGTTTGGCCCGATCCTACGGCTTGCTCACTGCCGGCATCATAGCGACATTGACATCGATACCACTTGTGCGCACTTCAGCCCGCTTCCTGGAGAACATGGGGCTTATTCATCCGCCGCAGGCGGTTCGATACATGAGGGTGGCGACAGAGGCACCACGGGCACCAGTGGTTCAGCCAGAGCCAGCCCATCTAGCGAGGCGACGCCGGAGAGTTGTTGCACCGGCAGAGGATCAGCCCCAGCCGCAGTTGTCAGACGTGTTGACTGCTGTTCGAGAGCTGGATGACTAGGTCACAGGCATTGAGGATCAGCTGGGATGGATTAGGGAGGTGCTATTGGAGATGGCTTCTTAGCAGGGACGATACCTACGACCTTTCCCAGCCAGAGCACATGACCATGAGGCGGGTCCCTCCAGAGCACCACGGGGTGATTGATGTATTTTCTTTTGTTTTGGAGATATTTGTACCAAACCTTTGACACTATCGTATTTTTTTGTTTGTTTATATTTTAGTTGTTTGTTTGCATTTAATGTTTTTGTGAGTGATGCATGTAATACCAACGAAAAATCTATGCAGGAGTTGTTTCAGGCAAGTGCGGGGTCACCGTACCCCCTCCACTTGCTATGATCACCGGCGTGTTTTACTGTTGCACCACAACTCCTGGGAATTCTGAATTGTGGAGAAGTTCGTGTTTTTGTACCTGTGACAATCAAGTACCATCAAGCAGTCAACCGTTCTAAGTGGTAACTCTTTCTCCATAGTTTTGAAATAATTTTGTACAACGGGGACGTTGTACAGTTTTAAGTGTGGGGTGTGGACGGTCAAAAGAGTATTTTTGAAATTTTTGCGAAAACAACCAATTTTCAAAAATTTTAGCAATATTTTTCAAAATTTTATTAGATTGTAATTTTGAAACGAATAGCTTGTGATTGTTATAGCTTTGGTATTTTTCAAGAAATACTATTTAGATGTGATCATGCTATGAGTTTAGTCAAATAAGTTGAGTTTTAGGAGTTAGAAGATTGGAGTATTTTAGGATTGGAATTTAGGAAGGGACCGTCAATCAATGGCCTTTGCTGTTCGAGCCGGTAAGCCTAAAATGGGTGGGACTTATGCACCTTGCCACCTAAGATCGTCTGGTCTGGGATGGTATTTCTGAAAGCTCGTTACACGGACAACATCGAAAGTCATGGATAGTCTTTAACGGCGTTTAGAATTTGAATGAGTACGTACACTTCCTTATGGACATAAAATTTGTAATCAAGGGTTCTTTAGAAAGTCATGAATTCCAAAGAATATTCTGGTTATGTTTTCACAAACTATTTCCCTCTAACTCTTGGGATAATAAGCTTTGAAACTAAAAGCATTCAAAAATGTTCGAGTCTTAGTTAGAATCTGTTAAAAACTCTCTTGCTTGGGGACAAGCAATGCACAAGTGTGGGGTGTTTGACAACGCATAGTAATATCAAGTATTTTAGTCGTTGTTGAGCCCTATGTTGGTGATTTTATATCATATATGTTGTGGTATTCTCACTTTTTGTGTCAGTGCTTGTTTGCAAAGAAAAGTCATAAACAGGGGTTAAATGCGTACAAAATGAAAGAAGTTTAGAGATAAAGATAAAAATAGTTGTCTGAACACGCGCGCTGCGGATATGCATGTGGGCACGCCCCGCTGAGTCAACGATGAGGCGGTGGAAGAAATTAAAATGACGAAAAAAACGAGGATAAGGCACTACGCGCGCCGCGGTTTTGAGCTATGTGCGACACGGGTCTTAATTTTCCACAACTATAAATAGAGGCCATTAGGTCGAAATCAGCAGGCAATGAACGACCCATAAGGTAGACTTAAGGCTTCTTTGACTCCAAGTTTCGGCTTTCAGCAACCATTCGTGGTATTTTATGTTTCTTCATTTAATTTCAATATTAGTTTAGTTGTTTTAGTTATTAGCTTGGTGTTTTTGGGTGTGACAACCATTAGCATTAGGTTAAAGTTTCTGAATTTCGTTTGTTACTGTTTTGAACCTTCTGGATTGGTGTTTAATAGAGTTAATCATTCAGTTCATGTTGGTTTGCTTATTTTACCTTATTTTATGCTTTATTGCTTTGGATGTGTTTGGATTGTTCTTGTTGTTTATGGATTTGGATCATACTTTCTGATTTCAGTAAATAACTTTAGTTTAGAAATTGATTTGATTTAGTTTGGTTAATGTTAGATTTAGTTTTTGGCAATTGTTTCGATTTTGGATTTTTGGACTGTTTTTGGGAAAGTAGAAGATTAGTCCCTCTGGCGGTAGGGTGACACTACAGTTGGTAATCTATTGCCTATCTTGACCACAAAACTCCTGTGGATCGACCCTAACTTCCACTGTGCTAGTGAGAGTGAGGTTTTTATTATTTTTGATCGCACGACGACCGCTGCGATGTCACATAACCCATCACAACCCTATATAATGGACCATAACCAATCACAGCCCTTTATAATGGACAATAACCCATCAGAACCTTTTATAATGGATCATAACCCATCACAGCCCTTTATAATGGACCATAACCCATCACAACCCTTTCAAGTGGACCATAACCCATCACAACCCTTTCCAAGTGTTTTATCCAAAGGATGGCCATAACACTGAGAGAATAATTGCACTAGGTTTAGGTGCTGATTATCAAAATATATAATTGGAAGTTCTATTGTTGGTATCGTGAAGCACACGCGTGTAGTAATGTATTTGGTATATGATGTCCTTTTTTGCTATGTTAATGGAAAATTTTGATTGTTTAATACAATGTACATATGTTTGTGTGTTATTTGGGATGTTGTTTATGAAATATTAAATTCGAGGATTTATTTTTGGTATCATGAAACACATATGTTAATGAAAAAAAAGAGTAGTTTGTTTTTTGATGGTTTAACAATCGACTTTAAACTTACAACCATTTATAGCAATTGACATCGCAGCGGTCGTCATGCGGTCAAAAATAAGAAAAACCTTACACACACACTTAGCACAGTGGAAGTCAGGGTCGATCCGCAGGAGTTACGTGGTCAAGTCAGGTGATAGATTAACAACTATAGTGTCACGCTATAGTCAGAGGGCTTAGTTCCTACACTTTTGACTACTGATACCCGAAATCATAAACCAAACAAGCTCAAAACAAGCATAGACTAAACTAAGCTTCAACTCAAACCTAGTTACTTTCTGAAATCAGAAGTGCATCTCTGCTTCAGAAGCAACAAAGGCATCCAAAGAAACCAAACAATCACAAGGCATGAACTGAACCAATAACCAAAAGTCCAAATGACAGTCACTGACTAGAGTCCAAACCTAAAAGCTAATCTAATTGGCTACTGAAATCAGCAAAGGAAAACAGTCCCAACAAGGTTATAAACACATCCAAACATCAAACAAACAATCACAATCCAATATCAAGCATCAAACACCGAAAAACCAATATTACTTGTAACCAAATGATTATTATAAACCCAAAACAGGTTCCAATCATCCAATACAGTAACAAGAACTGAAAAACAGTAACTCAAATGCTCAAGGTCAGTGGTTGTCACTCCCACAAACCCTAGCCACTAATACTAACTATTAATCTAAAAAGAAATTAAACATAAAAACCTGAAATACCAAAAGGTAGTTGCTGGAAACGAGTTCTTGGAGTCAAAGAGCCTCTACGGTCGATTTTTCACCAGGGTTTTGCTCGGGTTTTTGACTGAAAACACCTCTATTTATAGTTGCAAATTTTACGCAACCGCGCCGCGCATTTATGGTTTCCGCGGCACGCGTAGGGTTTTATCCCTGTTTCTTCGGACTTTGAATTTTGTTCCACCGCCTTGTATCCGCGTCGCGCCTTCTTGATTCCTGCGGCGCGCGTACTTATTTTTCTGATTTTTCTTTCTTCTTCAAACTTCCTCCAATTTGTACGCCTTTGGTCCCTGTTTTCATTATTTTCTTCCAAACAAGTACTGGCACGAAAAGTGAGAATACCACGATATATATGATATAATTTCAGTAAGAATAGGGCTCAACAACGACTAAAATATGTAATATCACTAGGCGTTTTCAAACACCCTACACTTGTGCCTTGCTTGTCCTCGAGCAAGAGAGTATTTAATAAATTCTAACTAAGACTCAAATAATTTTTTACTGTGTTCAGTTTCAAAGTTTATTGCTTTATGAGTTAGAGTGAAATAGTTCGTGAAAACATAATCAGACTTTGGAATTCATGGCTTTCTAGAGAACCCTTGATTACAAATTTTCTGTCCACAATGAAGTGTACGTACTCATTCCAATTCTAAAGGCCATTAAGGAATTGTCCATGACTTTTGATGCTGTCCGTGTAACGAGCTTTCAGAAATACCATCCCAAACCACACGGTCTTAGGTGGCAAGGTGCATAAATGCCTCTTCGAGGCCACCCTTTTCGGAGCTACCGGCTCAAACAACAAAGGCCACAGATTGACATTTCCTTCCTAAATTCCAATCTTAAAACACTCTAATCGTCTAACTCCTAAAACTCAACTTGTTTGACTAAACTAATAGCATGATGACAACTACATAGTATCTCTTGAAAAATACTAGTGCTATAAACAATCACAAAGCATTCGTTTCAAACTTACAATTTATTAAAAAAAATTGAAAAAGTTGCTAAAAATTTGAAAATTGGTCATTTCTGCAAAAATTTCAAAAAAAATTCTTTTTCAACCGTCCACACCCCACACTTAAAACCGTACAACGTCCCCGTTGTAGAAAATTTATTTAGAACAAGGGAGAAAGAGTTACCCCTTTTGGACTGTAGATTGCTTGGTTGGTACTCGGTATCACAGGTACAGATTTGAACAAACAGGTTCTCGATTTCACAATCTGGAGTTTTAGCACAACAGTAAACACGCCGGTGGTCAAGACAAGTGGAGGGGGCACGGTGACCCCACACTTGTCTGAGACAACTCCTTCCCATTTGGTATAACATGCATGACTCAACAAAACATTAAATGCAAATATAACAATTAAAATATACACAAGCAAAAAGATAAAAGTGTGTTATAGATACGGTACATATATCCCAAAAATGAAAAAGAAAAATAATACATCAAGTGCCACCTGGTGGTCTGGAAGGTCCAGCCTCATGGTCATGGGCTCGAGTTGGGAATGGTCGGGTCTGCTGGCCCTGTGCTGCTACGATCTGTAATAGAACCTCCCCAATCCACTCTAGCTGGTCCTCCATCCTGGCGACCCTGGTCTCCGATCGCCTCAGCTCAGTTGCCTCCTCCTGCTGTGGCTGTGGTGCTGGCTCTGCTGGTGCAGGCTGCCTCCTGCCAGACTGAGCG
Organism: Cichorium intybus; assembly: GCA_023525715.1. Classification (NCBI taxonomy): domain Eukaryota; kingdom Viridiplantae; phylum Streptophyta; class Magnoliopsida; order Asterales; family Asteraceae; genus Cichorium; species Cichorium intybus. Next base: position 78,634,008 of record CM042017.1, read on the forward strand.
TATGCTGGCTGGGGATCCTAAACAGCCTCTGTCGGTGTCCTCACAAACTGACCGGGCCGCTGCTGCTCGATCAGCCGCATCTTCTCCAGTGCCCGTGCTGTAGTGCGGACCGGAGGTAGGGTGGTCAAGGATGCCACAATCGGGGAAGTAAGAATCCGGTACGCCCGAGCCAAGCGGGTGATGAAATACCCACGGCCCAAGGGACTGCTGGCGGATGCGCCAGTCGCACGGGTGGACAGGGCGACGGCTAGGGCAAACGGGAGGTGAAGGAACCTGGATGGGTCGAGGAGAACCCAGAGATATGTCATATCCTCGCCGGACACCTTCTCGCCTCCCTCCCGATGCATGATGGAGGTGGATACGATCATGTACATGAGTCTGTGAAGTGGGTCGCGAAGATGACTCTCTCTGGATGTCCCCGCCTCGTAATATATGTTGGACAGCGGTGTCCAGACCTCTATATTGGCAGCCCTCTCGGGCTGCCCCTGAGTGCACGCCGTGAGGAACTGCGTGAAATGGCGGTGCTGTAGATCCGCCTCCGTGTATATCCCAGCGCTCCTCCCGAACTCCCGGAGGTTGCACTCCCTGTGCACACCCCCCCAAACTGAACCGAACAAGCCTGGAACGGGCCTCCTGAGAACCTAGTGCAAAACGCACAGTAGTACGGGCCTCTTGGGTGGCCATGAGCCTGTCCCAGCCACGGCAGGTGAATGAGGCATCCCCATGGGTCCAGGTGCGATGCAAAGACGGCTCAATCTCTCCCCAGAGCCCAGCGTCTTGGAGAATGTCTCTGTCGATGACGGTCGCCTCGAGAACGCGGCGACCGACGAGGGCATCCCTCCGTGATACTCCACTGAGCTATCGAGCTCAGCGGGGAACTGGAGGAACTGGTGATCCAACCTGAATGCCATCTGCACAAAACAAAAAAACATTTTCAATTTTAGTCCTTTGTCTTTCCCGCCGCACCGCGACGCGGCCCAAGAACCAGGCGCGTCGCGCCGAACGCCTGTTTTCAAAATCCACACCAAATCGAGTTTTAACCTGTTTAAACTCAATCCAAATACACCACAAGGTAGCCTAGGTGCCGACTAACTCATCTAGGGTGTCTATTTGGCACAACAAACACCCTATGAGTCAGCATTGGCGATTTCTAAGTTTTGACATTTTTGGAGAAATCATCCAAATTAACCCCCTAATCACTAGTTTTAACGAGTAAAAGCTAGTTAGACTGACTTACCGTAGTAGTGAGAACGAAAAGAGCAAGAAAAAACGCGAGAAATTTTTGGTAATCAGAGCTCCGAGTCGTGGTGTGTGTGAATAGTGTCGCGGCTTACCTTAATATCGAAGGAAACCGACCGATCGATTCCCGCGTCGCGCAAATGCACAACCCGCGTCGCGCGTGTCACCAAATCAACCCCTACGCATCGGGTTGGTTTACGATCCCGCGTCGCGCATTATTTATTCCCGCGGCGCGGTCATTAAAATTTTCAAATTCTTCACACGACCCCACACTTGCCTTAGACCACTAGTACCTGCAATTAATGATGATATTTTCCCTAATTAATTCTAAGAAATACAAAACCTAATCTATGACACGATGAGTTGCCTCCCAACAAGCGCTAAGTTTAACGTCTTCAGCCAGACGTAGTACTTCTACCCCTATTCTTCTTCTTGAACTCCGGATGACATTGGCTTGAACTCTGGTATGAAATTTTGGGCCATCATTGATATTAAGGATGTGAGTTGAGTCATCTTATCACTCACTCCACTGATCCATTGCTGCTGCGATTCTAGAAGCTTGAAGACTTTTGCTTCCCTTTCTCTGGATTCTTTCTCATACTGCTGGTGTCTGGCCTCTAGCATCTCCATCATATCCAGCAATTTCTCCTTATCAATAGTGGCCAACGGGTGATTCTTTGTTTCCTTTAAAATCTCCTCTTTTCCTCCTTCTCCCGTTCGCGTCCATATTTTTTCTTTGTTCCTAATTCCAGGCTCCATTAGCACATTTTTGTCTGCTTGCTTGTCATCGTTCTCTGGAGGTAAAGATACAGGGTTTCTAAACGTATTCAGCCTTCTTTTTCGCGTTCCAAAGGAGATGTCCACATCCCCCGTCTTGCAGTCAATCACAGCGCCAGCCGTAGCTAAAAATGGGCGTCCTAAAATGAGCGCATGCGCGTCATCCAAACTTTCATACTCCATGACTAGAAAATCTACAGGGTAAAAGAAGTCTCCAACCACGACTATGACATTGGTCAATTTTCCCCGGGATACCTTTGTTGATTGGTCAGCCAGCTGCAGTACAACTTTTGCTGGCTCTAATTCTTCATTCTTGTACTTGTCATACAAGTACCCCAGTAGCACATTTACACTTGCTCCGAAGTCCAGCAAAGTGTTCCGAATGACCACATCTCCTACAGTAGTAGTGATCAATGGTGATCCAGGATCCTTCTCTTTTTTGGGCAGTGTTCCTAAAAGTGCCTCACTTGCCTTGATTGTCAATCTAACAGTGTCCGGTGTGGGAATCTTACCTTTCTCATTTCTCTCACACATTTCCTGAAGGATCCTTGTGTCCTCAGGAGCATCTTTAAGTTCATCCCACAGAGGTTGGTTCATCAATGGCCCTATTGATTTAGGCGCTTCCTGTTTTTTCTTTCCTTTGTTATCTTTCTTTCTTTGCTTAATTCCTGCTATCATTGACTGCTCTTCTTCATGGACCTCCTTGTCCACCTTTGGTTGAGTTCCCTCCTCAACAGGAATTTCCTTTTCTTCCCTTCCTTCCTCTTTACTCTTCGCTTTCTCCTGGACTTCTTCTTTCTTCTCAGGTTCTGCCTTGCTTCCTGAATCTAATAAATCCTCCAAAGTAACCTTTCTCCATTCAGCCTCGACAGTATTGACGTGTTCCTTCCCGGCTCACTGATTATGGGTTGGATTAACTTCCGTGGCACTTGGCAACTTTCCATTGTCGCTTTTTCGCTGATCCTCGGCCATTTGTCCAATTTTCCTTTCCATGTTTGCAATAGCTTTTGCATTGGCTTGGGATTGCTGCTGAGTAGCACTGAACATCTCATAAATTTTTGTAACCAAGTCCTCTTGCGTCCCTGGGGCATTGTTGACAGCAGCGTCGGCCCCCTATTATTGTTGTTGTTACCACCCCCATTCGCATTTCCATTATTGCTTGCGGGTTGGTATGATCTAGGCTGATTTGATGATTGACCTTGGTGGTTATTCTGCCTTTGGTTATTGTAATTCTGCTGCTTCCCTTGATTATACGGTCTGTAGGGTCGTCCATTGTTATACTGACCTTGACCCTGGCCATAAACTTGGTTCACCTCCTGAGTTTTCGGTCCTCCTTGACCTCCTTGTGGTTGACCTTGCGGTCCATTCTGCAGCGTTGACATAAGTCTGTCAAATTTCTTATTTAATTCGCTTATTTCTTTTTTTACCTCCTACTTCCAATCAGCATCAGCTCCCACAGCTGCTGCTGTGCCTACAGTTTTTCTCGTAGAAAAGTTCTCTTTGGAGCCATCGCTCAATTGTTCTAAGAACTGCCAGGCCTCCTCCGGGTCTTGCCACATAAATGTCCCACTTGACGAGGCATTTATCATTGCTTGGTGTGTTTCGCTGACTCCTTCAAAGAACAATTTGACCAACTGCCATTTGGGAATCTCGTGGTGCGGGCAGGATCGCAGTAACTCCTTTAATCGATCGAATGCTTCATGGAAAGCCTCTCCTGGCTTCTGTTAAAAGTCCTGAATGACCCTCCTAATCTTCGTTGTTTTGCTTGCCGTATAGAATTCTTGTAGGAACTTGGCCTTGAGCTGGTCCCACGTGGTGATGCTGTTTGCTGGTAAAGACGTAAACCAGTATTTGGCTTTGTCTTTACGCATGAATGGGAATAACCTAAGCCTAAAGATGTTCCTATTAGTATTCCTGGGGTTATTAGCATTGACAATCGCTATAAATTCATACAAATGGTTGTATGGGTCATCCTGCTTGTACCCCCTAAACTCCGGTAATATCCCTAACAATTGAGGTCTTATTTCTACTTGAGATTCAATATTGTCACGAATATAAATTGGCGACGAGTCATCATATTCCCGTGGCTGGAAATGTGATGCAACCGATTTCCTTCTCGGTTGTGCAAAATATAAAGGTTGAGCAGAGTTACCGTAGAAATGCTGATCGTTATACCCCTGCTGACCTGGTGGTTGTTGGTGCTGCTGTGTTCTTCTGGGAGGTCCCCGACCTCGGTTCCATGGTTGTTGGGGTGCTGGTGGAACCCATCCTTCATCTTCCTCATCGTATCTCTCCTCGGTCTCTGGATACTGGTATTGTTGCTGAGGAGGCTGCTGGTATTATTGTGGTTGTGTAGGTTGAGATTTAAATAATACTGGTTGTGGTTGTGAAATTGGTTGTGAATTAGGTGTCTGCTGTCTAGAAGCTGGGGTGCCATTACTGGTCGGCGCTCCCCAAGACATGGCAGAGGTGAATGGATTTGTGGATTGTGGTTGTGATACTGGTGGAAATGGTGGAATCGATGGCGGAGTGCATGATGGTATGGGTACAGGGGCTGAAGCTGCACCACTAGAAGCACTCGTGCTCCCGAATTGAAACTCCGAAACTGGGGAAATAAAAGACATCCCCGTTGCCTCACCCGAAGGTTCCTGGGCAACATGCTCTGGACTACTGCTAATATTACTAAAACTCATGATATTGTAACGCCTACGTGCACGGTTTTTACGCGCGGTTCGCTCAATCTCAGGATCAAAATGCAAAGGGGATACTTGCTCACCCCTGCGGGTACGCATGCACTAATGCAATACGCCCACAAAATCAAAAAGCAAAATACTAACCAAATGAAACTCACAAAAGAAAATCAGAAACTAAAGCTCCTACTAATCACCTAATCTTAAGCTCACAACTCCCCGGCAACGGCGCCAAAATTTGACATCGCAACGGTCGTCATGCGGTCAAAAATAAGAAAAACCTAACACACACACTTAGCACAGTGGAAGTCAGGGTCGATCCGCAGGAGTTACGTGGTCAAGTCAGGTGATAGATTACCAACTATAGTGTCACGCTATAGTCAGAGGGCTTAGTTCCTACACTTTTGACTACTGATACCCAAAAACATAAACCAAACAAGCTCAAAACAAGCATAGACTAAACTAAGCTTCAACTCAAACCTAGTTACTTTCTGAAATCAGAAGTGCATCTCTGCTTCAGAAGCAACAAAGGCATCCAAAGAAACCAAACAATCACAAGGCATGAACTGAACCAATAACCAAAAGTCCAAATGACAGTCACTGACTAGAGTCCAAACCTAAAAGCTAATCTAATTGGCTACTGAAATCAGCAAAGGAAAACAGTCCCAATAAGGTCATAAACACATCCAAACATCAAACAAACAATCACAATCCAATATCAAGCATCAAACACCGAAAAACCAATATTACTTGTAACCAAATGATTATTATAAACCCAAAACAGGTTCCAATCATCCAATACAGTAACAAGAACTGAAAAACAGTAACTCAAATGCTCAAGGTCAGTGGTTGTCACTCCCACAAACCCTAGCCACTGATACTAACTATTAAACTAAAAAGAAATTAAACATAAAAACCTAAAATACCAAAAGGTAGTTGCTGGAAACGAGTTCTTGGAGTCAAAGAGCCTCTACGGTCGATTTTTCACCAGGGTTTTGCTCGGGTTTTCGGCTGAAAACACCTCTATTTATAGTTGCAAATTTTTAGCAACCGCGCCGCGCATTTATGGTTTCCGCGGCGCGCGTAGGGTTTTATCCCCGTTTCTTCGGACTTTGAATTTTGTTCCACCGCCTTGTATCCGCGTCGCGCATTCTTGATTCCTGCGGCGCGCGTACTTATTTTTCTGATTTTTCTTTCTTCTTCAAACTTCCTCCAATTTGTACGCCTTTGGTCCCTGTTTTCATTATTTTCTTCCAAACAAGTACTGACACGAAAAGTGAGAATACCTCGATATATATGATATAATTTCACTAAGAATAGGGCTCAACAACGACTAAAATATGTAATATCACTAGGCGTTGTCTGCAATCAACTTCCATTTATCAAACACAACTTTTTCAATTGTTGGTCAATTAAAGATTCAAAATGTAATTAATGATCGTATACGAAAAATGTTATATACATTCAAAATCTAATGATCATAAATTCATACACCAAAACACATTATTCAAAAAATATACATTATTCAAAAAATACAATCCCTTAGTAAGGGTATTTTTGTCAAAACACATTATTCAAATTAGTAAGGGTATTTTTGTCAAAACACATTATTCAAAAAATACAATCCCTTAGAAAAAGCAACCGGTGACAGTTGCTATTATCATTTTAATTTTTCTCTAATTATTTAATTATTCCCCTGTTTTTTTTAAAACATTGATATTTTCAATATTTCTTTCAGTTTAATATTTTCAATGTTGTGAGTACTGAATACGAGTCTTTCAAATGTGCCTCAGCTGTGTGTAATAATCTAAACATCGAAAAGGTTACGGAACACTTAAAATGTATCATCCCTCAAACTCCAAAAGTAGGGGAATTGTCTCAATTATAACAACTCACTTTCAGTTTACTGTTATTTATAACATTGTATTTTCATCTTTGTGGTATTTTTTCTAATGGACCGTAACATTCATATCCTTGTGAAACGTCACTTACCATATTCTACGTATGGAAAAACATGTCCTTTCAGGTAACTTATATTGAAGATAATGATTCCAAGCCGTCAAATGCTTTCAGATTGTATTAGTTACCATTAATTACATCAGTCTTTTCATATGGACTTTGAATTTGTGACTATTTTATAACTTGCAAAACATTTCTTCTACATCTTCGTTTCCGATCAAAAACCACTTGCGTAATCTTCCACTAGAAAATCATGGTAGGAATCAACAATCAATGGAGGATTAGATATTAAAGTTCAATTTTGCACCTTTCTGAAAAATACGACTTCTACAATGTCATGTTTTTTAGCCTCAAAGTCATTCATGGCGGGAAATTCACTCACACACCCTCTCGTTCTTATGTTCGTCCAATAGTTGATCATTTCGACTATTTAGACATAGATAACTTCACACTTCAAACTCTTGAAAGTGTAGCACATTTTTTGGGGTACAACCAAAACCAAGTTTTCTTCTACACCTGGAAATCTGAAGAGACCTTGGATTCGGGTCTCATTCGCCAACAAACAGCCAATGACTTCTGTCTTTTTAAGGAAACCATTGGGAATGATTTCAACATTTTTCAATATGTATATATTGAAAAATCTCCTCAAATCGTCACTTCATTCTACCCCAAATCCTCAAGGAATGCACCTGCCAAGAGAATATAAAAGCTTATTTTGAATTTCGTGGAAGACAACCCACTATCAAGTGTAGCTGACGCTATAGAAATTGTTGATAATAAACATGGGGTTCATATCCCTAAATTAAAAATGAATGAAGCAATCACACTTGCAAGACAAAAGTGGCTGCTTACACCTTTGAAGACGAATATATTATTAGAAAGTTTTGGAAATTGTATAATCTATAGAAATTTCAGTGTTGAAACAATGTTTTATATATATATATATATATATATATATATATATATATATATATATATATATTGATTTTCAATTATTATGTTTGTGTGTTATTTTGTATAGAAAAGCAGATCAAATGTGTTTATCATAACATTTGCCTAAATTGGAAAAAACAGAGTAATTGTGTTGTTTAGTACAAGCGACTTTAAACTTACTACCATTTATAACAATCAACTTTCATATTTGGCATCTTTAAAGTTAGGGCCAAAATTGTAAATGAGTACTAAATACGAATCTTTCAAGAATTGGTTATTTAATTCAGTACATTTAATATGTGGCCTATTGTTTGTTTCTAAACACAGATAAGAAATTAGTACGTGACCATAGCATGGTTATATTTACTTGTTTTTGTTTTCATTTACTAAGTAGCTAGCCCAATCCTATGGACACAAAAAATCATTTATGTGGCTGATAAGGCCTACTAATATCAAGTATTATAGTCGTTAACGCCTAGTAATATCAAGTATTCTTAATTGACTAATATCACCTACTTTTGTGCCAAAGTGCTTGGAAATGTTTTTAGTGTAAATACAGGAGTTTTAGTGCAAATTGGGAGAAGTTACGAAGCAAAACAAACAGAGAAAATGGGGCAAGGACCATTAGCGACGATAATCCTTATGATTACCGCCAGACAATGCCAGTCACTCACTTTTGACACCGATCCACCTGTTGGACGATGACCAAGAGGATGATGACGACGATGTGGTCTTTGGAAACGAGAAACACAATTTTCTCGACACTGATGATCCATTAATGAGTGTAAAATTAGATGTGATTAACAATATCGATGAGGACATTCCGGAGCATACCAATATTATGCCCTCCGATCCCATCAGATGGGAAAATTTTTGGTTGTACTGCAGGCGAAAACCACAAGTTACAGATAACACGCAACATGCAAGCAACAAACGCTTTGCAAAACAACTACTGGGAGCAGCACTGGACGCGCTCCACGTCAATCCGGTGATCTTGAAGAGATACCGAAGGAAAGATCGAGCTTGGAGGTTTAAAGCAACTTCTAAGCATTCATGGGAATTAACCGGAAGACGGCGAACAGGCAGCAATAGAGGAACCGGTAAGCCATTCGACCAGGAAAGCTGGAGGAGTATTGGGTCGAGGAACGGACGGTGCCTAACATTCAGCAGAGACAAATGGCGGACGACCCACTATAGCCGTTGAAGGACGGTCTAGCTAAAAGACAGAGCAAAGAAGCGCTTTTGGGAGGCAACCTGACAATTTCGATAAGTGTTTTGATTTTTTGTTTTTAAATTTTAGTTTTTATTTTGTCAAAATATCACTTGGAAAATTTTTCAAAAACGACACGGTATGGCCCGATTGTGGGGTAATGCACGAATTTCGAAAATAATTAAAAATTTTGAAAAAATAGGAAAAAGGAAGTTAGCGCCGCTAACCTAAGTCAGAACGCGGTGTAAAGGGCTTTAAACCTTATCGTCGCTAATCTTGAACTCCTTCCACCCCACTCGCATCTGTCAACTATCGATACACGCACACACTGCGGACTTCATCGTTTTCGTTCAGTTTCTTGGTATAAAAGCTCGATTCAACACTTCTGGTACGTATCCAACTCTTATCCTAGTAATCCACACAACAATCTAGTCTGATTTGTAGTTTTTGGACCGATTTTGGGGTTCCGTATTCCCAACCTTTTGAACTCGATTCGAGCAATTCTAGGTGGTTTTCTTTGAAATTAAGTTATAGGGGTTGCTAATCAATAGCTTTTGAATGTATTGGTGCCTTCAATTCATACTTTAACAGGTACAAATCGAGAATCAAGAAACTAGGGCTCGGTTTTGGGGGTTTTTACCCAAACGAGAAATTGAGGCAGCTTTAGTTTTTTTTTCTGAAATAACCATAGGGATTTTGTTAGTTGCTATGTTAGGAATGTATTGGTACAATAAATTTGAAAATTGGGCTGTTTTCAGAAAATCGAAAAAATTAGGGTTGTGTTCATCATTAGCGGGGCTAATCTTTTGATTAGCGGCGCTAATGATGCCAGGACCAATTTTGAAATTATTTTTCTTATTTATTGTGTTGGGTTTTGTCTATAATTGATTTTTACAGATGGCACGTCGCATGAGACCCGTTGTTCCACTCGCCGCATTGCCAAAGCACCCGTTTTTGGAGTTTCCTGAGGGACTGGCGGGGTCTACTGGAGCCCATGCACGACTGACCGTATTTGCTGGTCGAGAGGTGGAGGTGGCGCCATCACTAGACCGGGCACTTGTAGCAGCTTCTGGCATCATGACTCGTTTGGAGCAGCATCTGGTCTGCACCTGGACTAGTGACGATGGAGCTCATCAGTTTACATGACGTGGCTGGGACCGTCTCATCGCGACAGGCGAGACTTGTTATTGAGAGATTATCTTGGAGTTCTACGCCACATGTGCCTGGGGAGCACAGGGTGACGATTTGTCGTAGCAGACGATCCGATTTCGACAGGGAGGCGTGCACATGGAGTGTACTGTCGCGGCGCTTGCACGACGAGCATGTATTTACATTGAGGAGGAGACTGCTGACCCGCACTTCCTGCCATTCTTAGCGGTATGCACTGCCCATCCGGACGAGGGAGTGACGGAGGTAGATATCTAGGCCGAGATCAGCGATGTTGCGTTTATCACTTCTACTACCGCTAGCACGATACGATTGCCGATCCACAGGCTACTACACAGGATTGTCTCTTGCACCCTAACACAGCGCAAGGGTGGCGACAAGGTGTCGAAGAAGGATTTGCTATTTCTATGGCACGTCTCCGAGCTGACAGGTTCTACCACCTTCCTTATCTATTAGCTGAGTTCTTGGTTGGGTCCGCACAGCCTAGAGCGGGGTCAGTCCCTTGGTCGGTGGGCATTATATTACACGCATAGACGAGTCCTACGATATGTTACCGCTCGAGGTCACGAGACTGATGACTACATCCCATTCGAGACTGATGGGGGCCACATTTCTATTAGCGTTGGACGTTATCACACCCTAGGGTGACGGTAGCTACATGTTGGTTGGCGAGCCTCAGCCAGCATAGGCTCAGGGTATGGACGCAGAGATGGAGGCAGAGGCTGAGATACCGGCCGTACAGCCGGCAGTTCGTATTCGACGGCCACGACCATAGAGGCATAGGAGAGAGCCATCTCAGGCTCAACGAGATCAGGAGCCAGAGCCCTTGGACGTCCAGGCCATATTGCGAGAGATACTGGCTACACAGGCTAGATTGGTGACTGGTCATGCGGGGATTCGCGCCGAGCTGCGATGGATGGCAGAGACGCAGCGCATGATGATGCTACATATGTGCGTGAGGGACATATCACCATTCTCTTTAGCAGGACCCGACGGGGAAGATCCATCTGGGACCCTTCACGATGATTCTGAGTGATATTTTTTGTACCTTTTTATTTTCTTTCTTTTTAGTTTTGGTATTTAAACATATGTCTGTAATTAAAACTTTAACATCTTTTGCATGAGTTGATAGCTTTTAGTAGATTACCATTATCTGCCAAACTATGATTGTTGCACCAAACGTAGGGAGTTTCATAACGCAAGTGTGGGGTCGCTGTACCCCTACCCTTATGTTATGTCGGCGTGTTTACTGCTGCACCCCGACTCCTAGATTTCATAAAGAATGGTATGAACGATCGACCCTAGTACAGTTGATCCCAATAGTCAAGCAATTCGTCGTTCATAAGGGGTAACTCTTTACTCCCTTGTTTTGATTTTTCCTTTGTACAACGGGGACGTTTTACGGTTTAAAGTGTGGGTGGGGACGGTCTAAAATATTTTTGAATTTTTGTAGAAAAAGTCGATAACTTTCAAAATTTTTAAGAAATTATAACTTGGAAAAGAATAGTTTTTGAATGTTTTTATAGCACTGTGATATTTTTCAAAGAATACTGTTTAGTTGTTGCTATGCTAGTTTTGAGTTAAAATAAGTTGAGTGTTTGGAAGTTAGAAAATTTTGGACTTAGAGTATCTTAGGATTGGGATTCAGAAGGGGATCGTCAATTAATGGTCTTTGTTGTTTGAGCCGATACGTCTGAAAATGGTGGCCCGTAGGGCATTTATGCACCTCACTACCTAAGATCGTCTAGTCTGGGATAGTGTTTTCGAAATCTTGGTACACGGACAACATAGAAATTCATGGATAATTCCTTAACGGCCTGTAGAATCTAAAGGAGTAAGTGCACAATTGGGAACCGAAAATTTGTAATCAAGGTACTTTAGAAAGTTGTGATTCCCAAAGGGTATTTTGGTCATCTTTTTCCAAAATCATTTTCTTCTAACTTTTCGAATACAATAAACTTTGAAACTAAAGACATTAAAAAATGTTTGGGACTTTGCTAGAATTTGTTAAAAACATTACTTGCTTAGGACAAGCAAGGCACACGTGTGTGGTGTTTGATAACGCCTAGTAATATCAAGTATTATAGTCGTTATTGAATCGTGTTTTAGTTGGTTTATCCTTCTTAATTGACTAATATCACTTACTTTTGTGCCAAAGTGCTTGGCAATATTTTTAGTGTAAATACAGGGGTTTAGTGCAAATTAGGAGAAGTTACGGAGCAAAACAAACAAAGAAAATGGGGAAACGACCATTAGCGACGCTAATCCTTATGATTAGCGCCAAAAATTTGTCAAAGCGAGATATTCTTCGTTTTCAAATTTCAAACGCACCAAGGAAGGTTCTAGATCCACGATTAGTGGCACTAACTTTCAAGTTAGCGACGTTAATGTGCCGAAAAGATAAAAGTCAGCGTTTTCATTTTCAAATCGCAAGAAAACGGGATCTGGATAACGCCGTGCCGTGGGAAAGGCTTGTCCGTGTCTCGGGACCCCTATTGTCCACCACCATAAATACCAGACCCCCGTACGACTCCCGTACGACTTTAGAGGCATCCCGGGGCATCAAGGAGGGATCCGGAAGGCTGATTTCGTGATTTTTCTACGTTACATTCGTAGTTTAGTTAGTTCTTGTTTATTTCTATTATTTTATCAACTCGGTATCGAGGTATTCCGCAATTAGAATTTTTGTCGATTACTCGATGTTTTAGTTTAGATTATTTTGGTAGATCTGGATAATTATAGTTTTGATGTTTGTTTGATTATAAGTTTGAATGATTGTTGGTTTGAGTTTGGTTTGATTTATAAAAGTGATCATTCGGTTATTGGTTTTCTCGATCTGTAATTAGATCTGAGTTTGTTATTTTGTTTATTTGATTTTTGGTTTGTTCCCAGGTGTTATTGATTCACCGTCTATAGAGTGACACTATAAATCAGTTTATCGACATAAAGTGCCAACCACAGACTCCATGGTTCGACCCTTACTTGCCGCTAGTTAGTGAGCTGTAAGGAATAAATTTAGTATTTTTTTACTGCATCGACGACTGCGACGTGTTAGTGGCCAAATCATTTCATTTCTTATTACTAGTTATGTGGTCATATGTACTCGATTTTACCTTAATTGAAATCACTCCATTCCTTTTGACACGCATAATAAAGTAAGTCGTGACCATATAATACGTATACTCGCAATGCTTCTCTTTTATCATGAAAATTATTTGTTTTTTGACACGCATAAAAAATTAATACGTGACCATAGAATGGTTATAGTAACGTGTTTTTGTTTCCCTTTACTAAGTGGCTAACCCAATCCTATGGACACAAAAAAAAATCATTTATGTGGCCAAATCATTTCATTCCTTATGTCCATTTAATTATATTATATACAATTTTAGACACATATAATCACGTATACCGTGACCATATAATACTTACACTCACAACATTTTTCTTTTACATGACAATTGTTTGTTTTTAGACACGCATAATATTTTACGACCTGGCCATAACATGGTTATACTAACTTGTATTTGATTCTTTAATTAGGTGTCTCAATGCTACCTTGTGGATACACAAAATCATTTATGTGGCCATATGTACTCGGTTTTTCCTTCATTGAAATCAAGTTATTCTTTTAGATACGTATAATAAAGTATGTCATGACCGTATAGGACTTATACTCACAACTTTTCTCTTTTATCATGACAATTCTTTGTTCTTTGACACTCATAAAAAATTAAGACATGACCATAGAATTCTTATAGTTACTTATTTTGTTTCTTTTACTAAGTGGCTAATAAGAAACTATCCTATGGTCACACGAAATCAATTACATGGTCATATATACTCGATTTTAGAAACATAAACAACTGTTTTATGTGACCATATATGCATCTTTCGTCTCATAGAAAAACCATCACAAAATTTTTCATTCTTTCCAAAAAAAATTATGGCCGTTGGTGATATGTGGTCACATTGTTTGATTGTGTGTCGTAAAAAGGTAATGTATGATGTTAAATCGTTATCAGTGATTACAATCTACACACCAACGGTCATGCTTATTGCAGTAAAGTGTAGCTAAAACTAGTCTAAAAATTTTTACGTGACCTTTAGTCATGCAAAAACTCGAATGTGTGATTGGGCGGTTTCGGAAAAAGTGTGACCGTAGGTCATTTTTGCACTAGTGTACTCGGAAGCAAAGACAAAATGAAAACCAAATATTTCTTAAACGAACAATCATGCAGTACGCATTCACATCCTAAATGATATAAAGTACTGAAAAAGCAATCCCAAAACGGGGACAGCCCGGAATCAATTTCGGGCATGTATTTCTAAGGTTAAGATGATTAAAACAAAGAGAATTAAACTAAAAATCAATGATTTTTAGTTTACGGGCAAAGGTTTACGGTAAACCGTAAAACCTAAACCCTAAACGCTAACGTTAAACTCTAAACCCAAAATATTGAGTTTAGGAGGTAAAATTTAAGGTTTGGGTTTTTTTGGAAAGAGAAACTTCTCTAACAAGGGTATCCGGACCCGTTTTTGCGCACCGACAAATCTCCCGCTGTGAACATGAGACTTTATCTCATGCCCTAGAGTCATGCAGGCGAACCTCCATGGCCACAAGGTCTAAGCTGTGAGGGTTTAGGGTTTAGGTTTTAGAATTTAGTGTTTAACTTTAGGGTTTAAGGTTTAAGGTTTATGTTTTAAAATTTAGGGTTTAAGGTTTAGGATTTAGGGTTTAAAGTTGAAGGTTTAGGGTTTAGAATTTATGGTTTAGGTTATAGAATTTAGTTTTAACTTCACGGTTTAGGGTTTATGTTTTACTTTAATATTTTTGTTAAAGCATTATACTTTCATATTTTTATACATTAAAGTATCCTACTTTTGTTGTTTTCTATTATAACAATCTAAAGAAGTCGATAACAAATAAGTTCTTAACAAATTAGTCAAAATAAATCACAATTTCGTTAACAATTTTCAATCACTTTTAACATATCATAACATAACAAACTAACAATATCATAACATACCAACCTAAACATAACATCCAATACATCACATTAGGTCCTAACTAATTAAGTTCTTAACAATAATAGAAAACATCAAAAATTAAACATATAATATATCCATTAACATTTTTATACAAATTCAATCAAGTGCTCGTATCAACAAATCCATATAGAATCATATAATTTCATATACAGTAAGTAACACAAAATCTATATAAATTAACACAAAATCTATTAAATGTTCATATCAAAAAATCTAAATACATTATCACAATACTATAATCAAAACTTTATATACATATATCAAAGAATTTATATGTTCAATCAATTGTTCATATCAAAAATCTGTATATAAATTAACACAAACTATATATAACTAACTAGCTATGATAACTAATATTAACAATAATTATATACATTAACATCTCCAACCAACATTTTATTCCATGAATCAGCAAACAACAACTACAACCCCAACAAACCACAAAACCTTAAGTTTAAGATATGAGAATTACCTTTCCAAGTTGAAGATTACAAGTTGAATGTTATTAGGAGATTGATTTCCAACGAAAAAGCCTCAAACTCCTGATACTTTCTTACCAGAATCGCTAAAGTAGAGAGAAATGAAGTTGTGCGTAAACAGAAGTTCTGGATCGCTGATGGGTTTTTGCTATTTACCCCTTTGGGGGCGACAACTTTAGCGGCAACCCAAAGGCATCAGTGGCAACTTCGGATTTTTTTCGGGGGAAAAGTTAGTGCCTTTTTTTCGACCGTACGATAAAGGTAATTTTCAACGGTGTGGATTGAATGGAGTGGGGATATCCGGATCGATGCATTAGGGGCGTTCCCTTTAGGGCCGACACACCCTTTAGCGGCCACACACAACCCGTCAAGGCTAGTGTCGCCACTAAAGGGTATGTCGCCCTAAAGGCGTCGTCCCTAATGCCTCTAAGTCTTGTAGTGAATGGAGGTAATAAGAATAATGTTTGGGAGCATAGAACACCAACTACCCAACCGGACAGCAACTCTTTAAACGTTGAACAAATGATCAACCGGGAAACACTATAGGGACAACGTGTATATGGAAACGTTACTAGAGGCGACAACTCAATACTCTCGACACCAATAAGGGTGATACTATTAACGGCGACAAGATACCATAGGGGTGACACTATTAGCAACGACCCATTAACGGCGACACTTGAGCAATAGTTACTACGAATTAGCAGCGACATTTGCTGCTAATACTAATAGCAACGACTTTATGAAATACTAGCGGCGACATGCGTCGTCGTTATTGTCATTAAACGTTGTAGTAATATATGGATGTTGCATGCACTCGGTTTCCAGATTCCGGGGAACTTTAGTGTGTCCAAATCCAAATTGGTTTTCTAAAATTCATAAGTTCATGTATCGTCTACGACTAGCTAAATTTCTTTTCTCTAATATATACTATGAGAGAAAATCATATTCTACAAATGAATTTTCGCTTAAAAACAAATTTGGAACAGCACCATTATTTTATATTCAAGAAGAAAATCTCCTCGATTCATATATGAGGTGGGATAATATGAAGGTATAGTTAAATAGTGTTGTAATAGTACTATGGCATGAAATAGCAAAAGAAAAAAACCATAGACCAAGTATTTGTCCGGATACAAAGAATTATGCATTTTAGTTAGGTCTTGTTACAAACTAGGTTGGCATGCATAGATGCTTCCTGTGTAAATGTTCACTAATTTTAAAACAGGAAATATTTGTATGTTTTCCACTGTACGCCTTATATATTGAAATTGTGTAAAAAAGATAGGGATTGATAATAGAAAAGCAAAGAGTGACGGAAGAGTGTGTTGTCTTTATGAAATGGAGAAAAGATACGAAAATAAGAAGAGATGGCAGATGTGTGATACCTCATCCTATACCCCCCCCCCCCCCCCCCCTCCCCCCAACCCTCGCCCCGCCTCTGAGCTGCATGGACAGCAACTCCCCTTCCCCACCACCTCTTAAATAAGAATTTCTTACTCGATATGATTATATTATTCTTTTTTGTACGTATTGGTGAGGAAAATCAGGAATTCCTTTGAGAGAGAGAGAGAGAGAGAGAGAGAGAGAGAGAGAGAGAGAGAGAGAGAGAGAAAGGTCTCTATATTGTATGTATATATGTACGTAGGTATTTAGGTTTGATTGTATATATACAAGATAGCAACAAATAATTGAGAAGAACAAGCAAATAGAGGCTGCCAAACAAAGTTAATATTATTATATGAAAAAGAAAGTTGGAGAAACGGTACAAACACAGGAGAAAGAAAAAAACAGGTCTTATTATACAGTCTATGAATTCAATCTTTTTTTCTCTTCACTTTACTTGTTCCCCGGATTTTAGCTGTTTCTTGATATTCTCTTCTCTTGGTACCATATGTAAGATATAACGTCCTTTTCGGGATTTTTTTCAAATCTTGCAGGAAGTTTTGTTGAAAGATTTGATAAATCTGATGTGGCTGGTGACCGTTTTAAGATTTGTATGATCAAACTAAAGTGGTTTTGTTAATCCGAGTCTTTAAGAAATGGCAGCAGCTTCTTCATCAACTTCATTTTACGGGGCAAGATCAGACGAAGAACAGCATGTTTCTTCAATACCTACATCTTCTTCAACTATTCAATCGGCAGCAGCGCAACAGAAGAAGAAGAGAAGCCTCCCAGGAACTCCAAGCAAGTACCCAAACAATTATCTTCTTCCGTTCTTTTGGCATATCAGTTTATACAAAGATACTTTCTTTTTGGAAAACAATGAATTCATTCATCCTTTTTCAGTCTATCTATGATTGCCTTCAAGTTGTGATTAGAAAAGCAATCTCTTTGTATTTATTGTTGTTTTCCGTTTCGATGATAAATCTTTTAGCGAAAACCCTAATTTTTAAAGTAATAGTTTCCGTTCGCTTTTAGCTAATTATAATTCTTTTTAAACACTCACGGCATGTGAGATAGACTTCATGAGCTAAATAAATGTGAATTGGTTGCTTTGTATGACTAAAATGGTAGTCTCCTTTGTTTTTTTGTATATTAGCATCCAGCTTTGTTCTTCTTCTCTTTTTGTTTTATTCCATATGTCCTTGGGTTTTCTTATAATCGAAACTAAACAACAGATCCAGACGCGGAGGTGATAGCGTTGTCACCAAAGACCTTAATGGCAACAAACCGGTTTATATGTGAAGTATGCAACAAAGGGTTCCAAAGAGAACAAAACTTACAACTCCATAGAAGAGGGCATAATCTGCCATGGAAGCTTAAGCAAAAGAGTAACAAAGAAGTCAAAAGGAAGGTGTATCTATGCCCAGAGCCTTCATGCGTCCATCATGACCCTTCTCGTGCATTAGGAGACCTCACTGGAATAAAGAAACACTATTCCAGAAAGCATGGCGAGAAGAAATACAAGTGTGAGAAGTGCTCAAAGAAATACGCCGTCCAATCCGACTGGAAAGCTCACTCTAAAACCTGTGGCACCCGTGAATACCGATGCGATTGTGGCACCCTATTCTCAAGGTCTTGTACATTTCATTATTTTTAAATCTTTTCATTCTTTGGTTAATTTTCCAATTAAAATGTTGAAAATTCTTATCACTGTCAATCGTGTCTAATTCTTGAAATTATTCCATCGATGATTTCAACTATGTGTTTGAGTGTGTGTTTTACCCTGATAAGATGCTAAAATTTCTAGGGAATTACGCCACCTTACAAGATGTTTTTTTGGGAGGTAGTCTGTAGTCACGTGGATGTCAGTAGACAATGGTAACGGTGAGGGTCTTCGCTGTATATTTGTTGTCTTATGGAGTGGATACATCCACACCGGTGCTATGCTCTTTGCTTCTTGCGGGTTGTCTGTCTCACCCTCGAATATTTTCTGAAAATGAAGAAAGAAATGAAAAGAGAAGAGCGCAATGATTTACAAAAAAGTGACGATTAACCATTTTTATCTTTTTCATCGCAATTGAGGAAAAACTTTCAGACAACAATAATACGGAATCTTTTTATTTTTAAGGCACCTTTATAGAATAGATTACTCAAAGTAGACAACAACCAACTTTTTCTTGGAAGGAGAAAGAAAGTTCTTACGTAGTATGGTTCAAATTTACTTTGCTGTACATTTAAATTTTCGTATACCATTTTATACACAATTATAGCCATGGGGAGTTCACAGACTCTTATCATCATTATCTTCTGGCTGACACAGGATCGATGAAATTTTGTGCCTCAAATTTTAGATTTCATTTTGACAAGTGACATATATTTATATATACGTATACTCTGCAACATATGCATCATGTAATGTCCTTTTCGATGTTGCGTCTCTTACGTACCTGTACAAAATATATGTATATGATTAATTAATTAATGACCTAATGCATTTCCTTTCACAATCAATTTTTATTGCAGGCGTGACAGTTTCATTACGCATAGGGCTTTTTGTGATGCGCTAGCTCAAGAAAGTGCAAGGCATCCGTCAGCCCTTGGAACTATGGGTAGCCATCTTTTTGGAAGCCATCTTAATAATTCGATGAATTTAGGTCTTTCTCAAGTTGGCTCACAGATTTCCCAGAACCACCAATCATCTACCACAAATATGTTAAGTCTAGGGAATGCCAACTTCGAGCAAGTTATGCTCCCGCCAAGTCAATCATCTCTATTCCCACAAGCCCAGCAGCAACAAATGCCGAATTCTGGGTCTCCCTTCTTTTTATCAGATCCAAACCAAGGGATGAACCAAGTGTTCGATTATGATCAACAAAGCCAGCAACATGGGTTAATGGCAAACAAACCAAATATACATGGGTTGATGCAACTTCCTGACCTTCATAGCAACACAACGAAAATCACTCCTAATCTTTTCAACTTAGGGTTCTTCTCAGGAAGCAGTAATCCCAACAATGGTTTGAAAAACAGCGAGAACGATAGTCAGAATAACGATACAAATATGTCATCATCTGGTTTCATGATTCCCAACCATCAATTTAACTCCGGAGGTGGCAGTCAAGATCATATTTTCCTCAACAGTAATAATCCACATCATGAGAGTCAAATGGCACCCCACATGTCTGCAACGGCCTTGCTGCAGAAGGCAGCTCAGATGGGTTCTACCACAAGCAACAATAATGCCACTACACTGTTAAAAAGCTTTGGAAGCTCTTCGACGAGCGCTGTTGGTGGTGATCCAAAATCACAGACTGGTCGTCAAGCTTTATCTGCCAGCTTTGATGTTAGAGGAGACCAGACAATGCAATCAGATATGGCGAGCGATAGTCAGTTACAAGGACTTATGAACTCTCTTAATAGTGGTGGAGCCTCTGCCTCCTCTATGTTTGGTGGGTATGGCGGGAACAGGAATAGGAACATGAATTTTGGGAACATAAATGACGCTAGCAAGTTCAATCAACAGAACTTCTCTTTAAGTGTTGGAAACTCAAATAGAACCACTCTAGATTTTCTAGGTGTTGGTTACTCACAGAGAGAACAACAGCAACAACAGCAGCAGTCGCCACACCCTAGTCGTGTCAACATAAGTTCTTTGGACCCAAAAATGGATTCATCAACCCAAAGTCATGTACTTGGTGGATCCTCGAAACAACAGGGAAACTGATTATTTTTGGTGGATTTTCGAAAGGAAAATCATAAAAATTTAAATCAGCTTATCCTTAGATCTTTGAACGTGTACGAAACTTGTGATATTTCCATAAATTATGATTTTTAATTAATTACAGTTAAATTCCGAAGCATGCTGCTATATTGAACATTTCCATGATCTGAATTTGCTTTTAAACTCAAAGCTCTCATTTCCAGGGATGTGGGTTATCTGAATATTGCATAATTTCTATTGTTGCTTGTGAAAAAATCGATTTCCTTGTGTACTAATATCTAGGGGCCCTAGGTAACATGGAGTGTACCTACCATTTGATACGCGTTGTCCTCATATATTTAGCTGGGAGCGAGTAAATAAATAATTTTAAACATACCATATTCTTGTCAGACAAGAAACATGTAGTCATTTGTCCAACGTATCTATATCAACTCTCTCTCTCTCTCTCTCTCTCTCTCTCTCTCTCTCTCTCTCTCTCTCTCTCTCTCTCTCTCTCTCTCTCTCTCACACACACACACACACACAAAAGCGCGTACTACAAGTTCTATTGGACTTTAATTATATCTAGAAGGAAAAAAGAAACACTACGGAGTACGTACTGCAAGTCACAAGGTTGTAGTTACTCGACTGTAGCTTAGTTAAACGGTCTCATTCTAGGTCATATTAAATATGATATAAGAGTCAATGTGTCCTTAAGACCATGTTGGCCTCAAATTGGCATAACAATTACCGTGATATAGAACTTGTTGACACAGACCTCCGAGGGGAACTAAGTTGAAAGGGCGTCGTCTATCGCATAGAGTACTGAAGTCACATATTACAATTAAGTTTTTCACTTCATTGCAGTTTGGTTTGTCTTTAGGATTGGTCGTACAAACCTCTGCTGTATGTATCCTTTGTCCTTTTGTTTGCTACATATGAAATCAAATCAATTCATATGGACATATCCATCAGAAAATGTCACGATCCGTTTGTTTTGATTCAAAAAAGAATTTTATAAAAAATTATCACTATTTGAACATTAGGATATGACAACGTACATTTAGTATTCTCATAAGAATTGACTAGTAATAATTATTTGTTTTCATTTGACGTCATTTGGAGCCGATATAATGGGGACAACGCCTAAAACACAAAAAAATAATAATAATAATAAATAAATAATTATTGATGATAAAACTTATAATAATTTGTTATATTTTCTGCCCTTTTCCCTAAAGTTAAAACCAATGGAACCTAAAATCTTATTTATCTTGTTTATTTTCTTACCTTTTCTAGACATAAAACATTTTCTTTGGTTTTTCTAGAACATGGATGTTTTGTTAAAACACTAGCAAAATGCTAACCAAACAACTGTGTCACCTCAAGAATGAACTATGCAATGACAACATAACTAAGTTAACCAATCAAGCATATGCCCTTTACACCGGTTTGAGATCCAACTTATAAAATTTGTAATAGGAGACTTGAATAAAGAGTCCTTTCGCAGTTTATCTTCCTTAAAATGACAAAATTCTGAAAGTTCCAAAGGACCCAAAAAAATGGTATGAATACGTACATTGAAAAAGTATTTTAGGTTCCTTTGAGTCGTAAAGAATCAGCAATTAATGGAAAGTAAGAACGCAATTAATTGACTTAGTGATATCACAATTGACTTGTAGATGGTCCTCTGATTTCATGAAAAAATCGCAAATGGGACAAAAAAAAAGAGCTTAGTTGCACCCTTTTCTTGTCCAGATTGGAATAAGTGTATAAATGAGGAAGAGAAACTCTTCACGACGAAACCTTTCTGATGTGAACTCATATATTACAACAAGAGTTTTCACTATTGATGTCAAAAAAAACTTAATCTCAATAAATGTTGGTCACCGAGAGATTCAATAATTTTTGTAAGGGGAGGGGGTGGATACAAGTTTATCTAATAAATTTCGTCAATTCATCTCACACGAAAGCTTTTCAATGTTTTTCTTTAGAATTGATTATGAACACATAAAATATAACTATAATGTAGATGTAGCTCAAGAGAACGAAAAAACACACTTCAAACCTTATGTAGGAAGTTATTCAATCTCTCTCAATCAACTTAACACTTACTAAAAATGATAATGCTCTCTAAAATGTTTCTATAAAATCTCGCCACCACTCAACTCTTAAGAATCGATATTATATGGAAAGGACAATCACATGCCCATCTGATGGCATCAAATGCATTGCACATGTCTAAAACAAAAAGGATATTCCAGTATAATTCAGTGTCATTATCTTTAGGATCATCTAGAATAATTCCTTTTGCTTACAAGGATGATCAAGTCAAATGTGTGTGCTTGAATTGAGCATTGAGCAACAATTGTAGAAGATATTTTCACCTTAAGGGCAATATGATCGGTCTTGATGAACAATAATTTTCAAGCACATTCTAACACACATTATATGTTGTTGGTCCCAGACACAGATTCACAAAAGTATAACGGTAGAATAACACATGTATATTTGAAACTAAATCTTTTATTAGTAAAATAGCTTCAAGAACAAGAGATTAATCAGAGGACAAACTCTGATTATATTACACATTCTCGTACATCATTCACACAGAATGATGATTACATTATATAACAGAAGACTTAGTATTCTAGTCTTACACGATCACTCGATTATCATCTTTATCCAATCCTTGAGAATCAGGGTGTCTTTTGTTATTATCTTCATACTTGTCTTTATCTATGTTGAATCTGAATATACTAGATCCTTATATTTGTAAGAACATCACAATAATTCTTCAAATCTTCATCAGCATGTTGAGTCAATAGTATCAACTCGTGTTGATGGACTCAGCATCAAACTTTATCCACTGTAAAACTTCTCATCATCAAATCTTTAATCTGACTCGACAATGTTAGCAGATTTGATGATGTCCAAAATCATTATATTTATACTATACTAAGAAACTCTCTTTATACATTACAGAAGTTTCAGATACAGGTATAAAACTATATATATATATATATATATATATATATATATATATATATATATATATATATATATATATATATATACACACACACACACACACAACAAACTAAACATATTTAACACAAGCCTTCACTTCCTCAGATTCTTCGATGATCTCTTCTTTTAGGGGAATGAAATTTATCTTCATGAGATCCTAAATTCTCTTATCCATCACCAGTGCAAGCAATAAGTGAAAACCATTTGCAATCGCACTCCCTTTGCACTCATACCTTAGTTCAAACATATGTCTGGTAGGTACCTTTGGTATATCATCAATCCTCATGAAGCACATCACCTTATTAGCATCTACATGGAACATCCCATGAACCGGCTCAATTATCAGCTTAAAGGGCACTAGACGTACTCTAACTGGGAGTCTGTTGTTATCTTTATTGATCTGAATGGTAGAAGGTAACTAGTGACCATGGGGTTGTTAACCTTCTGGTTCTTCTTCTCTTGGGTGTTGATCATGAAGTTGATGGTTGTGTTGGCTCAACAGATACCAAAGCTAACTTCTGAAGTTTTTCAATCATTTCAAAGGAACCAAGTTTTGAGAAAAGTTGGAAAAGAGGTTAGCGACGCTATCAAAGGAAGATAGCGTTGCTAAGGATGAAAGATAGCGATGCTATGGTGGGGTTAGTGACGCTATTCTCGACTGAGTTTGTGGGTTTGCACATTCTTGAGATAGCATCGCTATCTTAAAGATAGTGACACTATTTGTCGCTGTTTGGGCCAAAGCCCTAAGTAGCTGTCATTTGTCACCCTTGAGCCTCTAGAAACGTCTCTAACTCCTTTCTAGCCTTCTTTGGGGTGATTTTTGGTTTTCTTGCCCATTTTCGTTGAGTTTTGAAGAGATGGAAGGTGCATGGTGGTGCTAGAATGTGTTCTTCAAGGTTGGAGTCATCAAGAGCTTCAGTTTTCTGGACCTTTGTGAGTAAAGTTTCCTCCGTTTTCTGTTTCTTAAGTTGTCCATGTAATAATGGGGACTTTAGATGAGTTTTTTGTCCCCTTGTGGCTTGATCTATGGAGTGTAGTGATAAAGGTTGGACCTTTATGTCTTTTGAGCTTTATTTGGAAGTTTAAAACTAATTTTGGGAGTAAGCCAAGCTCCATTAAGTGTTTAAGTTCGATTTTGCTCATTTTAGACCTAGATCTTTACCATTTGCATGCATGGTCATGTTTGGATGAGAAAGTTTGTATTTTTATTGATTTAGTGACTATTTGGAAGGGTCCTAGAAGGTTTAAGACCTTGTCTTAACGGATTAAGAGTTTTAGGCTGAATAGCGTAGATAGTGCTACTATTTATGGAGATAGTGACGATATCTCTGAAAATTGGGTTTTCGTGATGTTTGCAGATAGCGACGCTAGCCATAGGGGTTAGCGGCGCTATGTATCGGTTGCCCTTGACCGTTGACTTTGACCTTTGACCGTTGACATTTTCACCAGTTTGACTTTTGGTCAAACTCGATATATTCAGGGTATCGGTCTTGGTGGTTTATCCTGTTTAGGTTTAGGATTTACTAAGTGAGGTTTATCCTTATTAGGAGATTCGTGTTGTCGAGATCTGAGGACACGCACGAGGAGTGCTGTCTAGCTTGGCAGATCAGGTGAGTTTTCTCACTATACTATGGGTGATATCACATGTGTAAGTAGTTGTACTTCATGATGTGTTGTCGTATGCTTAGGGTGAACGTGCCCTATCTATATGATTTCGTGATCGAGTAGGGATCCGTTGGGCCAATCTGAATGCTTAAGCTTTTGTGATTGGTATGTATATTTAGTATCGATACTAATAAAGGTGTTGTCATGCGATGGCGGATCGGGGTAAGCTCGAGAGCCAGACGGATCGAGGCAAGCCCAAGAGACCACGAATTGAGCCGACAACAAGCGAAATAGGGCAAGCCTGTGAGTCCTAGTCGGGGCGGATTAGCGCAAGCCCGAGAGACAGGTCGTTCAGGGCAAGCCCGGAGACCATGACTATGACCGGAATGATTGTGTTCTATGTGATGGATCGCGTGGTATTTTGGGGAACTCTCTAAGCTTTGTGCTTACTATTTCACCCTAACTGTTTTTCAGGTATCTATTGGCTTGAGCTTGGAAGGAACAACTGTATCGCATCCGAAGTTTTGGTGTTGAAGTGTTCCGCTAGATAATATTTGTAAATGTTTCTGATAATCACGATTTTATATGCTTTTAAATACCGAATTTGAATTGGACGGCTTCTGTTTCATAACACGTTTTATGTATTTGAACCACTTTTATAACAAAAATTTTATTACAGAATTTGGGACATTATAAGCTGGTATCAGAGCCTTGGTTTGAGGGATTTGGATGAACAGGAATGTGATTCTAAATTCAAACTAAGGATTTGAGGATTTTCTAAAACTATTTTCAATGGAAAAATCGTCTTTAGATAAATTTCAAAGAGGTTAGGTAGAGTATCATGTGGAAAATTCCTTTGCATGTTCTTGTTTGATTGTTGCTTGGCGGTTTGAAACATAATATGAATAACTGGCTTATGATTTTAAATGGGTAAATAGATTTTAAAAGGAACGAGATGCGATGCGTACAGTCGGCCGGAGCTCAAGTAAGTAGTTAAGTTCCGAGCATATCCATGATATTATGTGCTAATGATATGATATATGCTAGAAATAGGCTAAGGATACACTCAAAAAATTGCATGATAGTATTGGCCTGGGCCATACGGATTCCTTTTTCCTGTTTGCTGCTTGCTATTGTTTGTGTGTACCTTTTGGACCTATATTTCTGGTGTTAGGAAGTTAAGAGAATACTTTAGGATTGTATGTAAAATGATCGAATAGCCTTAGAATTCTTGACTAGCCTTACTGGTTATTCCTTGTTTGGTTGTGACTTTAAGGTAGATTCATTTATTGGACGATCTATCTATTCTTATTACGTATAATTACCTGTTCACGAGACAACCTAATGGTATCAGCGGAAGTTCCTACGATGCGGGTGAGATGTGGAAATCCTAGGTATACTAGGAAGAGTGTTAGGCACTTCGGTGCAGGGTCGTATGAATGATATACAAATGCCCTTTAGAAGGGAGTGATGCGACTTAGGGAACCAGGACGATTTTCGGAGCAAGTACGAATAGGTGTGAATGGTAGTACAAGGGCCCATACTATTGGAAGCACAGAATTCGTACCTGGAACGAAGGGAGACTCGAGGGACCTAGGAAATCTGTAGACGAGGGAATCCTGTGTGTTATATGTCATGCGGGTGTTGTAACCTGTTTCTTGTGTGATTTCAGAATGAGGAAGGTTGATCCAAGAGTAAATGATTTGGGGCTCGAATCGAGTTCACGAGGTCAGGTGGGGTCTGAGATGAGTGAGCAGGATGTTCGATATTTGGTTGTCGCTGATGTGACTAGGGTTGTGTTCGAGACGCTCCCTCCTGTGATTGATTTGATCAATTCGGAGATGTTAGAGATGTTGATGAGCGGTACGCCGCGAAGGAGGAAGCATTGATGGCTCGGTGCTAAGCTATGATGAGGAAGGAGATTAGCGGGTTTGTGGCCGCCGCTAGGCGTTAGACTTTTGCTGAAATGGAATCCACTACTGTGTAGAGAGAGCGAGAGAGAGATCGAGGTTGAGGACCCTCAGCGCCGGGACGGAAGAGGCAGATTCAGAATCAGGCACAGTCGTCAGTGAAGAGGTTCCGGGCTATAGATTCGGGTAGAGGGGAGGACCCTTACCGCCGGGATGGTAAGCCGGATGTGAGGATTTGTGTGTTATGCAATTAGATTGGCCACGTCAGGGCTAGTTTCCCGGGGTTGTAAAGGATGCTGGTCGGAATTCAAGAGTTGTTGCTCCGAAGTGTGAGGGGGTGTGAGGGGGTTCGTCAGGTAAAGTTGGAAGACCCGGATATGGAAGGCAGGGCTTAGCAGCTTAGGGAAAAGGTGAAACCCCGTCAGATAATGCCGGTGTGTATTTTATGGTTATGTTTATGTCACTCTTTAGTGTTTTTGTCTCTCTGTTGTTGCATTGCAAGCGGGTATTTAGTTCAGAATCTATCTTAGAAGGGGCAAGTGAAGATAGGTTGTCGTAAGTGAGTTTGGCTATGGGTCAAGGGTTGATTGTCCATTGGAACGTTAGTGGCTGCTTGGTCAGCTATTAGCGATTCAAACCTTAAGTGTTGGAGAGCTTCTAGGTTAGAGATCAGAAATGTTGGTGCGACTTGTATTCTTTGAACTGAAAGATTATTTGGGGATCTCATGCATTTTGGATCATCGTGGGTAGACTCATTGTCTGGGTTGGAATAAATAAGGGTTGGCGGAGGCAGTTTGTAGCGTTACGCTAAGGATGTTCGTTTTGCATTTGCGAGTACTTGATGCGCATTACGGAGAAAATGGGAGTTGTTCAAGTCGAGTGTGGTACGGAATTCTAATGGTTCACATCCAATAAGTCCAAATTATTAGTTAATTAGGTATTTAAGAAAGCTCGCTATAAAACCTTACAGGGGGATTATAGATTCTATTGAGAGAGAAGAGAAAATTACAGTGTTGGATCTATATGCTCAAGAATCATTTTAGAATGATATTTGCTATTAACATATGATTCTATAAGGTCACACCTTAAGCAAGTTGGCACATATTCAATATTTATTCTTAATACAATTATTAATCAATAATCAACTCTTGTATTTAATTAGGAGATAATTATTATTTTATGAAAATAATAAATCAAGAGAGTAAAAACTAGTTATTATATCATATAGTATGATTTAATAAATCATGTACAAGTTTTTGGACACTTTGGTTTCCACTCAACTTTCTAGTTACTTGAGTACATCTAGTTTGGGAAACTAGATTATTTCTCTCTCTTGTTGGCCAATTAGTCAAAGGGATGGGGAGGTTGTTTGCCAACCTCCTTCTTACACAACCCATGCTTCTTACATACCATCACTTGGCATTTATTAGAGGTGTGGTCTTAGATCTTATATGTGGGTATATAAGAAGGTGCAAGACCAAAAAACTAACTAGTTTTTTCTCATACCAAGACAAAATTCATCCTCCTCATCCTCTCCCCCTTTCTTGCATGTCTTTTGAAGCCTTTTGCAAGTATAAGTGGTGTAGAAGTGCTTCTCCTTTAGTTCTTAATTGTGTTAAGCACTTAAAGGCTTAAGAAGTCACAAATACAAAAAGGAACTACCATTCCTAGTGCCTTACTCTTGTTGGTGGATCCACTATAGAGGAACTCTCCTCTAAGTTCTCTTGATATCTTCATCAACTCCCTAAAACCAAGTGGGATCAAAGTATTCAAAGGTTGTTTTCTTTTCATCCTATGGTTGTCAAATAATCTTTCTAAGTTATGTATTTGGATCCTCTTGGTGGTTTTATTAAAATGATCTTAAAATAATTGTTTTTTAAAACCGCTTCTGTTTGCCGCTTAAAATTGTTTTATGCAAAATGATCGTTTTAGTTTATCAAAGCCCCTCATCCAGATCTAAGGAGACACAGGAATCGGGCGAGATTTATGAATGTCAAGGAAGTGGTATTTATAGCTTTAAAGGATGCTTACAGATAAACCAGATTTGAATTCAAACTGGATAAGGATAATTGATTAAATAATCCAACTTATCTTTAATTCAAATCATTATCCCTATCCTTATAGCTTTGGACCAAATTTAAGAAGGATATCCCTTCTCAATTGCATTCCCTACTTTGTGGGTTTCACCATACCCTTTGTCCAACTATTGAACAATTAATATTCAGTCCCTGTACTTTTGATTAATGCCAAAATAATTCAAATTAATTTTTAATTAATTCCAATTAATTATAAACTAGTTTCTAATTAATTTATCATCACATGACAAATTAATAAACTATTTATCTCTCTCTATCTCTAAATTAACTTTAATACCATTTGGACTACTAAGTGCAACTGAAAAATGTGTATTCTATTAATGAAAAGTCCTTACCAACTAGTTATGACCTAGGACACTATTCCAACTGTCTCTTCACCATTCTCAGCAATTTTCTGTCTCAGCACCTAATCTTACTCTTTAGCTATTTCCCTTGCCTTTTTAACATATATTTGAAATTCATTGGCAATCTTCAAGACTGATAAGAGGTCTCTATGTTCTTATTTCTGTTTCTTTACATAAGAGTATACCAACTGGGTATGATAAGCTCTTTCAACGATTACTGAGCTAATGAGGCCCTGATCATTAGAGTTGAAGTGGCACGTTACTCCCCCTCAGCTTGTGTCTCTTCCCTGAGATTAAGACTCCCCCTTAGTGTTTGAAGATTGTGACTGTAGAGCTCTAACACTGATTGGGATGCCTTTGACTAGATCTTACAAGTAGGAGATATCTATGAAGCCTTCTTCATCATATGTTTCTGTAACACCCGGCTTTTTAAAACAAAATACACCCAAAATTTTTCATTTTTAAACATAGTTACAAACATACAAACCAACTATTTAGGTGTATAAGTTTATATAAAAAGGGTACAAGTGTATCAAGGAGTACATAACAAAAGTAAACTCCTTCTAAGCCGGGCCGCTACAACAAAATTCCTATCCATGAGCTACATCTTTACCCTTAGCAGGGTCACGCTCACATGCAGGGATAATTCACACATATACTGTGAGCCATAAAGCTCAATGAGAAATCATATAAACAGTTTAACATGTATATATATAATTAAGTTATCAAAACTCAATACAATGTACATCCCTCTCTGAATCAACATTTGGATATCAATCCAATCTCCTAGCCACAAGGGCCGTTATTATTTGGATATCACATCCAATCTCCTAGACACAAGGGCCGTTATTATTTGGATATCACATACAATCTCCTAGCCATATAGGCCTTTTATTTTGGATACGAAATCCAATCTCCTAGCCACGAAGGCCGTTAACATTTGGATACAGAATCCAATCTCCTAGCCATAAAGGCCGTTAATATATCAATTGGGTAACTTGGCTAACTTCTAGATTACCATTTCAAATGCTAAAACTACTTCAAATATAAAAGAGTTCAACCAATACATATCATCTTAGATATAGTACAGATTACTCACCTGGTTTGAAGTTCTAAGAAATCCTAGCTCAACACCACAGAAGACACAACGATCCTTTAATGTTTCCCAGCACCTACATATTCACATACACACCAAGTAGAGGTGAATACTTTGTTTTTCAATCATCCAAACTTGTAACTCGATTACAACAGGTGAAACTCGTGATTACAAGTGTCTCAACACATCAAAACAAGAGTTTTATACTCAATTCTTAACTAATCACAGGTGATTCTTCACCACAACTCGAAATCAACTCAAAACAACCAAATCAACCCATTCAAAAGGGTTAGAATCGAAGACCTTACCTCCAATAAGCGGGATATCGAAAATTACTTCAATCCTTTGAGTTCTAGCCTTCCGATTTGGTTCAAAAATGATTTGGGAAATGTTTCTAGGGTTTAGAAGAGGTTTTGGTTCGAGAGAAATCCTCCAATTGACTGAAAATCGCGATTAAAAAGGGTGGGGCCTGCGCGCAGCACGGCCCGTTTAACTTTCAGTACATATTTTCCAAACCTTTTACACGACCCGTGCTCCGATTACACGACCCGTGTAAGCTTCGGTCAACTACTTACACGACCCGTGTTCTACTTACACGACCCGTGTAAGCTTTGGTAAAACTTCATCAACTTATTACACGACCAGTGTAACTCCTACACGACCCGTGTAACCTGCTTCTAGCATTTTTCAACTTCAAATTCCTTCCAAATGAAATTCTAACTACCCAAACTCATGCAATAATCTAACTAATCTTAATTGCATTAAGATTAAGATATATAAATACTTACCAAAAGTAACGTGGTGTTACAAATTCTTCCCCCCCTTTAAAAGATTCTGTCCTCGGAATCAAGTAAAAAGTTGAGGGTATTTCTCCCTCATTTCATCTTCAGTTTCTCACATCATATCGGAACCTCTTTGGTGTCGCCAAAGTACCTTAACCATTTTGATCTTCTTTTTCAGCAATTGTCTCACTTTTCAGTCTAACACTTTTTCGGGTTGTTCCGGGTATCTTAGTTTTTCATCAACCTCAATTTCAGCCAGAAGTATTCGTTGAGATTCATCAAATAATGTTTTACGTAAGTGTGATACATGGAACACATTATGAATACCTTGAACTTCTTCTGGTAACTCTAATCGATACGCCATGGCTCCTACCTTTTGAGATATTCGGAACGGTCCAATGAAACGAGGACAAAACTTTCCTTTCTTCCCAAAGCGAATCAAACCTTTCCAAGGGGATACTTTGAGCATCACCATTTCTCCCACTCGGAATTCTAATGGCTTTACCCGCTTATCAGCATATTGTTTCTGTCGGTTTTGGGCAACTTTCAAATGTTCCCGGATTTGTTTAATCTTTTCTTCAGTTTGAGCTACAATCTCGGGTCCGGCCAATGGCTTTTCCCCCACTTCAGTCCAGCAAGTCAGAGTACGACACGGTGCT
The DNA here is from genome assembly GCA_023525715.1 of Cichorium intybus. NCBI lineage: Eukaryota > Viridiplantae > Streptophyta > Magnoliopsida > Asterales > Asteraceae > Cichorium > Cichorium intybus. The sequence continues at coordinate 78,666,122 of CM042017.1, forward strand.
CCGTACAACGCTTCATACGGGGCCATCTGAATGCTGGAATGAAAACTGTTGTTATAAGCAAATTCTACCAAAGGTAGATGATCTTCCCAACTCCTGCCAAAGTCTATCACACACGTCCGAAGCATGTCTTCTAAAGTCTGAATGGTTCTTTCGCTTTGCCCATCAGTTTGCGGGTGATACGCGGTACTCATCAACACTTTTGAACCTAATTGCTCTTGAAGACTCTGCCAAAATCAGGAAGTAAATCTGCTATCTCGATCGATACAATTGACGACGATAACCCATGTCGATGAATTACCTCGTCAATGTATATTTTCGCCAACTTTTCGATTTTGAAATTTTCACTAATCGGTAAAAATTGTGCCGATTTCGTCAATCGATCAACCACTACCCAAACAGTATCATGCCCATGCGGTGTTCGAGGTAGTTTTGTTACGAAATCCATTGTGATATTATCCCATTTCTTTTCTGGAATTGGTAACGGTTGAATTTCGCCATACGGTTTCTGATGGTTAGATTTCATCTACAAACAAGTCAAGCACTTTTCTACATATCTTCCAATGTCTCTTTTCATTCCCGGCCACCAATAGAAAGGTTTCAGCGTTCGGTACATCTTGGTACTACCCGGGTGTACAGTATACCTACTACAATGAGCATCTTCCAAAAGTAAACCCCGCGCTTCACCTTGCTTGGGCACCCATACACGACCACTAAAGGTTTTCAATCGCTGAGAGTTTTCAACAAGACATTTTATATATCCGACCATTCGTTTACTTTTCATGTTCTCGGGCTTGCACGCTTCTTCTTGTGCAACACGAATCAACTCGGGTAATTGGCTCGCTACACCCATACACGCGGATGTTATCTTCAAAGGATATCCTTTTCGACTCAGTGCATCTGCAACTACATTAGCCTTGCCGGGATGGTACAATATTTCACAGTCAAAGTCTTTGAGTAAATCCATCCACCTTTGCTGCCTCATGTTTAATTCTTTCTAATCAAATAAATACTTCAAGCTTTTATGATCCGTGTAGACAACAAACTTTACGCCGTACAAGTAGTGTCTCCAAAGCTTCAAAGCCAAAATCAATGCAGCTAATTTAAGATCATGTACCGGGTACTTCTTCTCGGCTTCTTTTAATTAACGGGATGCATAAGCAATTACTCGACCCTTCTGCATCAACACACACCCAAGGCCCACCCATGAAGCATCACTATAAATCACGTAGTCTTCCCCGTATTGCGGTAAAGCTAACATCGGGGCTTCACACAAGGCCTGTTTTAATTTCTGAAAAGCTGCTTGTTGTCTTTCCGCCGATTCAAATTTTTCACCCTTCTTGGTCAACTTAGTCAACGGGGCAGCAATCGAAGAGAAATTCTCTACAAATCTTCTATAGTAACCCGCCAGTCCAAGAAAACTGCGTATTTCTGTCGGACTCCGAGGCGGTTCCCATTTCATCACAGCTTCAATCTTTGTTGGATCAACTTTGACACCTTCACTATTAATAACATGTCCCAGGAATTGTACTTCCCTTAGCCAGAATTCACACTTGGAAAACTTCGCATATAACTTTTCTCCGCGAAGTAACTCCAATATTTGGCGCAAATGAACACCGTGCTCAGCCTAGCTTCGAGAATACACCAAAATATTGTCTATAAATACAATTACAAAAGTATCAAGGAACGGACGACATACTCTATTCATGAGATCCATAAATGCTATCCGAGCATTGGTTAACCCAAAAGGCATAACCAAGAACTCATAGTGACCATAACGAGGACGGAATGCGGTTTTCGGAATATCTGATTCTCGAATCTTCAACTGATGATACCCCGACCTCAAATCAATTTTTGAAAAATACGACGCCCCCTGAAGTTGATCGAACAAGTTGTCGATTCTTGGTAACGAGTATTTATTTTTCACCGTGATCTTATTCAGTTCCCGGTAGTCGATACACATACGCATCGACCCGTCTTTCTTATTTACGAACAAAATAGGCGCTCCCCACGGTGACGAACTGGGTTTAATAAAACCCCTATCCAGAAGTTCTTCCAATTGCTTTCTTAACTCTTTCATTTCTGAAGGTGCTAGTGGATAAGGAGCCCGAGCAACAGGAGTGGCTCCCGGAACTAATTCAATTGTGAATTCAATTTGTCGATCTGGCGGCAATCCGGGAAGTTCTTTAGGAAAAACATCTGGAAATTCGTTTACAATTTTCACACTTTCCTTTTCCACTTGATCCGATTTAGCAAAAGACACGTATGCTAAATAAGATACCCCTCCTTTATTGACACTACTCCGGGCTTGAGCAAAGGAAATAACCGGCATTCTCAAACGCGGTCGTTCGCCCTGGATTTTAATCCATGCCCTTTCTGGTGTTAAAACTGTAATATTCTTGTTTCTACAATCCATGTTAGCATAATTTGTTGCTAACCAATCCATACCCACAATTACTCCAAACTCCTTGGTAGTCATCGGCTTCAGATCTATAGGGAAAGTGGTCCCGTAAATCTTAAGCTGACAACCTTCAATATGTTCTGACACCCAAACATACCTACCATCTACCACTGCTACTTCCAAACTTTCATCTATAGGAGTTAGGGGAATATTTAAACGAGACATCATAGACGTTGACACAAAACAATACGTAGCTCCAGGATCAAATATTACGTATACTGGAATTGAATTTAGAGTGAATATACCTGAAACTATGTCAGTCTTTTCACGAGCCTCTTCCACTGTCATCTGGAATGCCCGTGATGCCACTGGTCCTCCCCGACCCTTTGTTTCTTCTTTCTTTCCTCCCCTCTCCTCTCTGGGTTTATCACTAGGTGTTCCAGATTTCACCTGGGGACAGTTCGAGCGAATATGATCTGTAGCCCCACACTGGAAACACCTCCGATCAGCTCTACAGTCTCGAGCAATATGCCCTTGCTTTCCACAATTACGACAACCCGATGATAAAACATCGGTCCGACAACTTCCAAAGTGTTTCTTCTTGCATTTATCACACCATTTCGCTTCCTCTCTTGGGCCTTTGCCTTTAAAATTGGATCCCATTTGTTGGGACTTTTTCTGAGGCGTCCACGGTTGTTCCTCCGTCTTTCTTTTCGTTTTGCTTACTTTCTTTTCTTCCTCCTGTCTTTGAAGTTCCGTCTCTCTTTCTGTGGCTCTATCCACCACCTGTCGGAAGGAAGACAACTGGAGCGGTTGTACAATTTCTCGAATTCTAGTTTTCAATCCCCACATATATTTATCAATCTTTCTCTTCTCAGTGTTTATCTGGTGTTCTGCAAATCTAGCTTTTTCAAGAAAACTCATCGTGTACTCTTGCACCGTATGAGATCCCTGTTCTAAGTGCAGAAACTCTTCTTCTAGCCTTTTTACCGCCACCTCGGAACAATATTCTTCGTTAAATTTACTTTTAAATTGTTCCTACAATAAAGATTGCGTCAAATCGGGACCCAACGCCTTACTGAATGCTTGCCACCAATGTAATGCATTTCCCGTCAATTGATTCGTGGCGAACTCCACTTTATCCCCTTCAGCACACTTACTGATTCGAAACACCTTCTCTGTATGCATCAACCATTCCATAGCTTGAACTGGATTATCTGTTCTTGAGAACTCTTTAGGTTTATAGCCAAGGAAGGTTTTATAAGTGCATTTAATCTTTTTCCCGGAACTTCCTTCTCCTTTGACTTCTTTCTGTATACGAACTCTGCTTTCACATTGACTTTCATTTTCAGGCTGCCTATCATGAACTTGTTTTGGAGCACTTTCATCACGTACATTTACCAAGGTAGGTAACAGTTCACGTACCACATCGGCTACAATGGTGCGTAAATCTGGTGGATTTTCATCTGCTGGTCCACCCGCCCCTCTTCCAACCGAGCCTTGAGAACGGGTCCCGACCACCTCTCGAGGCTCCACGCCTCGAATTCCCTTGTATAGGATTGCTTCTATTACTTCTCATGCTTGAATATTCAACAATTTGTTAGGTTATATATATATAATAACAAACTTATATACAACCAACTGCACAACATGTCTGCTATTTTCAAGGTTTAAGTCCAGGAATCTATTCTACAGACACCTAGTTCACTTAAACCACGACTCTGATACCAACTTGTAACACCCGGCATTTTAAAACAAAATACACCCAAAAATTTTCATTTTTAAACATAGTTACAAACATACAAACCAACTATTTAGGTGTATAAGTTTATACAAAACGGGTACATGTGTATCAAGGAGTACATAACAAAACTAAACTCCTTCTAAGTCGGGCCGCTACAACAAAATTCCTATCAATGAGCTACATCTTTACCCTTAGCAGGGTCACGCTCACCTGCAGGGATAATTCACACATATACTGTGAGCCATAAAGCTCAATGAGAAATCATATAAACAGTTTAACATGTATATATATAATTAAGTTATCAAAACTCAATACAATGTACATCCCTGTCTGAATCAACATTTGGATATCACATCCAATCTCCTAGCCACAAGGCCGTTATTATTTGGATATCACATACAATCTCCTAGCCATATAGGCCTTTTATTTTGGATACGGAATCCAATCTCCTAGCCACGAAGGCCGTTAACATTTGGATACGGAATCCAATCTCCTAGCCATAAAGGCCGTTAATATATCAACTGGGTAACTTGGCTAACTTCTAGATTACCATTTCAAATGCTAAAACTACTTCAAATATAAAAGAGTTCAACCAATACATATCATCTTAGATATAGTACATATTACTCACCTGGTTTGAAGTTCTAAGAAATCCTAGCTCAACACCACAGAAGATACAACAATCCTTGTAACTCGATTACAACAGGTGAAACTCGTGATTACAAGTGTCTCAACACATCAAAACAAGAGTTTTATACTCAATTCTTAACTAATCACAGGTGATTCTTCACCACAACTCGAAATCAACCCAAAACAACCAAATCAACCCATTCAAAAGGGTTAGAATCGAAGACCTTACCACCAATAAGCGGGATATCGAAAATTACTTCAATCCTTTGAGTTCTAGCCTTCCGATTTGGTTCAAAAATGATTTGGGAAATGTTTCTAGGGTTTAGAAGAGGTTTTGGTTCGAGAGAAATCCTCCAATTGACTGAAAATCGCGATTAAAAATGGTGGGGCCTGTGTGCAGCACGGCCCGTGTATAACTTACACGGCCCGTGTCTAACTTACACGGCCCGTGTAACTTTCAGTACATATTTCCCAAACCTTTTACACGACCCGTGCTCCGATTACACGACCCGTTTAAGCTTCGGTCAACTACTTACACGACCCGTGTTCTACTTACACGACCCGTGTAAGCTTCGGTAAAACTTCATCAACTTATTACACGACCCGTGTAACTCCTACACGACCCGTGTAACCTGCTTCTAGCATTTTTCAACTTCAATTTCCTTCCAAATGAAATTCTAACTACCCAAACTCATGCAATAATCTAACTAATCTTAATTGCATTAAGATTAAGATATATAAATACTTACCAAAAGTAACGTGGTGTTACAGTTTCTTTAGTTTCCTCCCCCACAGACATAATGATCTCCCCTTTTTGACATCGTCGCCATGATAAAAAAAAATAAGGGAAAGATCAACAAAAAAGGAATAATATAGAAAGGTCCTGAAGTTGAAGTTGTAGTTGTTGTTGGAACTAACAGTGACTGGAGCTGACCAAATAGTTGCCAAAGAATAACAATATGTCATTAGCAAAAGGGTTGTCTTTGATCAGGCCGATGGCATTTGTTAGAAAAGTATCAGCATCAACATCAGCTAGAGCTGCCACTAATGTTGGAGCTGGTGTTGGGGCTGGTACCGAGCCTGGTACTATATTTTGAATCTTCTTAACATCATCCTGAAGAATTCAAATTTGAATGCATAAAGAATACACTAAACATATGAACCATGATTCAGGGTGTCAATCATAAAGATGTCCATGGTTTTTAGGACCATCATGGTTTGTAACCATATTGAAATTTTATTAGGATCGAATGTGGGACATTTGTTGAGTGAGTAGGATTAGAACGATGAACTTGATGAATCCATGAATGTGAACGATTAGATCTTGAAATAAAGAAATCTAATCACCACTCTAATACTAGTTGTTGGTCCGAGACACGGATTCACACTAGTATAATAGCTGAATAACACACATATATTTGAAACTAAATCTTTTATTAGTGAAATAGCTTCAAGAACAAGAGGTTAATTAGAGGAAAAACTTTGATTAATTTATACACTCTCGTATCACATAGAATGATGATTAGATTATATAACAAAAGACTTAATATTCTAGTCTTACACAAACTCTAGATTGTCATCTTAATCCAATCCCTAAGAATCAAGAGGTCTTTTGTTATTATCTTCATACTTTTCGTTATCTTTGTTGAATCCCGAATACAATGGATCATTATCTTTGTAGGCACGTCACGGTGATGCTGAAAGTCTTCATCAGTGCATGGTGAATCATCAACGTCAGCTCATGCTGATGGACTGAACGTCAAACTTTATTAGTTGCAAAACTTGACATCATCAAATCTTTAATCTGACTCAATATATGTTTTATTTGAGGAAACAAATTTACTAACAAATTCTTCATTCTTATTACTATAATAAATTAAGCACAATCTGACCACTAGTAATTAGCCTATGTAGACAATTTGTTACTAGGGTGGTTTCAATAAACTTTGCTCTATAACACTATTTGTGGAGGATATATGGAAAGCTAAAGTTGCAATTTATAAAATCTTTTGCAAATTAGTATTGATCCATCTTCTAGCCTTTTTGACATTAAAGTTCATTTAGTGTTTAATTTACATGATGAAGCAGTTTGCGAGTATATATGAGATGTATGTGTATGTTGGAAGGTTCTATCGATGAAGGTTATGTTTTTGAAGAAGCTTTAACATTTTGTTCGAGATGTCTAGACTCAATTCAATGGACCTAAAAGAGACAAGGATGTCGTTGTAGAAAAAAAGTTGTGGTGTTCGGGTCTAAATGTTGACGGAATAGAGCAACACATGTAAAACATCTTGAATTAAGGGACAAAAAAGACCTAGAATTGTTTGTACTAGATAGGTGTCAAGAAGTCAGAGTATACGCGATAAGTGTTCTATATTTAAGTTTTCATTATCTAGTTTTTATTTTTCCCTTCATTAATTTTGTATCTTTATACATCAATGTAAGAAATTCTAGATTTCACATCCCCAAAGGGATATAGAAACCGAATTCCCTGCATGGTTTCTCCATAAGGTAATAAAAAATAACAATCATATATCTTTGAATTCAATAATAAATCAAGAATATATAACATACATTAATTTATATTCGCTAGGTCTATTTAATGCTAACATAAAATTCTTCAATTTCGCAAAGAGTTGTCAGCACTTTCAACGGGTGTGCGAGTAAATGTGTCTAATTACAATGCTTGTATTTTCAATATTGTTAGGTTTATGGTACTTAGTCGTGACGCAAAACACTGGGTTCTAGCAGAGAAGGAGAAAACAAAGAAATATTATGGTCAGCTAAAACAGATTATCGAGTTGCATTATCAAAATGGTTATTCAACTATACTATTTTAGTGTAAGTGGTTCAATAGTTGAATATCACTAGTATCGACACAGACCACGAATGGCACCGAGAAGATCGATTCGTATTTGCTATACAAAGCAAACAAGTGTTTTACATCTGAGAACCTTCTCAATAAAACCAAAATAAAAACTAGTGGTGGGTTGTAGAAAATGGTAATCATCAAAATTTGGGATCTAGCATTGTATGATGGTCTTTTCGCAAATTTGATAATGGCTTTGTCGAAAATGTTGATGTTGTTCATAATCATTGTTCATCTAATTGTAGGAGTGTAATCGAATTCAGCAAGTACATTGAAAATCGGCAATTAGTAGTCGAAAGTGAAGTTAGTCCGCTAACTGGTATCGTTAATGACCTGTTTGGGAAAAAGGCTGATTATGATTAGAGCTTATGATAATAAAATGTCTGATAGAGACGCTAAAGTATCTAAGGGGGAGTCTAATTAAATTCTTGAATGATATCTTTCCTTAACATATCTTGCATATAGGAATGGAATAAATACACCAATACATGAAAGGCCTTGGGCCAATACCTACACACACAATATATGGGCTTCTATCTAAAATACCATACAGAAATTCGTATATACATATGAGTCGGCTAACATTCCCTGCAGTTTGATCTGGAGGAGAGTTTCAGACGTCCAAATTAGACTTGAACTCTTTGAATAGTTGTGTTGAGAGCCCATTGGTTAAAATGTCGACGTACTGAGCAGAAGATGGCACATGAAAGACACGAAAAAGACCCCTAGTGACTTGATCTCTGACAAAATGTAAATCAATCTCAATGAGTTTGGTGTGTTGGTGTTGAACCAAGTTCGAAGACATGTAGATTGTAGTGATGTTATCACAGTAAACAATGGTGGCTTTGTCAGGAGGACAGCAAATTTCAAGAAGAAGGTTTTCAACCTAACATGTTTCAGCAACTACATTGGCAATGCCTTGATACTCTGCCTCCACACTGGATCATGATATGACTCCATGTCACTTGGATGACCATGAGATAAGGTTACTGCCCAGAAATACACAATAACTAGAAGTGGATTGTCGAGAATTACACAGCTGCCCCAATCAGCATCAGAGTAGGCGATAAGATTAGTAGAGGGAGATACATAAACTTGAAGTTTTTGATCCAAGGTCCCTCTGATATATCACAAAATACGCTTGAGAGCATGAAGGTGCAGCTCTCTGGGGTCATGTATAAATACACAGATATGTTGAACCACAAAAGTAATGTCTGGATGGGTGAAGATAACCTACTGAAGGGCACCTACAAAGGCATGAATTGAGGAACTAGTGGCTAGGTAAAGAGGATTGGAGATGTCATATATATATATATATATATATATATATATATATATATATATATATATATATATATATATATATATATATATATATTTATATATTTCGAATTAGAGGACAAAGAGTCTTGTAATCCTTAACAGTAAAACCAAACGGATCAAAATCAATAGAGCAATTATTTTGAGTAGTAAGTTTATGGACAGAAATCAGATTTTGAATAATGTTTGGGGTTATAAGAACGTTTTGTAAATGTAAAGGTTGACATAGGGTTGGTATTGTAAAGGTGGTGTGTCCTGAGACCATAACAAGTATTGAAGATCCATTACCCACAAAAATAGAACAAGGAGTTTTATGTTTAATACAAAGGGAATTGAGTATACATCAGCTTAAGTGAACGTGTTTTCTTGCCTGGGTATCCAAAATATATCCGTCATTTCTTGGGTCGTTCAAGGACATCGAACTGAACATGCTCGGGAGCGAGGTGGGCTGATCCAGAGTGTAGAGCCTAGCCCACAGGGGCTGAGACGCATTGTTGGGTTGATCCTTAGCCTGATGAAATATTTGTAGTCTAGTCTGTTGAGATATGTGGGCTGCTGAGGAAGGTTGTTTCCTAGAAGCCCGATAATGCTAGAATTGGGCATCTTCCATGGTGGCCTGCTTGACAAGGTTGTTAAGTGTTAGCCCACAAAGGCACCTTGTGAGACATGTTTGTAGCCCACGGCAGTGGGTGTTGAAAGGTCTGTGGCGGTGGGATATAGATCCACATGTACTGCTGGTTGGTGACAGGTGCTCTAGTGGCTGGTGGCGGTTGGTTCTAGTGATTATTGTTGCTATGACATCCACCACCACAGTCATTCCGACCGATTGTGATTCCCCTACCGCAGATAGATTAGCCAGTGCCGACGTGAAGAACGATCAAAAAGACGAGTAATGATCGTGTGACGAAGTGGTGACCTTGTGTTGGAGTAATCTTTGTTCCTCCATTTGAAGCATAGAGGGCATCTCAGTAAAAAAAGAGTCTTACTATGTCGAATGATACCAGCAAGATTCTCAAACTTGTTGGATAATCCATTAATGGCGTGGATCACCAAGTACGTATCTTTTACTTTTTCTCCAAAATCTTCAAGACGGTCAACAAGCTTCTTAATTTTAGTGTAGTAATCATGGACAAAAAGGTCACTCATGGAGATTGATCGTTGATCGCTCGATTTTCATTGCCATGGCATCTTTATAGTTTCGAAATAGGGCTTCAAGATTGAGTCACACTTGTCTAGCCATGGCATTATTGGTTTAGGCAAAAAGAATGAGAGATTATGAAATTGAACCATACAGCCAAAGCTTAACAATGGCATCAAGTTTTTGCCATTTTTGATCTATAAGGGGAGTTTTAGGAGGGTTACACGTATCGTTTATATGATCAAGCACCTTGAAAAACAATACAGTGTGTTATGAACAGCTCACACTAGGGGTCATAGTTGTGAGTTGTGAGATTGAGAATCAGAGAAACATATGTATTAATATTAGTAATACGGTATACCTTAGCAAAGGATGGTGATGGAGTAGCACTGGCCATGTGATATTATGGTTTAGGTCGTTAGAGGGGAGATAAGAGAAGAGGTGATATAGAAGGAAGCGATCGGTGATAGGGAGAAGACAAGGATAAAAATCAAAAGAGATTGGAACAACGTTCTGATACCATGTTGAACGATATCTTTCCTTAACATATCTTGCACACATGAATGGAATAAATACACCAATATATGAGAGGCCTTGTGCCAATACCTACATACACAATACATGGGCTTCTATCTAAATTACCATATAGAAATACATATATACATATGAGTCGGCTAACATAAATCACTTTATGTGTAATAATACTTTAATCATTTTTATGAAAAGCTTTGTATTTTTTGTTTATATGTTGTCATTAAATACTCTATAGATTTTAACTTTTCAAGCTATGTTGTTCTTTGGGATTGTTCTTTTTTGCTTGATGGATGATGTTAAGGCGTGGGTCCATGGTCAAAACGGTTGTGAGGATCCACCACCTCCAACTCGTCGAGGTCATTGTCATGAGCTGGATGGTAAGTCTTATTATGAATTACTTATTTAATATAATCATTCATTTATTAGTTGTAGCCATATTTCGATCTTGATCAGATTTATCAGGATCACAAGCATAGACTATTATGGAGGGCACTGAATATATGACGAGTAAGTTTTTTTATATATATGTTTGTATGTGTGGTATATATATGTGTATGTGTGCATATATATATATATATATATATATATATATATATATATATATATATATATATATATATATATATATATATATATATATATATATAAGTGTTAATTTAAACTATAATCTACTTTTTAATGTTTAAAAAATAAGCGTAGATTTCAAGCATTTCACATTTCTCATACCGATAAAAATAAGACATTCAACATCCCAAAAGCCGCGAAAAAAATATGCAAGTGTTTATTTAAATTTGCATAAGTCAGTTCAAACATGAACAAGAACAAAATTTGAGAAGGCGAAAGCCATTTTCAGCCATATATTTTAGAATGTTACTTTTTCGGAAAAAAATTGAATATATCAAAATTTCTAATTTTCATTCTCTATAAATGGACATTCATATCCATATAATATTTTATATAAAAATATAAATTTTTTATTTTGATTTTTCATAAAAACTCTACTCATGTGTATTATTAATATGTGATTAAGTGTAACATCCCAGAATTTGCATGATTGGATGTTTAAAAATAAGAATAAGATATCATTTGAATTATTGGAAAATATGTAAGAATAGTATTATTCTATGAAGGGGAATATGATCATTTTGAATGTAATATATGGTTGAATATGTTTTATTTACAGCTCTTAATGAAAATATACTAATTTAGGATGTATATAGTAGGAATATTAAGATAAATGGTAATAATAAGTTAAGTACAGAAATCTCACAAGTGTAATAGGTGCCCTACTTTGTGATCATGAAAATCGGGCCTAAAGGTATGAGAATAATGAAGTAAATATTTAAACGGAAAGATAATAAGATAATGAAAGTTAGTCAAAAAAAAAAGAATCAAGTCACTAGAGTTAAAATGAAAGAGTTATGCCATTTTGAAGATGGTATGTTGTAGATTTTTGAAGATTTTGTATCAAACACCCATGTTGAAGCTATGGAACTTGTGCTTAAGAATAGAAAATTGAATTATTTTATGGTATAAACTTCATTTGGACGGATATAATGTTTTTTTGGAGTGAAATAGTGTAAAACTTTCAGTACTTGGACATAAATTCAAAGAAATAGCAAAGCAGGTTCCAATAGTGGGAAAAGAGATAGTAGATTGTTCTAGTGCGTAATTATTGGATTAACAAAGATATAGTTGAAATAAACTTGGAATTGGATTGTCATATATAGAATAATCTAAGTTCTTTCATTAAAAAGTTAAAGAATGTTAACATTTATAAATTTTATTAACATTGTGAAGAATGTTAATATTGTAAATCAAATTAAAAACTATAAAGCAAATTAACGTGTAAAGCATATCAATAGTGTAAAGCATATTAACAAGTGTGCAACACCCTATGTTCATGGCCTTATATCTCGAGATATTGAGCTTGTATGCAATAACTTTCTAAATGAAAGTGGTAATCGACATGCTAAGGAATACATAGATAAAAGAATCAACCAATTCAAGTTCATATGAGAGAGTTATGTATGTTTTAAGTTAGGGAAAACTTTTTCATGAAGTGAGAAAATGTAAAAAAATCTAAGTATGTAAAAAGTGTCCCAACAACCTAAGAAGTCGAATTTTTAGCTTTGAAAGGGTAACTTATCAATTTCGAAAAAATTTGTAATATATCAATGCAAAACCCTTGCTACAAAGAACCTAATAAATAAAGAATCGAGTCAACTAGAGTTCATATGAGGAAGTTATAAAGAGTTAAAGTTGGCTACATTTCAAGTGTGGTTGACCAAGGTGTGATTAGTGTGTGAAAATACAATCAAGGGAAGAATCGAGGAGAAATCAAAGGGTTTTCACTATCAAGTTGGAGATTTGAAGGTATTAGCTCATTGCCTTCTTATCCATTATTAAAATCTGCAACTTTAGTTGTGTTTCATGAACCCTAATTTCAGTAAGGGTCTTGCATGTATGAATTAAAGTGTGGTAATGGTAGTTTCAGTATTATGACAAAAACTTGAATTTGTGATTATTATGGATATTTAGGTGAAGAAACCCCTAATTTTCATAAATGCTTTGCATAAATTAATTTTGGGTGAATAATAATTTCATGAGAAATATTATGAGGTTATTGGTTAAGATTAGCATATTAGTTGTCAATGTTAACAAGTTTTAAGTAAGCTACAAGTATTTAATGCAAGGAATTGAAATTGTACGAGTTGGATTATGATTTATAAGTAAGGTTTATTGAAGGATACATAGATGTTGAAACATCTACCTTCTATGGTTCATAATTATGAAAAAGATATTAACAATAAAGTTATTGTCTTGTACAAATACTAATATATTGAATTGGTAAATGCCATCTTTAGTCATGTGATTATGGAAAGTGTTTAACATCCCTAGTTAAAAGCCTTATTGATTTGCAAGTGTTATGGATAACATAAGAAATGTTGTAAAATGTAATCACGTGTTGGAATTTTGTTAAGTTAAAAAAGAAAAGTGCTTCGATACTAGTATCATATATGTATCGTGAAATGTTGTTAATATTCATAGATCAATTGTAGATGAATCGAAGGAAGTGCAAATGAGTACAAGTATAAAGGTACATGTGCTCAAAGCAAAAAGGTTGCGAAATATTGTAGTTATTCTTACCTCTATATATATATATATATATATATATATATATATATATATATATATATATATATATATATATATATATATATATATATATATATATATATATATATATATATATATATATATATATATATATATATATATATATATATATATATATATATATATATATATATATATATATATATATATATATATGAAACTATAAATGCTAAAAGTCTCATAAATGATTTATGAAACCTTCCTATTATGTAATGTTTTCTATGTCACTTTGCATGAATGCATTTATTTGGTATCAAGGTATGAAATTCCCATTGTCAATATTCGATGTATGAATAATCATTGTTGGTTTTGGGGCATGAAATCCCCATTTTTTGGATTCGGGGTATGAAATCCCCATAATGGCCATGTATTGGAAATTTTTTGGATGTTTTGAGACGCTATTAGGATGGTACCTCCCTTCGCGAAGAAGTGCGCTATTTCTTTGTGGGATCTCATATTTGAGATTGATATGGATCCAAGGGGTATGAAATCCTCACTAATCAGCATTTGGGATATTAAATCGCCGTTGTATGTTCTACTTAGAACTCTTTTGAAACATTCTATAGTTGTATTTCATGGCTTTCGAACTCTTAAACATATTGTAAACAAAATTTTTGGCACGCTTTTGTACAAGTACAAAACAACATAACTTGACATCAAGCATATTTGCCAAAAGTCCCAATTTATGGTCAAGTTTGACCAAAACAGATGAGTCAAATGTTACTAGTCATCGTCTTCTTCATCCAAATGGAATACTCAACATACATTCTTCAATTCTCAATTCCAAATTCATACCAACAAAACTTCTAGGGGTTTTTTAGCTCATTATAAGACATATAACAAGAAACAAGTTCCAAAACCATCATGCATTCATAAATTTTCAAACTCATAAGATAGGGTTCAAAAATTCAAGAAAATACCTTCCATTTTTCTGTCTAGAATGTTGAAATTAGAATGTTTGGGTGTACTTTCAGCAAGGAGTCACACCACTTGTTGCAACCCCGACCACCTCCGGCCAACTCGTATCACCGACGTCCACCACCGTTGCCTAAATGGTCTTTTGTTCGAATAGAACCAACAGCAGCGGGGGAAGGGCTGATATCCTGATTCCTTGGTTCCTCTCAAGCAATTTCTGTCTCAACTCGCAATTTTGTCTTCCTCTTGGAGTTGCTCTCTCGATTAGGCTATCCCAATTTCAAAATCACGCACACACATCGGAGGGGTGTGTGTGTGTTTTCTCCACGGCGATTTCCCCAATTGACGAACACTAATCGCAACCAAGAGAAAAATAAGGTAAATGAAATTTCTGATTTTTACTTGGTCAAAATGGTGGTAATTTCTGAAAATTCCCTTAAGCCATTTACCTTAGAAAATTTTTTTAGCATATCCTTCTAACTTTTCTCAAACTTTAAACTAGTGTAACTTCTACACATCAAAATTACAAGGTGGGAATAAGCTTTATAATTTTCCCTCACTCACTTAAGTGTGAATCTATACCAGTTTCCCGATACACACCCTCAACCATGGTCACTTGGCCATTTTTCTCACTTTTTATCAAATTTGAAACTATTATAACTTCAAATGACCCGAATCTTTTTCCAATATTCTTGTTACATGAAATAAACAAAAGTCTCATTCATGACTTTTTTCCAATTCCTTTTAGATGTTGAGATATTAAGTTTTAAAGTTTGTCAATTATTTTCTCCACTTTTGTCCCAAATTTCCATTTTAGCCTTCATGTCTTTAAAACAAATTTCTAAATGAAATAATACTTCATTATGACTTAGTAAAAGGTCCAAACATATAATTTTCCATGTTTTCCCCGTATTTGACCATTTTTCCTTTGCATAACATAGGTAATAAATGAAAATCTTAAACTTTTATTTATCAAATATACTTACGTTTGTTTATTATCTTATATAAAATTTTAGGTCGTCATATATATATATATATATATATATATATATATATATATATATATATATATATATATATATATATATATATATATATATATATATATATATATATATATATATATATATATATATATATATATATATATATATATATATATATGTGTGTGTGTGTATGTGTGTATGTGTGTATGTGTGTGTGTGTAATCTCCTTTTAAAACTACAACATGCTTTAGTGTGAGAGCTAGCAAAACAAACTCACGCCTCAGCCTCTTTGAGTGATCCAGCCCCAGTATACCAGCTAGCCGTATTTGAAAAGATAATGTGTCCTCGAAGATGACATGTTAAAGGTATCGGGTGTAAACCTTCTACTGTGTCAAGTTTTAGGACAAGGTACTTTGAGTGGTAGTCACAAGATCCACAACATATATTGGTAAATTATTTAATGTACTTATTCAACAAAACTAGCTTAAATAATTCTGAATTCTCTTCTAAGGATCAATGAATGAATGTTAGATGGTAATTTTCGTATATGTTGATTATCAAATATAAGTTACTTTGATATATCGGTAATTGGTAGTTTGATATTTCGGTTTATGTTGAAACTTCAGTAGTTTGGTACTTTGGTTTATTTTGATACTTTAGTAGTTTGGTACTTTGATTTATGTTGAAACTTTAGCAATTTGATACTTTACTTTATGTTGAAATTTAGTAGTTTGGAACTTTGTTTTGTGTTGAAACTTCAATAGTTTGGTACTTTTATATTTTTGGCAATTTTTAGGTTGTTTTGTGTTGAAAGTTTGATTGTTTGGTAGTTTGATATTTTGGTAATTGTTAGTTTGGTTTATGACTTTGATAGTTTCGTAGTTTGATATTTTGGTAATTGTTAGTTTGATTTATATTGAAACTTTCATAGTTTGATATGTTGGTAATTCTTAGTTTGGTTTATGTTGAAACTTCTGTAGCTTGATATTTTGCTAAATTTTAGTTTGGTTTATGTTGAAACTTTGATAGTTTGATATTTTGGCAATTGTTAGTTTTTGTTAATGTTGATACTTTGGTAATTCTTGTATTTTAGTTTTTCATTATAACTTATAAGGTTATTAATGTTTTATCATTTTGATTAATGCTTGTATATATTTATTTTGTAATTGAATATTGTTGATAATATTCGTAATGACTCGACCTCTAGAGTGTGACTTGCTAAGATGATTCAACTGTTGTTGTCCAAAAATGATAGTGCAGGCAAAAAT
This sequence comes from Cichorium intybus, assembly GCA_023525715.1. Classification (NCBI taxonomy): domain Eukaryota; kingdom Viridiplantae; phylum Streptophyta; class Magnoliopsida; order Asterales; family Asteraceae; genus Cichorium; species Cichorium intybus. The sequence continues at coordinate 78,683,104 of CM042017.1, forward strand.
GAGGGGAATGAGGATGTCGATAATGAAACATCTGAGTAGCTATATGTTTTAGTTTATGTTTTATAGACGTTTTCATGTAACAAACAACTTTAACATTAAATGTGTGTGTATTAGTCTTTTATAATATTGTTGTTTCTAATAATACTTCTGATTCTGCATATTTCGGTAATTTTATATTGTAGTCTATGTTTCTATAATTTTTTCTAATACAAAAAATGTAACAAGCGCGATAGTAGTTAATAGTGGCGATATCAATAGTGACGAAGGATTAGGGGCGACAAAAAGTAATAGTGGCGACAACAATAGAGGTGACATATTAGGGGCCACAAGAGGTAATAAAAGGGATATTATTAGCCGCAACTATGAAGCATTAGTGGCAACTCAATAGAAATGACTTGTTATCACTAAAAGCAATAGCAGTGACATTCTAAAGATTTAGCAGTGACGTTAGTCGGCCCTAATGACTATATTTCTATAGTGCACTTAGTGTTTTCATAAATATTAACTAGTAATAATCCTTTTTTTATTTGTCATTTGGAATGGATATAATGGGCCAACGCCTAAAGCATGAAAAAATATAAATAATTTAGTGATCAACGGAACCTACAATCTTTTTTATCTTGTTTACTTTCTTATCTTTTTTAGACATAAAACATTTTTCAGTTTTTTGTAAAACAATAAAGTTTTTTTAAAACAGTAGATAACCAAAAATTGTTTTAGTCTTTATTATAATTTGTTAAAAACTCTCTTGCTTGGGGACAAGCAAGACACAAGTGTGGGGTGTTTGACAACGCCTAGTGATATCAAGTATTTTAGGCGTTGTGGAGCCCTGTTCTTGATGAAATTATATCAGATATATCTTGGTATTCTCACTTTTCGTGCCAGGACTTGTTTGGAGGAAAAGAATGGAAACATGGACTAAAAGCGTGCAAAAGGAAGAAGTTTGGAAAAGAATGAAAAATCAAGGAAACACGTACGCGCGTCGCAGATCTATGAAACGCGCGACGCGGGCTTAAGGCGGTGTAACACATTCAAATGCCGAAGAAACGGGATCTGATAAGTAAGCGCGCCGCGGAATCCACAAAAGCGCGACGCGGCCTCGAGAAATTTGCAACTATAAATAGAGGCATTTACAGCCGAAAACCCTAGCAAAGACCGGGTGTAAAATCGACCTTGAAGCTCTTTGACTCCAAGATTTCGTTCCAGCAAGTTCTCAATTGGTATTTTTTTATGTTTTGGATTTTATTTTCAATTAGTTAGATAGTTGTAAGCTTTGGTTTGTATCTTTGGGAGTGACAACCATTGATATCAAGCTTAGGTTTCTGTTTTAGTAGTCTTTAGTTACTGTTTTGATGTTTGGATCTGAGTTTGATGAACGAGAATCATTCGGTTATGAGTGTTGGTAGTTGAAAACCTAGAAATCAGGTCCTCCGACTGTAGCGTGACACTACTAGTTGGTAATCTGTCATCTGGTCTAACCACGAAGCTCCTACGGATCGACCCTGACTACCACTGTACTAGTGTGTGTGTTAGGTTTTCTTTATTTTTGACCGCACGACGACCAAGGCGTGTCAAATTTTGGCGCCGTTGCCGGGGAGCTGTGAGCTTAGACTAGGTGATTAGTAGGAACTTGTTTTTTTTTTTTTTTTGGAAATTTCATTGGTTAGTTTTGGTTTTTGATTTTTGTGGGCGTGTTGCACTAGTGCATGCGTACCCGCAGGGGTGAGCAATTATCCCCATTGCATTTTGATCCTGAGATTGAGCGTACTGCGCGCAAAATCCATGCTCGTAGGCGTTCAAATATCATGAGTTTTAGTCAGGTTAGTAGTAGTCCAGTAAGTGTTGCCCAGGAACCATCAGGTGAGGCAACGGGGATGTTTTCTATTCCCCCACTGTCAGAGTTTCAGTTCGGGAGCTCGAGTGCTTCTGGTGGTGCAGTTTCAGCCCCTACACCCATACCATCATGCACTCCGCCATCTGTACCACCATTTACACCCGTTTCACAACCACAATCTACCAACCCATTTACCTCTGCAATGTCTTGGGGAGAGCCGACCCGTGATGGCACCCCAGTTTCTAGACAGCAGACACCAACCTCTCAACCATTCTCTCAACCACAACCAGTTCTTTTTAAACCTCAACCCACATTCCAACCTACACAACCTATACACTATCAACAACCTCCTCAGCCACAATACCATTATCCAGAGACAGAGGAGAGATATGACGAGGAAGACGAGGGATGGGTGCCACCAGCACCACAGCAACAGTGGAACCGAGGTCGGAGACCTCCCAGAAGAGCACCACAGTATCAACAACCACCAGGTCAGCAGGAATATAACGATCATCTTTACGGTAATCCTGCTCAACCTTTACATTTCGCACAATCGAGAGGGCAATCGGTTGCATCACATTTCCAACCACGGGAATATGATGATTCATCGCCAATTTATATTCCTGATAACATTGATTCTCAAGTAGAAATAAGACCTCAGTTGTTAGGAATATTGACTCAGTTTAGGGGATAGAAGACTGACGATCCATATAATCATCTATATGAATTCTTAGCGATTGCCAATGCCAATACTCCTAGGAATACTGATAGAGATATTTTTAGGCTTAGATTGTTTTCATTCACTCTTAAGGATAGAGCCAAATATTGGTTTACATCTTTGCAGCCTAATAGTATTACTAGCTGGGACCAACTCAAGGCTAAGTTTCTACAAGAATTTTATCCGGTCAGTAAAACCATGGAGGTCAGACGAGTAATCCAAGATTTTCAGCAAAAGCCAGGAGAGGCTTTTCATGAAGTGTTTGATAGGTTGAAGGAGTTGTTATGATCCTGCCTGCATCACGAAATTCCTAGGTGGCAGTTAGTTAAGTTATTCTTCGAAGGAGTCAGTGAGACGCATCAGGCCATGATAAATTCCTCATCAAGTGGGACATTTATGTGGCAGGACCCAGAGGAAGCTTGGCAGTTCTTGGAACAATTAAGCAATCGTTCCAAGGCGAATTTTTCAACTAGGAAAACTGTAGGTACGGCAGCAGTAGTGGGAGCCGATGCTGACTGGAAGAAGGAAGTAAATAAGGAAATTAGTGAACTGAATAAGAAGTTTGACAGGCTCATGTCAACGCTGCAGAATGGACCACAGAATCCATCGCAAGGAGGTCAAGGAGGACCTAAAACTCAAGAGGTGAATCAAGTTTATGGCCAGGGTCAAGGCCAGCATAATAATGGACGACCCTACAGGCCATATACTCAAGGACAGCAGCAGAATTTTAGGCAGAATAATTACCAAAGTCAATCGACCAAATAGCCTAGAACATATCAGCCTGCAAATAACAACAACAACAATGGAAATACAAATGGAAATAGTAGCAATAACAACAACAGGGGGCCCCATAATGTCATCAACAACGCCCCGGGAACTCAAGAAGAAATGATTGCTAAAATGTACAAGATGGTCACTGCTACGCAGCAACAGTCTCAAGCAAATGCAAAAGCCATTGCAAACATGGAACGGCAAATTGGACAAATGGCTGAGGATCAGCAAAAGAGAGACAGTGGAAAATTGCCAAGTGCTACAGAGGTCAACCCAACCCATAATCAGCGACCAGGAAAAAGCAAGTTAACACTGTCGACTCTGGATGGCGAAAAGTCACTTTGGAAGATTTGTTTGAAGTAGGAAGTGAAGTGAAACTGGAGAAAGAAGAGAAAGTTTTAGGAATTGAGGAAGGAAAGGAAGAAGGAATTCCTGTTGAGAAGGAAACTCAACCAGAAATATACAAAGAGGTCCAGAAGGAGGAGCAATCGATGATAGCAGGAATCAAGCAGAGAAAGAAGGATAGGAAAGGGAAAAAGAAACAGGAAGCACCCAAACCAATGGGGCCTTTAATGAACCAACCTCTCTGGGATGAGCTTAAGAATGCCCCTGAGGATACCAGAATTCTTTAGGAAATATGTGAAAGAAACTGGAAGAGTAAAGTGCCCACACCAAATACTGTGAGGTTGACTGTGAAAGCAAGTGAGGCATTGTTGGGGACACTGCCCAAAAAGGAAAAGGATCCTGGATCACCGTTGATAACTACTACTGTAGGAGATGTGGTCATTCGGAACACCTTGTTAGATTTGGGAGCAAGTGTCAATATCCTGCCAGGATACATGTACGATAAGTACAAAAATGATGAAATAGAGCCAGCAGAAGTTGTATTGCAGCTGGCTGATCAATCAACAAAGGTATCTTGGGGAAAACTGACGAATGTCATAGTCAAGGTTGGGGACTTCTTCTATCCCGTGGATTTCCTAGTTATGGAATACGAAAGCTTGGACGACGCACCTGCACTCATTTTAGGACGCCCATTTTTGGTTACTGCTGGTGCGGTGATTGATTGCAAGACAGGGGACATGGACATCTTCTTTGGGGCAAGGAAAAGAAGACTGAACATGTTTGGAAATCATGTATCATTACCTTCAGAAGGGAATGGCAAGCAAGTGGACAGGAGGATATTAATGGAGCCTGGGATCAAGAGAAAGGAAAAAATTTGGACACGTACGGGAGAAGGAGGAAACAAGAGGTTTTAAAAGAAACCAAGGACCATCCGTTGTCCACTATCGATAAGGAGCAGCTGCTGGATATGATGGAAATGATGGAGGCAAGACACCAGCAGTATGAGAAAGAATCAAGAGAACGAGAAGCAAAAGTTTTTAAGCTCCTGGAATCTCAGCAACAGTGGATTAGCGGTGTGAGCGATCGAATGACCCAACTCACATCTCTCATGTCAATGATGGCCAACAACTTCGTGCCAGGATTCAAGCAGATGTCATCAAGGGTTCAAGAAGAAGAAGATTCGGCATAGGAATGTAACGTCTGGCTGAAGACGTTAAACTTAGCGCTTGTTGGGAGGCAACCCATCGTGTCATAGGTTAGGTCTTATATTTCTTAGAATTTAATTAGGAAAATACATCGATCTTTTGCAGGTATTAGTGGTCTACAATAAGTGTGGGGTCGTGTGAGAAGTTTTTAAAATTTTGAAGACCGCGTCGTGGGTTTTTGAATTACGCGACGCGGGGTCGTAAACCAACCCGATGCGCAGGGGTTGATTTGGTGACACGCGCGACGTGCAAAGCGTAAATACGCGACGTGGGAAATGATCAGTCGGTTTTCTCCTATATTAAGGTAAGACGCGGCTCAACCAACCCTCACACGACTCGGAGCTCTGATCGACAAATTTCTCTCGTATTTTTTCTTGCTCATTTTTTCTACTACTAAGGTACGCTATTCTATTAGTTGTTAAAACTAGCAATTAGGTAGTTAATTTTAGTGATTTGTCCAGAAAAGTTCAAAACTTAGAATCGCCAATGCTAACTCATAGGGTGTTTGTTTTGCCAAACAGAGACCTTAGATGAGTTAGTCGGCACTTAGGCTACCTTGTGGTATGATTGGATCGAGTTTTAGCAGGTTAAATCGCAAGTTTGGATTGGGGTTTTGCAAAACCCGCTCGCCGCGACGCGCTTCTATCTTGAGCCGCGCCGAGGTGCGGTGGGGAATGAAAAGGACTAATTTTGCAAAAAAAAAAATTCTTTTGTGGCTATGTATCTTTTTGCAGATGATGTTCAGGTTAGATCACCCTTTCCTCCAGTTCCCCGAGGGACTTGCTAGCTCCGCGGAGTACATCTCGCGGAGAGACGCACTGACCAGTCGCCGGGTCCTCGAGGCGACAGTTATCGACCGGGATATTTTGAGAGACGCATGACTTTGGGGTGCGATTGAGCCATATTTACATCGCACCTGGACTCTCGAGGAGGCATCGTTCACATGCCGTGGCTGAGACAGAATTATGGGCACAGACGAGGACGTGGTCTACACCGAGCTGCTGCTGGAGTTTCTCTCCACTATCCATTTTGCACCTCGGGCGTCAGACCCACGATCTAGGGTAGTTCGATTTCGCTTGGGGGTGAGCAGAGGGAGTGCAACCTCCGAGAGTTCGGGAGGCGAGTCGGCTTATACATTCCAGCGGATCTCCAACACCGCCACTTCACCCAGTTCTTTGGGGCTTGTACCCAGGGGCAGCCGGACAGGGCTGCCAACATGGAGGTTTGGGCACCGCTGTCCAACGTCATTTACGAGGCAGGGACCTCCCGGGAGAGCCACCTTCGAGACCCACTCCACCGCCTCATGCACCGTATCGTCTCCACCTCCATCATGCATCGGGAGGGGGGCGAGAAGGTGTCGGGTGACGACATGACCTATTTTTGGGTTCTCCTGGACCCCTCCAGATTCCTCCACCTTCCATTTGCCCTCGCAGTCGCTCTCTCCACCCACTCGACGGGAGCTTCTGCCAGCAGTCTGCTGGCCCGGGGGTATTTCATTACCCGCCTGGCCCGCTCATACGGGATCCTCACTGCTTCCGTGGCCGCTTCTTTGACCGCTCTGCCTCCGTCTCGCACTACGGCACGCACTCTGGAGAGGATGAGGCTTATCGAGCAGCAGCGTCCGGGGCACTTCATTCAAGCGTCGACGGAGCCACGCCAGGACCCCCAGCCGGCATATGCACAGTCGGGCCAAAGACGACAGAGGCGGGAGGCACCCGCCGAGCCAGCACCACAGTCACAGCAGGAGGACCTGGCAGCCAGGGTTGCCAGGATCGAGGACCAGCTTGAGTGGATCGGGGAGGTACTTCTACAGATTACATCAGCTCAGGGCCAGCATCCCCGACCATTCCCAGCCAGGGCCCACGATCATGAGGCTGGACCCTCCAGGCCACCTGGTGGTGATTGATGTACTTTTTCTTTCTTTCTTTTTACTTTTTATGGATATATGTACAAAACTTATGGCACCACTATCTGTATCTTTGTTTATATTCTATTTGTCATGTTTGTTTTAATTTGTTTGTTGAGTCATGCATGATATACCAAATGAGAAGGAGTTGTCTCAGACAAGTGTGGGGTCACCGTGCCCCCTCCACTTGTCTCGACCACCGGCGTGTTCACTGTAGCGCTACAACTCCAGCATACGAAATCAAGGATCCGTTTGTTCGCAATTATACCTGTGATACTGAGCACCAAGCAACCTATCGTCCAACAGGGGTAACTCTTTCTCCCTTATGCTGAAAAAAAATTTTGTACAACGGGGACGTTGTACGGTTTTAAGTGTGGGGTGTGGACGGTCGAAAGAGAAATTTTTTTGAAATTTTGCACAAATGATCAATTTTCAATTTTTTTAGCAATATTTTTCAAAATTTTTAATAAATTGCAATTTTGAAATGAATGGTTTGTGATTGTGATAGCACTGGTATTTTTCAAGAAATACTGTTTATTTGTGATCATGCTATTAGTTAGTCAAATAAGTTGAGTTTTACGAGTTTAGAAGATTGAGCTGTTTTAGGATTGGAATTTAGGAAGGAAATGTCAATCTGTGGCCTTTGTTGTTCGAGCCGGTAAGTCTAAAATGGGTGGGACTTATGCACCTTGCCACCTAAGATCGTCTGGTCTGGGATGGTATTTCTGAAAGCTCGTTACACGGACAACATCGAAAGTCATGGACAATTCCTTAATGGCCTTTAGAATCTGAATGAGTAAGTACACTTCATTGTGGACAGAAAATTTGTAATCAAGGGTTCTCTAGAAAGCCATGAATTCCAAAGAACAATTCAATTATGTTTTCGCGAACTATTCCACTCTAACTCATAGGGCAATAAGCTTTGAAACTGAACACAGTCAAAAATTGTTTGAGTCTTTATTATAATTTGTTAAAAACTCTCTTGCTTGGGGACAAGCAAGGCACAAGTGTGGGGTGTTTGACAACGCCTAGTGATATCAAGTATTTTAGGCATTGTGGAGCCCTGTTCTTGATGAAATTATATCAGATATATCTTGGTATTCTCACTTTTCGTGCCAGGACTTGTTTGGAGGAAAAGAATGGAAACAGGGACTAAAAGCATGCAAAAGGAAGAAGTTTGGAAAAGAATGAAAAATCAAGGAAACACGTACGTGCGCCGCGGATCTATCAAACGCGCGACGCGGGCTTAAGGCGGTGTAACACATTCAAATGCCGAAGAAACGGGATCTGATAAGTACGCGCGCCGCGGAATCCACAAAAGCGCGGCGCGGCCTCGAGAAATTTGCAACTATAAATAGAGGCATTTACAGCCGAAAACCCTAGCAAAGACCGGGTGTAAAATCGACCTTGTAGCTCTTTGACTCCAAGATTTCATTCCAGCAAGTTCTCAATTGGTATTTTTTATGTTTTGGATTTTATTTTCAATTAGTTAGATAGTTGTAAGCTTTGGTTTGTATCTTTGGGAGTGACAACCATTGATATCAAGCTTAGGTTTCTGTTTTAGTAGTCTTTAGTTACTGTTTTGATGTTTGGATCTGAGTTTGATGAATGAGAATCATTCGGTTATGAGTGTTATTGGTATTTTGATGTTTTGGATGTTTGATTGTGTTTTGATTGTTTGAATTATGTTTGAATCTTGCTTTGACCTTGGTTGGAACTGTTTTCCTTTGCTGAAATCAGTAGTCAATTAGGTTAGTTTTAGGCATTGAACTCTAGCTAGTAGCTGTTCAGTCAGAACCCTAGTTATTAGTTAGGTTATGCTTTGTTTGCTTCTGATTCAGAGATGCACTTCTGATTTCAAAAAGTGACTAGGTTAGTTTGAGTTGGGTTAGCTTATGCTTAGCTTGACTTTGGTTAGTGATTGCTTGTTGGTAGTTGAAAACTTAGAAATCAGGTCCTCCGACTGTAGCGTGACACTCCTAGTTGGTAATCTGTCATCTGGTCTAACCACGAAGCTCCTGCGGATCGACCCTGACTACCACTGTACTAGTTTGTGTGTTAGGTTTTCTTTATTTTTGACCGCACGACGACCAAGGCGTGTCACATAACTAAGTTAACTAATTAATCATATGCCAATTTGAGATCCAACTAATAGGATTTCTAATATTAGACTTGAATAAAGAGTAATTTCACAGTATATCCTCCTGAAATCGACCCCATTCTGAAAGTCCCAAATCACCCCAAAAAATGGTATGACTCGAGTATGATCGATGACAGTAAAGCAACGTATTACCTTATCCATATGAGTCGTTATATTAATTATTCATGTATCCTAGAACTAGCTTATTCTTCAAAATATGTCCAACCGTGTGTAATACTTACTTGTTCGTCATAGATTGCATCCAAAACATTTATAGAAACCATTTATAAGTATTTAATCACAATGAAAAATTGGAGATATATAACTAATTTACTATAAATCATTCTATTAGAAATTCTGAATAAATATGGACGATTTGTATTTCCTAATCTGATTTATTGAAATTTTGAGAAATTTGAATTTTTAGTGGTTTTCTATTGTGCCTCTACATATAAAATATTAAGACACTTGTTGCTAAAAACTATAGAAGGTATAATATAATCTCGTCCTTGGATTCTTTCAAGGTCCATTAAGCTCCTATTTTCCTAATGTAGTAATAGAGCACAATATCAATTGTTTGTTTGGAGTTTAATGAGATTTTCTTCTACAATATATTAGAGAATATAGGAAATGCAAGAATAATACTTCAGAAGTTTTTTCTGCAAATCTAGATTATCAGTTAATTATTCACATAACTATCCCGACATATATAACTATTCTGGTGTCCTAATTAACCTTCTTTAGTTTTAATCATATAAGATACATCAAGACATAAGGGAAAATTTATAATATTTAATATAACTAGCTAAAGTATCTAGAAATAATTCCATTAAGGTTTTCTTGCACTATATGCAAAAGTCTCAGTTAGAATCTAACCATTGCTTTTTACTATAGTAAGAATGTTTGGATCTTGCTCACATAAACATATGAGTCATACCAACTTTGAGTCGAGAGATAATCAATTTTCCTTCCTAATACAATACCTATCACATGTTCATATATCCAGATGGTTAGGAATTCTTTTAGTGGTTTAATCTTTGCATTTAATAGGGACTAAAATAGAAAATTTATATAATTTAAGGGCTATATGAGTTTTTCGGTTTGGACCGAAAAACTATGGTCACTGCCAAAGGGGGAGATTTTAGTGCTCTGATACCACTTGTTAGTCCCAAATAACTCAAGATCTACTTGGTATCAATCAATCACTTGATTGTGCGGAATCCAATTAAGCAAAATAACGAAACACAAACAAGAAAGGATTACTACAAACCTTCAATGCACTCTTTTATTAACAAAATACTGGTGCATAAGGTTCTTGGAGGTCGAATGAACAATAATTCTCTATCTCTCTAAAGCTCCTAATTTCGACCAACCCCCAAAAGATGGCTCACATAGCCTTTTATACCCTACGACCTAAACCCTAGCAAAATCCTAAGCCCACTTAATAAAAGCCCACCGAAAAACCATGTATTTCGGTCATGAACACCGAACAACCAAGGGTTTTTCGGTCCAACCGAAAAACACATTTAGGCCCATAAAATCTTCATTTTAGCCCAGAAACTCCTTGGATATGGTCCGATTAAATGCAAAGCTTAAACCAACATAAATTATGGCCCAACACAAATGATTATATCGAAGACTAACATGTTTCAAGTTTACACTTGATTCATGTTACGGGTATAATTATGTTTTGAAACATGGTTGAGTGTACATATAGCATTCAAATCACAAATATACGGACATGAAACATTAAACCAAAAATTGAAATAAAATGGTGTAATCAAAGTTTTCAAACAGTCATAGTATCATGAAGAACGCTCTAAACCAAATAACATGTCTCAAAACATACTAAGAAAAAGTGAAAATTCAATGTTAAATTAAAGTGGTAAATGTAGTGATCATATCAGCATCTCCCACTTAACTTCAGCTTCCTCTTAACTTTATCTACATTCGTACATATAACATTTATGTTAATATATGTTGGATCGTAAACAATTAATCGACAATAAATAACACACGGATTTTTAATCTTAATCAGAAACCAATTCTGATAAAGAGTTTTGGTTAATTTCTCACAAAGAGAATTACAATAAAAGCATATATACAATGGAACCCCAGATAACATATATATACTAAGAAATATCTATATCTATGGCAAATCCCTATAAATCAGATATAATACAAATCTATACAAAGATAAGATCCTAATCACTAAAATTGTGGATCTGAAACAAAATACATCTTCATGCTCGCGCTGAAGAACAATTAGCATGACACATGCTGAGCTGACTATCAGCATGAAGACCTTTTGACACTCATCAGATTCTTATGGTAGGCCTAACTATCTCCCCTAATCCGATGATGTGAAAACCCTATCCAAAAGCTTGATTTCTAAGAGATTTCACCATTTCAGCTTCTTCTAGAATTTCAAGTTTGATCTATTTGTAGTCATCATGCAGGAGCTCTTTCCTTCTCCTCTTAAGTTTAAAAGACGAAAGATAGTGGAAGCTTTCAGTGGATTCAACCCTCATGCACTCGTAATTTAAGTGGAAGAGGTGATCAGTGGGTGCGAGTGAGATGTCCTGGTGCACATGAAACACATAACACCATTACCATCTTGATAGAACATGACATGTACTAGTTCACGAACCAGTTTGAATACTTCAGGCTCAACCCTAGGAGGCAATGAGTTGTTGATAACAAAGGACCAAAAGTAGGAGATGTCCGGTGTGGGTGTTCCTTGTTCTTCTCCAGGTGGTGGTTGTCTTGTTTTAATTTCATGACTTAAGGTTGAATCTAGAAGCTTTAGTGTTCTTATATTTCCTAGTTGAACTCGGTGTGTGTGAGTGGGTCTAAACGACCACCATATCACCACCATCTTGAGGTGATTGTAAGGTACCCTAATGATAAGGTTGTGGTTGGTTGTTCTATTTCAGCCCCATGATCTAGGGTTAGACCTTGAAGTATTAATGTTCATATTTTCTGAAGTTTTGGACTTTGATTGTTGTTGGCTTACACCACCACGTAGCCACCATATCACCATCATGTCACTACCACTGAGTGGTGGCTGTGGTTGGTTGATTGTCTAGCTCGAGAGTTAGTCACTAGAGACCTAATGGGTTAGATGTAAACTAAAACTCTAGTACAAAGTTATGATTTTATATGAAAAATATCTAAACTTGTAATAATTAGTTCAAGCTTAAATTTTATTCATTTAAGAAGGTCTTAATGAACATCTTGACACCATTAATCAACATTTATAACATAACGACTTAACAAAGGTTGCATCAAGTGAAAGATCAACTAAAACATATTAAACTTATGAATAAACACATTAAAATAAGGAAAACACTTGTAAACTGCTTTATAGAACATCGAAGTAAAATAAGGAAAATAGTTGTTAGACAAGACGTGTAAGGAATCGAGTCTAGTTTCCAGAAAGGTATAGAACATATCAATTGGACTTACGATACAGAACTTATGGACAGAACAGTGAACAATGGTCTAAAAAGGAATTAATCTGGAAATATTTTTAAAAAATATAGGAGCTTCTATGCAGCAAACCTTTAGTGTACACATTAAAAGGTTCTCAAATGGACCTTAAAGATCATAATCCTTACTAATCTTGATTAAGGGCTTAGTAAGTGACAAAAGGGGAACTAAAAAGGATTGTAAAGTAAAGAATAACGCGTATCGATTTAAGGAAAGTCGTAAACGGTGGCCATTGGTAATCTATGTAGGTTGATCAGAAGTAGAAGTTCATCATAGTTCATATCAGTTGTATTGACTATTATATAGCTCAGTTGTATTGGACAGAAACTTTGTTATCAGGTGAGTTACAGTACCTTATACGTGTTATTGTGTGTTTATATGGTGTATGTTCGTTTATGTGAAGTATCAGAAAGGATCGAATTTATTATCCCTGTTCCCAAAAGGGGGAAGCAAGGAAGGATCAGATTTATTATCCTTGTTCCCGGAAGGGGGAGCAAGGAAGGATAAAGAAGGACCATATTATATATCCTTGTTCCCGGAAGGGGAAGCATGGAAGGATCATATTACATGTTTATGTGTATTATACTTTCATGTCATATGATAAAATGTGTAGTTGTTGTGTTCTCACTAAGCATTGTGCTTACCCGTTGTTCATTAAACTTTTTCAGAACCCTCCGAGGTATACTGACAAGCCTAGGTCGTCGTGCGGTCAAAAATAGTAAAAATAACCTAACACACACTAGTATAGCGATAGTCAGGGTCGATCTACAGGAGTTACGTGGTCAAGGTAGGCAACAGATTACCAACTGTAGTGTCACTCTACAGCCAGAGGATCTAGTTTCCGACTTTTACCAAAAACAATCCCAAAATCATAAAATCTAACAATTCCAACTCAAGCATCAACTAAACTAAAACAAAAACCAATAACTAACCCTAATCACTTACTGAAATCAGAAGTATAATTCAGAAGTAATCAAGATCAAATCAATACAATCAAACAATCAAACATCTAAAATGCATCCAAGAGCATAAAAACCATAAAAAGAGCATTTAACACTAACTGAATGATTAACTATTAAAAACTCAGATCCCAATTTGTTCCAAAACAGAAAACATAAACTTTAGAAACTAAAAACTAATGCCAATGGTTGTCTCACCCAATAACACTAGCCAAAACTACCAAAACTACTAAACTACTTGGAAATTGAAAGAGAAAAAAATAAATAACAATTATGGTCAACTGAAAACTGAAACTCGGAGTCAAAGAAGCCTTGGGGGTCGTTCCTATGCCAGGTCTTTGCTACTGATTTCAACCTAAAAGCCTCTATTTATAGTTTTGAAAAATAAAAGACCGCGCCGCTTGCACTTAGATTCCGCGGCGCGCGTGCAGGTTTATCCCCGTTTCTTCGGCATTTGAATCTTCTACACTGCCTCAATGCTGACTCAACGCGTCGCGCCCTTCACATATCTACGGCGCGCGTGCGAATTCGACTGTTTTGTCTTTATCTTCAAACTTCTTCCATTTTGTATGCTTTTAGCCCCTGTTTGCATCATTTCTTTCCAAACAAGCACTGACACAAAAAGTGAGAATACCACAGTATATATTATATAAATTCACCAAGAATAGGGCTCAACAACGACTAAAATACTTGATATTACTAGGCGTTGTCAAACACCCCACACTTGTGCCTTGCTTGTCCCCAAGCAAGAGAGTTTTTAAGAAATTCTAATAGAGACTCAAACAATTTTTGAATGCGTTCAATTTCATAACTTATTTCCTCAAGAGTTAGAGTGAAATAGTTTGTGAAAACATAATCGGAATATTCTTTGGAATTCATGACTTTCTAAAGAACCCTTGATTACAAATTTTCTGTCCACAATGAAGTGTACGTACTCATTCAGATTCTAAAGGTCATAAAAGAACTGTCCATGACTTTCGATGTTGTCCGTGTAACGAGCTTTCAGAAATACCATCCTAGACCAGACGATCTTAGGTGGAAAGGTGCATAAGTCCCACCCATTTTAAACCTACCGGCTCGAACAACAAAGGCCACAGATTGACAATTCCCTCCTAAATTCCAAACCTTAAAACGTCCCAATCTTCTAACTCCTAAAACTCAACTTATTTGACTAAACTAATAGCATGATAACAACTACATAGTATTTCTTGAAAAATACCAATGCTAAAACATTCAGAAACTATTCGTTTCAAAATTACAAATTCTTAAAAATTTTGAAAAATTGCTAAAAAAATTTTGAAAACTGGTCATTTCCCGCAAAAATTTCAAAAACTACTCTTTCAACCGTCCACACCCCACACTTAAAACCGTACAACGCCCTCGTTGTATAAAAATATTTTCAAAACAAGGGAGAAAGAGTTACCCCTTAGACGGTAGATTGCTTGATGGTACTTGGTTGTCACAGGTACAAAAACACGAACAAAAATCCTCGACTCAGAATTCAGGAGTTGTAGCGCAACAGTGAAACACGTCGGTGGTCAAGGCAAGTGGAGGGGGCACGGTGACCCCACACTTGCCTGAAACAACTCCTCCACTTGGTATAACATGCATAACTCACAAAAAACATTAAATGCAACTAAACAAATAAAATGAAATATAAACAAGCAAAAAAAATAAAGATAGTGTCATAGTTACAGTACATATATCCCAAAAGAAAACAAAAAATACATAAATCGCTACCTGGTGGCCTAGAAGGACCTGCCTCGTGATCGTGGGCTCGGGCTGGGAATGGTCAAGGGCGGTGTCCCTGCTGTGTGGCTAACTCCAAAAGTACCTCCCCTATCCACTCCAGCTGTTCCTCAATCCTAGCGACCCTGGCCTCCAATCGGTGGGTGGCATGTGTCTCCTCCTGCTGTGGCTGTGGCTCTGGCTCTGGTGGTGCAACCCTCTGGCGACGCCTCGGAGGTCCTGTCTCACGGGCTGGTCGTGGCGCTCTTAGTGCCTCTGTCATCCCTCTCACATAATGCCCGGGTCGTGGCTGCTGGATCAAGTGCATGTTCTCCAGTGCCCGCGCCGCTGTGCGGACTGGAGGGATCGCCGTCAGGGAGGCCATGGTGGCAGCAGTGAGTATCCGGTAAGATCGGGCCAGGCGGGTAAGATCACCCACATGTATGTCAAGTTATCACCAGACACCTTCTCGCCCCCTCCCTCTGCATGATAGAGGTGGTGACGATGCGGTGCATGAGTCGATGAAGCGGGTTGCGGAGCTGGCTCTCCCTGGCCGACCCCGCCTCATAGAAGACATTGGACAACGAGGCCCAAATCATTGTGTTGGCATCCCTGGCGGGCTGCCCCTGGATGGACGCGTGAAGGAGCGGCGTGAAGTGTCGGCTCTGGAGATCCGCCTCCGTATAAATGCCCGTGCGTCTCCCGAACTCCCTGAGACTGCACTCCCTGGGGGCTCCGCCCAATCTGAATCGGACTAGCCTGGACCGGGCCTCCGTCGAGCGTGGTGCGTAGCGTACCGTGGAGAGAAACTCCAAGAGAAGCTCGGTGTAAACGATGTCATCCTGGTTGGCCATGAGCCTGTACCAACCATGACACGTGAAGGTAGCCTCCTTATGGGACCACGTACGGTGAAGGAAGGTCTCGATCTTGGCCCAGAGCCCGACCTCCCTAAGAATATCCCAGTCGATGATCATCGCCTCGAGAACCCAGCGACTGATAAGTGCATCTCTCCTCGAAACATACTCGACAGAACTCTCCAGTCCCTTGGGGAACTGGAGAAGAGGATGATCGCGTCTGAAAGACATCTGCACAAAAGAAAACAGCCACACCAAACAAAAATTTTTGCAAAATCAGTCCTTGTCTCGCCCACCGAACCGCGGCACGGCCCAAGAACCCAGCCGCGGCGCGGCGAGCGACTGTTGCGAAATCCAAACCAATTCTCACTGATTTTCACCTGTTAACTCGATCCAAACACCCTACACGGTAGCTTAAGCACCGACTAGCCCCTCTAGGGTGATTATTTGGCAAACAAAACACCCTACGAGCAAGCATTGTCGATTTCTAAGTTTTTCATTTTTGGATAATTCAACCAATTTCTCAGCCTAATTGCTAGTTCTAACAAGTAAAAACTAGTTAGAATGACATACCTCGATAGTGGGAATAAAATGAACGAGAAAGATGCGAGAAAAACGTTGGATGATCAGAGCTCTGAGGCGCGGCGTGGGTGAATAGTGAACGCGACGTACCTTTTTAAAGAATAAAACTGACTGATCGATTCCCGCGTCGTGGGAAATGCATGACCGCGGTGCGCGTGCTCCCAAAACAACCCCTATGCATCGGGCTGGTTTACGATCCCGCGGCGCGTAAAACACATGACCGCGACGCGGTCTTCAAAAATTCAAATTCTTTCATAACAACCCCACACTTGCCTTGGGCCCATAACACCTGCATTGACGATGATAATATCTTCCTAATTAATCCTAAGAAATACAGTACCTACCTATAAAGATGGGTTACCTCCCAACAAGCGCTAAGTTTAACGTCTTCAGCCAGACGGATTGTTCCTTATTCTTCCCATTCTTCCTGAGGCATCACCTTCTTCGTTTCTGGCGCAATATTGTGGACTACCGTTGCGAGCAAAGATGTCAATTGTGTCATTCTATCGCTAACCTAGCTGATCCACTGCTGCTGAGCATCTAAGAGTTGGAAAACCTTAGCTTCCCTGCATCTTGCATCCTTTTCGTACTGTTGATGCTTTAGCTCCATTAATTCCATCATATCCAGCAGCTGCACCTTATCGATTGTCGACAGCGGGTGTTGTCCGACCTCCCATAAGATCTCTTCCTTTGCACCTTCACCTGCTCTTGTCCATTGTTTACCTCTATCCTTAGTTCCTGATGTTATAAGAGGATTGTCATTTGAGTACTTATCATTTTGCCCTGATGGCACTGATATTGGACATCCAAACGTATTTAATATGCGCTTTCTTGATCCAAAGGAGATATCCAAGTCTCCTGTCTTGCAGTCCATAACAGCCCCAGCTGTGGCTAAAAATGGACGTCCCAAAATTAATGCCGGCGCATCCTCTAAGCTTTCGTACTCCATTACCAAAAAGTCGACGAGATAGAAAAAATCACCCACCTTCGCTATCACGTTGGTCAATTTACCCCGGGAAACCTTGGTTAACTGGTCAGCCAACTGTAACACTGTCTTAGCAGGCTCTAATTCCTCATTTTTATACTTATCGTACAAGTAACCCGGTAATACATTCACACTTGCTCCAAGATCCAGCAAGGTGTTCCTAATGACCACATCCCCTACCGTGATGGTAATCAACGGTGAACCGGGGCCCCTCTCCTTTTTGGGCAATGTTCCCAACAATGCCTCACTCGCTTTCACAGTTAACCTCACCGTCTCAGGTGTAGGTGCTTTACTTTCCTTATTATTTTTGCACATCTTCTGAAGAATCTTAGTGTCTTCAGGAGAATATTTTAATTCATCCCACAAAGGTTGATTGATTGAGGGCCCAGCTGACTTAGTCGGCACCTCCTGCTTTTTCTTCTCCTTCTTGTCCTTCTTCCTCTGCTTGATTCCAGCCACCATCGGCTGATCCTCCTTTAGGACATCCTTGTCCTCTTTTAGTTGAGGTTTCTTCTCAACCTGAGTCTCCTCTTCTTTATCCTCCTTTTCAATCTTAACTTCTTCTTCTACCTTAATAACCTCTTTCTGACTTTCAACTTCGTCCTTGACTTCCTTTTCTTCAGTTTGGCCTTCAACTTCACTTTCATAGCCTAGAAAATCTTCTACGGTCACCTTCCTCCATTCAGCCTCAATGACATTGACATGTTCCTTTCCCGCTCGCTGGGCATGAGTCGGGTTGACTTCTATAGTACTGGGCAGCTTTCTATTATCTCTCTTCCTCTGATCCTCAGCCATCCGAGCGATTTGCCTCTCCATGTTAGCAATGGCTTTGGCATTGGCCTGAGATTGCTGTTGCGTGGTATTGAACATCTCGTACATTTTTGCGGTTAAGTCCACCTGAGTTCCTGGGGAATTGTTGGAATTATTGGGCCCCCTATTGTTGTTGTTACAGCTTCCACTTGCATTGCCATTATTATTTGCCGGTTGATACTTCCTGGGCTGATTAGAGGACTGGCCCTGATAGTTGTTTTGCCTTTGATTGTTAAAATCCTGCTGACCCTGGTTATATGGTCTATAAGGTCGTCCATTGTTGTATTGAGCTTGACCCTGACCATAAACCTGATTTGCCTCCTGAGTCCTTGGCCCTCCTTGACCTCCTTGTTGATGATTCTGAGGTCCATTCTGTAAGGTAGACATTAGTCTATCAAACTTCTTGTTAAGCTCACTTATCTCTTTTTAACATCCTTCCTCCAATCTGCATCAGCTCCCACTGCTGTAGCTGTGCCTACTGTCGTCCTAGTAGAAACTTTTGCCTTGGACTCGTTGCTTAACTACTCCAAAAACTGCCAAGCCTCCTCATGGTCTTGCATCATGATGGTGCCACTAGACGATCCATTGATCATTGCCTGATTTGTCTCGCTCGCTCCTTCGAAAAATACTCTAACCAATTGCCATTTCAGAATATCGTGATGAGCACACGACCTCATCAACTCCTTCAGACGATCCCAAGCTTCGTGAAAGGCTTCTCCAGGCTTTTGCTGAAAATTCTGGATGGCTCTCCTAATCTCTGTCATCTTACTCGCCGGGTAGAACTCTTGCAAGAACTTAGCTTTAAGCTGGTCCCATGTGGTGATACTATTGGATGGAAGAGACGTGAACCAATACTTGGCGTTGTCCTTCAGAGTAAACGGGAACAACCTTAACCTAAAAATGTTATTATTCGTGTTCCTAGGGGTGTTGGCATTTGCTATTGCTATGAACTCATACAAGTGAGAACTCATACAAGTGATTGTATGGATCATCCTGTTTATATCAACTAAATTCAGGCAATATTCCTAACAACTGTGGTCTAATTTCTACCTGAACATCTACATTATCAGGAATGTAAATGGGCGATGATTCATCGCACTCCTGTGATTGGAAGTGCGATGCAACCCACCGCCCTCTCGGTTATGTAAAGTACAAAGGTTGAGCGGGATTACCGTAAAAATGATGATCGTTGTACCTTTGATGACCTTGCGGTTGTTGTTGCTGTGGTACTTTTCGTGGAGGTCTCCAACCTCGGTTCCATGGTTGTTGTGGTGCTTGTGGAACCCATCCTTCTTCCTCGTCATCATAGCTCTACTCAGCCTCCTGGTACTAATATTGTTGCTGAGGAGGTTGTTGTTGATATTGTTGTTGTGGTTGTTATGGTATGGTTTGGAAAGTGGTTTGTGGTTTGAAAATTAATGGTGGTTGTAATGGTTGTGATTGTGGTTGAGAAATGGTAGTCTGCTGCCTAGACACTGGGGTGCCATCATGGGTCGGCGCTCCCTAAGACATAGCAGATGTAAAAGGGTTTGTAGATTGTGGTTGAAATGGTGGAACAGACTGCAGAGTGCATGATGATATTGGTGCAGGGGCTGAAACTGCACCACCAGTAGCACTCGTGCTCCCAAACTGAAATTCTGAAACTGGGGGAATAAATGACATCCCCGTTACCTCACCCAAAGGTTCCTGGGCAACATTCTCTAAACTACTGCTAACATTACTAAAACTCATTGTATCTAAACGCCTACGTGCATGATTCTTGCGCGCAATTCGTTCAATCTCTGAGTCAAAACGCAAGGGGGATAACTGATCACCCCAACGGGTATGCATGCACTAGCGCAACACTCCCGGAAAACCAAAAATTGAAATACTAACCAACTGAAACTCTCAATACTAAAACCAAAATCAGAAACCAGAAGTCCTACAGATCGCCAACTCTTAAGATCACAACTCCCCGGTAACGGCGCCAAAATTTGACACGCCTAGGTCGTCGTGCGGTCAAAAATAGTAAAAATAACCTAACACATACTAGTATAACGATAGTCAGGGTCGATCCATAGGAGTTACGTGGTCAAGGTAGGCAACAGATTACCAACTGTAGTGTCACTCTACAGCCAGAGGATCTAGTTTCCGACTTTTACCAAAAACAATCCCAAAATCATAAAATCTAACAATTCCAACTCAACCACCAACTAAACTAAAACCAAAACCAATAACTAACCCTAATCATTTACTGAAATCATAAGTATAATTCAGAAGTAATCAAGATCAAATCAATACAATCAAACATTCAAACATCCAAACTGCATCCAAGAACAAAAAACTATAAAAAGAGCATTTAACACTAACCAAATGATAAACTATTAAAAACTTAGATCCCAATTTGTTCCAAAACAGAAAACATAAACTTTAGAAACTAAAAACTAATGCCAATGGTTGTCACACCCAATAACACTAGCCAAAACTACCAAAACTACTAAACTACTTGGAAATTAAAACAGAAAAACATAAATACCAATTATGGTCGACAGAAAACTGAAACTCGGAGTCAAAGAAGCCTTGGGGGTCGTTCCTATGCCAGGTCTTTGCTACTGATTTCGACCTAAAAGCCTCTATTTGTAGTTTTGAAAAATAAAAGACCGCGCCGCGCGCGCTTAGATTCCGCGGCGCGCGTGCAGGTTTATCCCCGTTTCTTCGGCATTTGAATCTTCTACACCGCCTCAATGCTGACTCAGCGCGTCGCGCCCTTCACATATCCACGGCGCGCATGCGAATTTGACTGTTTTTTCTTTATCTTCAAACTTCTTTTATTTTGTACGCTTTTAGTCCCTGTTTACATCATTTCTTTCCAAACAAGCACTGACACAAATAGTGAGAATACCACAGCATATATGATATAAATTCACCAAGAATAGGGCTCAACAACGACTAAAATACTTGATATTACTAGGCGTTGTCATATACAGAGGGAGGGACCCATTGTAAGTGTTGGCACCTTGCATTCTCAGATTTTACAGTTTTCATTTTGACATTATGATTGTAACCTGGGTTTAGACTTCTGCATTTTGTTTAAAGTTAAACTTTTTCATATACTCTAATATGGTTTAGAATTTAATAAAAGGTAATTTAATATTTAATTAAAAAATTTTGGTGTATTCTCGAAGCCCCAGGCTGAGCACGGTGTTCATTTGCGCCAAATATTGGAATTACTTCGTCAAGAAAAGTTATATACGAAGTTTTTCAAGTGTGAATTCTAGCTAAGAGAAGTACAATTTCTTGGACACGTTATTAATAGTAGGTGTTAAAGGTGATCCAACGAAGATTAAAGTTGTGATGAAACGGGAACCGCCTCGAAGTCCGACAGAAATACGCAGTTTTCTTGGATTGGCGGGTTACTATAGAAGGTTTGTAGAAAACTTCTCTTTGATTGTTGCCCTGTTAACAAAATTGACCAAGAAGGGTGAAAATTTTGAATGGGCTGAAAGACAACAAGCAGCCTTTCAGAAATTAAAGCAAGCCTTGTGTGAAGCCCCGGTGTTAGCTTTACCGCAAGACGGAGAAGACTACGTGGTATATAGTGATGCTTCACGGGTGGGCCTTGGGTGTGTGTTGATGCAGAAGGGTCGAGTAATCGCTTATGCATCCCGTCAACTAAAAGAGGCCGAGAAGAAATACCCGGTGCATGATCTCGAATTGGCTGCAATGATTTTGGCTTTGAAGCTTTGGAGACACTATCTATATGGCGTGAAGTTTTTCGTCTATACAGATCATAAAAGCTTGAAGTACGTATTCGCTCAGAAGGAATTAAACATGAGGCAGCAAAGGTGGATAGATTTACTCAAAGATTTCGATTACGAAATATTATACCATCCCGGCAAGGCGAATGTGGTTGCAGATGCCCTGAGTCGAAAGGGATATCCTTTGAAGGTTACATCCGCGTGTATGGGTGTGGCGAGCCGACTACCCGAGTTGATTCGTGTAGCACAAGAAGAAGTATGTATGCCCGAGAACGTGAAAAGTGAATGAATAATTGGGTATATAAAGCATCTAGTTGAAAACTCTCAGTGATTGAAAACCTTTAGAGGCTGTGTATGGGTGCCCAAGCAAGGTGAGGCGCGGGGTTTACTTTTGGAAGATGCACATTGTAGTAGGTATGTTGTACACCTGGGTAGTACCAAGATGTATCGAATGCTGAAACCTTCGTATTGGTGGCCGGGAATGAAAAGAGGCATTGGAAGATATGTAGAAAAGTGTTTGACTTGTTTGCAAGTGAAGTCGAACCATCAGAAACCGTATGGCGAGATCCAACTGTTGTCAATTCCAATGAAGAAATGGGATGATATTACAATGGATTTTGTAACGAAACTTCCTCGAACATCGCGTGGGCATGATATCGTTTGGGTAGTGGTCGATCAGTTAACGAAATCGGCACAATTTATACCGATTAATGAAAACTTCAAGATCGAAAAGTTGGCGAAAATATACATTGACGAGGAATTCGTCGACATGGGTTACCGTCGTCAATTGTATCGGATCGAGATAGTAGATTTACTTCCCGATTTTGGCAGAGTCTCCAAGAGCAAATGGGTTCAAAAGTGTTGATGAGTACCGCGTATCATCCGCAAACTGATGGGCAAAGCGAGAGAACCATTCAGACTTTAGAAGACATGCTCCGGACTTGTGTGATAGACTTTGGCGAGAGTTGGGAAGATAATCTACCTTTGGTAGAATTTGCATACAACAACAGTTTTCATTCCAGCATTCAGATGGCCCCGTATGAGGAATTGTATGGAGCACCGTGTCGTACTCCGACTTGCTGGACTGAAGTAGGGGAAAAGTCGTTGGCTGGACCCGAGATCGTAGCCCAAACTGAAGAAAAGATTAGACAATTCCGAGAGCATTTGAAAGTTGCCCAAAACCGACAAAAACAATATTCAAATAAGCAGGTAAAACCATTAGAATTCCGAGTGGGGGAAATGGTGATGCTCAAAGTATCCCCTTCGAAAGGTTTAATTCTCTTTGGGAAGAAAGGAAAGTTGAGTCCTCGTTTTATCGGACCGTTCCGGATATCTGAAAGGGTAGGAGCCGTGGCGTATCGATTAGAGTTACCGGAAGAACTTCAAGGTATTCATAATGTTTTCCATGTGTCACACTTGCGGAAAACATTATTCGATGAATCCCAACGAATACCTCTAGCTGAAATAAAAGTTGATGAAAAATTAAGATACCCGGAACAACCCGAGAAGGTATTAGACCGAAAAGTGAGACAGTTGCAGAACAAGAACATTAATATGGTTAAAGTACTTTGGCGACACCATAGAGGATCCGATATGACGTGGGAAGCTGAAGATGAAATGAGGGAGAAATACCCTCAACTCTTTACTTGATTCCGAGGACGGAATCTTTTAAAGGGGGAAGAATTTGTAACGCCACGTTACTTTCGGTAAGTAATTTTATCTTAATCGTGATGTGATTTCGATATAAAATAATGTTATAGGTGTTTGGATTGTTAGAATACCTTTAAGATAGAGTTTTCGTGCGAAAAACGCCAAAAACGGGCAACCTGAGTCGTGTTGGCCAACTCGGGCCGAGTTTTCAGTCGTAGAATTCAGCAAAGCAGCAACAGCGTCAACCTGGGTCGGGTTGTGGAACCCGGGTCGTGCTGCACAGAAACCCGGGTCGGGTTACGGAAACCGGGTCGGGTTACACATAGACCCACTTCTTTTTAATTGCGAATTTCGATCATTTGGGGTTTATTTCTCGAACTAAAAACCTCCAAAACCCTAGAAAACGTTCCCTCTTCGTATTAGGACCAAATTGGAAGGCTAGAACTCGAAGGATTGAAGTAATCTTCGGTATTTCACTTCTTGAAGGTAAGGTTTACTGTTTTAAACCTTTTGAACAATTGATTTGGTTGATTTGGGTTGAATTCGAGTGGTTATGAAGAACCACCTATGAATAATTGAAAATTGAGTATATAGCACTTGTTTGGATGTGTTGAAACGCTTCTAATCCCGAGTTTTAACTATTGTGATCTGGTTACAAGCTTGGATGGTTGAAAAACAAAATATTCACCTCTACTTGGTGTGTATGTGAATATATAGGTGTTGGAAATCATTGAAGGATCGTTTGTATCTTCTGTGGTGTTAGTTAGGATCAATTAGAACTTCAAACCAGGTGAGTAATCTGTACTATATCTAATGTGATATGTATTGATTTAACTCTTGCAACTTGAAGTAGTTTTAGTTATTGAAATGGTAACCTAGAAGTTGGTTAAGTTACCCAATTGATATGGTATAAACCTATGTGGTTTAAAATGGCCTATGTGGCTAGGAGATTGGATTCAGTATCCAAATGTTAACGGCCTTCGTGGCTAGGAGATTGGATTTGATATTCAAATATTAACGGCCTATGTGGCTAGGAGATTGGATTTGATATCCAAATAATGACGGCCTTTGTGGCTAGGAGATTGGATTGATATCCAAATGTTGATTCAAACAGAGATTTACATTGTATTGAGTTTTGACAACTTATCTATATATACATGTTAAACTGTTTATATGATTACTCATTGAGCTTTATGGCTCACAGTGTATGTGTGAAATGTCCCTGCAGGTGAACGTGACCCTATTAAGGGTAAGGATGTAGCTCATGGATAAAGACAGGACGTCGTAGTAGCCCGGTTTAAAAGAAGTTATCTTTTGTTAAATACTCCTTGATACACTTGTATATTTTTTGTATAAACTTATACACCTAACACTTTGGCTTATATACTTTAAACTATGTTTAAAAGATGAAAAAATTTATGTGTATTTTATTTTTAAAAGCCGGATGTTACATAATGTGGTTCTTTGCCTACTTAGAGTTTAACCCCAAAACTCTAGCTTTGACAAACTTAAACATAAAAGGTCATTGTCCCGGCGGTAGTCACTATGCAAGATAATTGTGGTTTGACCTTTAGCATCACCAAGTTATTGTTCCATCCTTTGCTTTTTTTTTCCTTAATACCTTTTTCCTTTGTTTTTTTTTTCCTTTGTTTTGTAAGTATTATACGGACATTTTCACTATTTTTTGTTTAAAGCATCATATATAGTTTTTAATCTATGTGTTTTTTCTTTAAATCTAAATTAGTTACATTTAATTATAGTTTTGAAAAAAAATTCTTAATTCGTTTTCTTTATGTCTCGAAGTATTATATGGGCCTTTTCTTTAGTTGTTTTTTTCTAAAGCATCATTTTTTTAATTTATGCTTTTTTCTCTAATTCAAAATTAGCTACGTCTAATTATGTTTCATAAAAAATATATTATTGTTAGCAACATTTTATTGTAAATGTCATTTTGTTAAAATAGTCGCAATATGCAACAAGTTAGTTTTTTAATTGATAATTGATAAATAAAAAATACACATACGTTGGTTGTGTTTTGGATTAGTTATAAGTATATGGATATTTTCATTAGTTTTACTTACCTAACTAGGGTTATTGTTACTGTAGCACATGCAACTTTTGAATTTGACCCGATTTAGTCCTTAAAATTTTTTTTTGCACAATTAGTCTTTAAACTATTAAATAACGTGTAAATGTTACCATTGACTGCCAATTTAAAAGGTTTCACCGGTTCAATCGCTGATGTGGCAAGACACGTAGATTAGGTTTAACTTTATTCAAATTGAAAAATCCACGTAGGTTAGGTTATAAAAAAGTGGAAGACGGATTGTTAATAAATCGAACTTTATCAGAGGTATCCTTTATCAGACTTACGAACTAGAAAAGCATCGAAGGAAAAGCTAGGGTTTAAGGCAAACCGATCAGTGTTACGATCAATCGGAAGGAGCAGAAGCTGAAGAAATGTCTAACTCCAACCCTGAGCCTCCGGGAATGTATTGCATTGTGGAGCTCAACTATCAAGGGGTGTTTGTACGATGTCCTTTCTCTTACGATGGTATAAGTTACACTTTTACAGAACATGATTTTTCTAATATGACATATGCCGAGTGTGTTACTTTCTTGGAAAAGTTCATGCATGAAGATTGCAAGAAACTATACTACTGTGAGCCCGACTTACCCCTTCATAAAGGTATTCGACGAATTGCAGATGATATTGATTACGCAGCATTTGTTTTTTATGCTTATGGTACGGATGGGAAAATATCGATGTATGTGGATCATGTTGGTGATGAGTTAAAAGATTTATGTGATTCTGAAAAAGAGGGGGAAGAAGAACATAATTCTTGTATCATGGGTGGGGAAAATGAAGATGATATAGGCAATCTTAGGGATGTTGCCTTGGATTATACTGACGAACCAATTAAAATGAACAGAACTTCAAGTGATGTTTTTCTTAGTAAACTGTGTACTCAGGAGGAGAAGGAGGACAACAATATTGGTGAAGATGAGGAGCGGGAAAGTGAAGAAACAATCCAAGAGCATGCCATTTTTAACGAATCCTTACACTGGAAAAAGCATAAACCCATACTTGGTATGAGATTTAAGAACCCAGCTCAAGTTAAATCGATGTTGTGCAACTATGTTGTTGCCAATGGGTACCAACTATGGTTTAAAAAAATGATAGTAATAGGCTGTTGGTCAGGTGTTGTAGGGGTGAATGCACATTCATGTTATGTGCATCCTAGATGAGTGAAGAGGAAAGTTTCCAGATAAAGTCTTTGAAGCCAGATCACAATTGTGCAAGAAATTTTAAGTTAGGGTCATTAGTAACATATGCATGGATAGGGAGTCACTACACCAAGGAGATTATACATAGGCAGAAGATGAGTGTTAGAAAACTGAGAAATGAAGTTACCAAGAAATTTGGTATTGATGTTAGTCTTGGACAATGCAGAAGAGCCAAAGCATATGCACTACAACTTATAGAAGGAAAGCTTGTTGAACACTATTCGAAGCTATGGTCATATGGTGAAGAGATAAGAAGATCAAATCCGGGGTCTAATGTGAAGCTTAATGTCAATTGCATGCCAGATCGGAAGAACTACTTCAGTAAGTTCTATATGTGTTTTGATGGATTGAAGAAGGGATGGATAGAAGGTTGTAGAAGAGTGATTGGTCTTGATGGTTGTTTTTTAAAGGGTATCTGTAAAGGAGAATTGTTAAGTGCTGTGGGGAGGGATGCTAATAACCAATTGTTCCCTATTGCATGGGCTGTTGTAAATGTGGAGAACAAAGAAAATTGGAAATGGTTTCTGGACAATCTAATTGATGATCTTGATTTACGTTTAGGATATAGTCTTGCCTTAATTTCTGATCAACACAAGGTATACATGCATGTTTAATGTTAATTTTTCTTTGTAATGTTATATATATTTTCTAATATTTTATCTTTTTAGGGTTTAATTGAGGCAGTTAAAGAGATGTTGCCATATGCAGAGCATAGACAATGTGCTAGGCATATCTGTGCAAACCTGAAGAAGAGATACAGTGGAGCACATTATGAAACCTTGTTTTGGAGAGCTGCCAAATCTTCCACTAAACCTGCCTTTAAGGCTGTGATGAAAGAACTTTATTTGTTGAACCCAAATGCCCATAAATACCTTATGGATAGAGACACAAAGACATGGTGTAAAGCATATTTCCAACCAGGTACATGTTGTAATGCAATTGAGAATGGGATGTCTGAGAGTTTCAATGATATACTAGTGGAAGCTAGGAAGAAGCCAATAATCACAATGCTAGAGGAGATAAGGCTGTACATGATGGATAGGCTATACCACTTGAGGGTTAAGGGACAGTTATGGGGTAATCAGGTATACCCAGCCATAAGGGACAAGCTTAATGAACTTAAAATTCATTAGAGGCACTGGCATGTTTTACCAAGTGGATTAAACAAGTTTGAGGTTAGAGGTACATCTGATGTATTTGAGGTTGATCTTGAAAGGAAAACATGTTCATGCAGAATTTGGCAACTAAATGGATATGGGTGTGTGCATTCTGTAGCTTGTATTTGTTACCTTAATAGGGATGTGGAAGCTTATGTCAACAAAATGTTTACAAGCATGACATATATGAAATCCTACAAGTATAGAATTAAAGGGATGAATGGAAGTAGCATGTGGCCTGAGACAACATATATACCACCTTTGCCACATGTTGCAAGAAGGATGCCTGGAAGACCAACAACTAAACGTAAGAGAGATGCTACAAAAGACAAAAATAGGAACACTGTGTCTAAAGTGGGAAAAAAATTGAAATGCAGTATTTGTAGGGAGGTGGGACATAACAAAACAAGTTGTTCCAAGGGTGGCAGGCTAGATAAACTTCCCATAAGAAATGTTAAGAAAAGACAGGGGCCTGTGGAGAATCAAGAAGTGCCTTTGGAGAATGAACAAGGGCCTGTGGAGAATCAAGAAGTGCCTTTGGAGAATGATGTAAGTATATGTACCTTAAACTAAATTAAGAATAATAATGGGTATATTATGTAATATGTTCTTCCTTTCAGGTTATTGGGAATGAAGGAGTTGTTCTTGGTGGGAATGGAGTGGGGGATAATCTTCACCTAGATGTTGATCAGCTTTTTGATGAGATGGACCTTACTCCTACATGCATGCAAGCACCTAGTTATGAGGAGGAACAGATGAATCAAAGTGATGGGCAAACAGATGTGGAGGTGCATGCATTAACCCCTATTGGAGTAATTTTGGAGAAGATAAGACGAAGGAAATCATAGAGGATTCTAAAGAAGAAATTGAGTACTGTTGTTGGTGGGCCTGATGCACCAGGAATTCAAACCAAAAGGCTTTAAACCTAGATTAGGTTTTTATGCATTGACTTTTATTAGAGACAATTGTTTTAATTTCACGTTTATGTGGTTTGTATGTTTGAGTACTTATGTTACTTGACTTTATGCATTATATATGTATGGTTTGCATGTACCAAACTTGAAGCCTTTTGGGCAACTTTTGAGATGTAATATAAGGTATTCAGGTTTACATGCATGCAAATGACTCATATGGTACATTTAGTTAGTTTTTTAATGGTTATATATGAATGGTTAAATATCATGTGGTGACATGGTTAAAATGTGCATGAATGGTAACATGTGGACCACTTTAACATATACACTGTCGACTACATGTGGTCACATAGGGTCCATTGCAATGTGCATGAATTGACAATGACAACACGAATGGAATCCTATGGGACAAGGACAACATGTGGGACAATGACACTTTAATAACCCTTGTATAAAGAAGTACACATGTTTCTCCTAAGCAGACATGCTATATTGTTTATAGCAATGTACTTTATCTGGTCCACAATGTTTCTACTTTACCATACATACACACATACCAAACACAACCACATATACACACAAATGGTCCATAGGAAGATTCCAAACACATACCAAACACAACCACATAAATTACATAAATATAGAAAACATTTACAAACATAAATTACATTTATCCATAACATAAACACTTTTATTACTACAAAAGATGCTTCTGCATTGGTCGGACAAACCCATATACACACAAGTAGTCCATAGGAAGACTCCACTTGTTTCACATTGGTTGATTCCAATATAACTGTTTTCAGAATTTGGGACAAAATGCAGGTTTGTACCATTGTACCAACAAATACCAAAATATCCATACCCATAATATATATAGTTGTTGTTCATCATTTACATCACAAAATTACAACATTGTTATCACCCATAAGTACATTGCCGGCTGCAAATGTTTACAAAAATTTTGGTTCAGTAGTCTTACCACCCCCCAACTAATACCCTGCAAATGGTTGGAATTATATCATCAACCTACCATCCCCCAAGTAATACCCTGTAAATGGTTGGAATTATATATCATCAACCATCAAAAACCCAAAAAATACCTTCAAAAACCAACCCACCTTCCCATCCCTACACCCACCCTTCAACTGATCATACGAACCACCATTATCAACAACAAACTAAAAAACATCACCTTCCAAACACCCAATTTATGCTTCATCTTCTTCACTTCTTTCTCATGTTCCATGGTCTCTTCAGCAAGCTGGTCCTTCAGGTCAGTTATCACATTTTCAAGCTGTATAACATTGTGCCTTTGACTTTCTATCTGATGCCTCTCGATTCTTGCATCCAACCTTACTTTGGTGTCGAACAAGAGGTCCTTATAATACCCATCCTCTTGTTCATCATCCTTCCAATCAAAAAATTTGCAGCTCTTCCTGCTAGTCTGAGAAAACGTACACTAATCAGCAGTGGATTTCGAATTATAAAGCTCAAAAAAATAACATGACGAACACAAAAGTAAGGTTTACATATCATACACTTTTGATTTTTCTTTTAAACACTAGATCGAGCAACTTAGCAGCTGTAGATTTCGAAATCGAAATCATACAACTTTTGTACCCCTTGTTTGCTCATTTTCTGTACATTATACCACACCACACTTAACCTTTAAAACATCGAAGCTTACCAGCGAGTTCGGGCAGTTGTAGAATCGTCTGCCAGGGTTTTTCGGGATCCAAGAGGTTCTTTCTATGACAGGCAATGGAGGATCGCAGTCACATTTGTCGTTACGACCATCTCCTCCATGTCTAGCTCCACCTCCACGATTTCCAGACGAACAAGACATTAGTACGAGAAGTATTCACCAGGTTACTGTTAGGGTTTCTTGGTTTGCGAATAAAGGAAAACAACTTTTCAATATGATTCGATTGAATCAACAAAGTCTTTATAATCATACGAGCCTTAATGGCCAAGTTGTGTCGTCTCTTCCACGTAAGCTCACCATCCACTTACCTGTCCACGTCTCTTGCCACATCAGCGATTGAACCGGTGAAACCTTTTAAATTGGCAGTCAATGGTAACATTTACACGTTATTTAATAGTTTAAGGACTAATTGCGCAAAAAAAAAATTTAATGACTAAATCGGGTCACATTCAAAAGTTGCATGTGCTACAGTAACAATAACCCACCTAAGTATCATAAGCCTAAAAGTATAATTATTTTTAAAATAAAAGATCCAATTAAAATCTAATGGTTTAAAAACACAAACATTTAATAGAAAAAGTTAGTTGTATTATATTTGTTGCAAATAACAACATTACTTTTTAAGCAAATACAACGAAGTTCGGTTGTTTTGGAAAAAAATGCTATTAGATGAGAGTTATTCCATCAAAATCTTTTATTAGGGTAAATATAACACAAGTATTAAAGCTACTTATATTGTTATTTTTTTTGTAATCCTTTCTAGAAATTCCACTGCAGCGCGCGGGTGCAACCCCCTAGTTATGCAGTTATTGCGGCCAGAAACCTAATAGCAGTCACCTAACGATATTTGATTTAGCGGTTATCGCGGTAATATAGCGGTGGTATAGCGGTTTTTTCTTCTGTATTGTTACTTTTAGACTATTAGTACTGCGTAGAATTAATATCACAAAAAGTTACATAAAAATGTCACATAAAACATGGATAGTATTCTAATATGAAAAGTGTCAAACTGTCAAACATAAATCTAATCGCAATCAACGGGTTTGGCATCCGAGTCAACATCGTCTAATACATTCACATCTTTATGAAGCTCTTCCACTACATCTCCAATCTCATCATCATCATCTTTATAACGATCCCTTTTGCTCCTTGTACATGCCCCGTCATCTACATGTCCTCTCCCCGCTTGTTGCACAAACTCTTGAAGCTCATCCACTGTTGGTACCGTCCACTCATCATTGTCTTTCACGTCTCTTGGACAATCTTGGACAATCTAGGCCTCCAATCTCGGACAATTTCGACGCTAATCTCGCCAGCGAGATCACTAACCGATATTTTCATTGCTATCTCGGCCTAATTCCAAGATAACGCGAGATTGACTGCACAGTTCCCTAGTCACTAAACAATTTTCACCCGTGACCTTTGTCACCCATCAAATCCCACATCAAAAAGGCACATAGTACTAAATATCAATTTTAAAACATGTCGAATAACAAAATAAGTGTGTGTAATCACCTGGGACAGAGTTTATTGACTTTATTCCTGAAAATATGAGAAAATAAAATAAATAAAAAAATATAAAAGTAGCCGTCACAATTTACATGCATGCTGGACTCTTAACCGGATTGTGGATGACGTTTCGGGACCGGTTTAGTAAAAAATGGGCCTAACTGGGTTTGGACAAGGATGTCTACTTGACTACTTGTATGGTTGTATTCACTGGATGTCTGCATCAAATAATCTTTTAAGATTTACAGCTTTATTTTGAACATCATACGTTTTCATAAAAATCAAAGATAAGTGAATAATAACATAAAATTGTTGGAATATAAAAAATAATCGCCCTAAGGCAGCTAAAGGATAGTGGGCAGTCATATAAGCCAACTAAACAAGCTTTGTAGTATGTTTACAAATTTTGGCTTGTGTTTTTCATATTATCCACATTGATATAGTATTGTATTATATTTTCGTCGAGTAAGAAAATAACAATTTATAAGTATTGTATTCAAATCCTAAAATCATATATGGGACAAATTGATCGGTGACATCCAAGGGATGACTTTTGCCTTTTTCTCTCGAAGTGTTTATTCATATTATATAGGAAATTGTTAATCCCTTAAAAAAGAGAGAAACGGACAAAAATGGCTAAATTCGTTAATCATTTTCAAAGATTTAATCCAAAAATAGAGATTTTGCGAAAATAGCCAGTAATCATACAGATGGGACCTGTAAAATTGGCACAGTGTTTACAAAAAAGTCTCGCTGCAAAAATATATATATATATGAAATATATTTAAGGGAAAAAAAATCAAATGGCTTTCATACGTTCCTAAGGATTTCACGAAATCCTCTGAAATTAGGGAAGTGGTCAGAAATCCCTTATACCATCTGTGATTTCGTACTACGAAATCTAACATAAGTATTATGACACCTAACATCCGTATTATGAAATCCAACCTCCATATTTGCGAAATTAAGAAAAAAAATCGTGTTTTTTTTTTTAACTAGCTTGAGCTCGTGCTTCGCATGGGTTGGATTAAAACTTGTTTAGTGGATTAGATGGCTTTTATTTCATATTGGTTATCTTATCTATTCTTTAAAGACTTTGAGTTTTCTTTTCTTATCATTTTTTCTTTTAAATATTTTAAGGGTGTCATCGTTCTTTGTATATAAAACTAATAAAATTTAAGAAGAAATAAGTAAATACCTGCTCAAAGTTGATTGCCCGTTGTTGGATGGGGTTCATATGCCGGAAAAAAATCACAAAACTTCCAAAATATCAACAAAGTAACGATAACTGAATATAAAAGTTTAACCTGTACAGCTAAGCCCTTGTTATTGTTCTTCGACCCTTTGGGAAATTGAAGGATCCATGGTTTGGTTGTCCGATGTAAGAGGGATATGGACTGTGTAATTCATGAACTTGGTGCTTCGAATTTCACTGTGTAAGTTGTCTCTTGAGTAGTTCACATAGCGGCCTGAAGAAGCCCTTCTACCAAATGCTACTGTGGAGGAATCGCACCCTGGATTGTTGTAGTTCTAAAGTTTTCGGAAACCTCGATGACTGTTGCTTAATGCATTTGTGAAATGATTAGAATTTATAAACAATTTCTTCTGTGTATCCAAGTTCTTTGAGTATCCCCATGACCTGCAAGAACACAAAAATGGACATCAGGGATACTGTCAATTATAGCATTCTACTTTCAATTTTTTATTTGATGTGTTAATGTTTAATTTTCATACCTCGCCTTGTAACCGGTCTTTTCCCTTGTCACCCGATATATGTTGCATCATTTCAGGTGGACCACACCTAATTCAAGAAATAGCAACGTACTTTTAATTATTCAGCCATTTTTTAGTGAGAAAAATGTTAAAAAATAATATTTTTTTGTTTTTTTTTTGTTTTTAACCGTTTACCCACAAAGAGACGTTTTGGGGGGGGGGGGTTGTTTTAAATCTTACGAAACTCCAGGGGGTAAAAGAGAAATAAGCATCGACTTCATCTCATGATGATCCAACGTCAGGGTCGACCCTTCACCGCAGGCAACACCCCAACTGGGCGGTGTTACCGTGCGGGGTTGGGCTCCACGGTGGACACCGCTCCTTTCCCCGCTGCCGCTCCCTTTGGTCTTACAACTTAGAAATCTTTGACTAACCTAGAAATTGACCTCAAAAGTCAAAATACCATGTAAACTTTAAAAAATGGAATTAAAAAGTCAAAATTCCATGTAAACTTTAAAAAATGGAATTAACAATGTCATGGCATTTCTTAAAAGTCGCGTAGTATAGTAACAGGTTCTCAAGGGCTTGCTTATTGTGAAACATTACTATACGCAAATTCAGAAACTAAGATGATTTAAATGCACACAAAAATGAATGTAATGGTTATTTCGCGCATTTAGAAATAGTAGATCCGGTTTTCTGAATTACACAGTCCATATCCCTCTTACATCGGACAACCAAACCATGGATCCTTCAATTTCTTGAATTAGGTGTGGTCCACCTGGAATCATGCAGAAGGATTTTCCTCCACGAATCCTTTCCTCTCAGATTTCTGGTGTTCAAATTACAAAATATCGTAAATTGACGATGAATTTAACATGTAATGAAACAGATTATGCTCATAATGAACCTGAGTTTTCTTTTCCTTGGAGCTTCGACTCAACGTCTTTTTAATCGAAGAAAACCAGCTCTCTTTTCTCCCTATTACGGAATCATTCGCCAAATTAGCCTGTTTTTCAACACAAATTTACCTTTTTTTCCATTTTAAGGTCAAACATATTTGACTATGCAAATTCAAAAGTGGACCTGAATCATGAATTTGAACCAAACATATTTTCTAATTTGTAACACTTGTTATGAACTTCTATAAACTTATTAAGATTTTCGAAATTCGAGTCTTTTATGTCAAATTTGAGTTACAAATATCAGCCCGTTGACATTAAAAGTCAAACCGACAGTGGTAGTAGTACAATTCTCATCTTATCTGAATGTGTTGCTCTAAATCCGCAACAAAGTACACAATGTACACAATCGGCAAAAAGACTGTTGAATTTAAACCTGGAGAGAGATTTCATCAAAATTCTTGCAGAAAAGGGGCAAAAACAACATAGTTTTTGATTGCTTATCTAAACTAAAATTGAACTTACATAAATTGAAGAATCGAGATTCTCTCCTCGGGGTGGTGACATCATCCTTGATGCCACAGTTGTTGTCTTCGCCAATGGAAGGTTCCCCTGTGCCTGCAAAAACACTCTTAAATCCTCACTTGTTCGTATTACCGGATGAGCAGCTAGTTTCTTTAAGTACTTATTGAAAGCCATTGTTCTCTTCTCAATGAACCCTTGTTTTTGCGTAACCTGCTTCCCAACCACACTCTTATCCGGTCTCATCGGAAAAAAAATTCTCGATATGAATCGGATAACCGATCCGATAAAGTAACGAAATCTTTAAACCGTCTCCGGAGGCTAATTTCCGTTCCAT
Organism: Cichorium intybus; assembly: GCA_023525715.1. NCBI lineage: Eukaryota > Viridiplantae > Streptophyta > Magnoliopsida > Asterales > Asteraceae > Cichorium > Cichorium intybus. The sequence continues at coordinate 78,718,870 of CM042017.1, forward strand.
TCAATTCCGGAATATTCGTCCATGTTGTTATCAAGTAGGTCATGTAAGTGTTCCCGCCGACAACTGGATCTTCACTTGATGTGGAGGCAGTTAATAATGCGATAGTACCAATGATTAATCTTCCTGCTGCTGGTTTTGCCTGTTAAGTGATTAATTAAGAACTTGATATCTTCACAAAGAAAACATAATTCGATATATGAAAGTGAGAAAAATAATGGAAATAGCATCGACTTACCAGAGAGACGACTCTCATATAACTCACATTTGCAGCCTGTTGAGTTTTCATGAATGAAGTTAGAGAAATGTGAAGATGAATTTCATTTGGGCATTTTATCGAACAGTTGGGGTGTGTAAACTGGAAGTTGAAAGAAATACTAAATTACCAGCACCACGTCTCCAAGCTCAAAATCATTCGGCTCTCCATTTGCCAATGGATCGTTTCTCCTCAAACCCTGTAAATAATCCACCAAAACAAAGGATATAAATGATAAACCCAGATGAGTCGTTGAATTCCAGTTCAAAAGGGTATGGAAATCAAAGTGGGACGTTCTAATTCAGAGCTCACGGAAACTTACCTTCCTATTAAGCAGCGGAGTTCGCTGACCTCTGTGACCATGCATACTTCCACCTTACTACTTGTTTTCTAATAGGAACTCACAAGTGGTGTGCAATCGTTTCCTTTATCTCTTGAATCAAGATGAATTAACGACTTTATCCACCAATATATCTTCTTCGTCAATTGAATACATCAAAAGCAGTTACCGTTTCATCCTCTCCACCGGTGATATCAGCAAATCACTCGAAGGCCAACTTTCTTCGCCACTTGGACTTCTCCATCGTCTCAATTTAATCACGAGTATCAAAGAATTCTGCAGACTAAGCCTTCATCTCCATTTTACTTCTATAATTTGACCACCGAATAACATAAATAGTCAACCCATTTAGCGAATATCAAGCATAATCCATCTAAACCTTCGCAATCATCCCGAAAAACCTTCGCTGATTAACGCTTCCGTACCCAAAATTCTAGATCGCCTCCATATTTAGGACATCTGTAAATACCCTTCATCACCAATCCATTTAATCACTTCGCCGATGATATCATTACCTTCCCCCTTCGCCATCTGTAAATCGAAATCTGAAATCCCATCTCCACTTCGTGACTCACGATTACAGGTAATCCTATAGTCGGCATCACAAACACAAATACACCGACCCATCGCTGCTTCCTTTTTTCTCGGTCCTGAATTTTCGTGTTCATCGGACCGCATCACAGCAGGATCGGTGTCTCTCTCTAGGTTCTCTCTCTCTCTCTAGCGTACTCTTCCATTCCCTCGGTTTGTATGGAAACGACACAAGGATGAAAAATGAAGAATTACACCTACTCTTCCATGGCTAATTAGGAAACTCGATGGTCCATCCTGGGATGGGAGAGTTGTATTGAGGGAAGGGAGGAAGCAAGAGGTGACAGCAGGAGGTGGTGGCTAGATAGGATAGCAGAAAAAGGTGTCGCAAGAAGGGGGTAGCGGAGGTGGCGGGAAGATGAAGCTCTTTGGGTAGAAGACCTGGTAGAGCGTGATTGGTGAAAAAGAACCCACCCCCTTAAAATCGTGAAGACCCCCCCACCCCCAATCAAGTCTTCTAGAAATCTGCTCACATTTAAACTATATAAGAATTCTACTTTTAAAGTAGGGTAAATTGCAAAAAAAAAAAATATACTAAATTTACATAAAATCTTGATTTTGACACTGTTTATTTTTTTAGCAATTAACTCATTAAGTTTTGGGCTAAATACAGAAAAGCCCTTCCATTTATAGGGGTATATTCAAAAAAACCCTTAAGTTATCTTTTAGTTTAAAAAACTCATTCTTTTATTTTTTTACCTATCACTTAAACTAAATCAAAGGTTTTTACTCCTAATAGCCGGTTAAAGGAAAAGGCGTAGCTTTGAGAGTGAGGTGTATTGAGAACATGGCATACATGAACAAAAACTTTATCAAATTTACAACACAACTTCAATACAACTTCATTAATACTAAAAGACTATTAATTAATATAAAGTTACTTATCAAAACATGATTTACAATATAACTTCATTAATAGCTTAATCGTATACATGGCAGATTGTGCAGATTTACAAGGCGAGATGTCGGCAGATGAGTTGAACAAAAGGGATAAAACCGAGCAGGCCGGACATGGGTCGAGTTGTGGAAGCAATGACGATGGTATGCATTAGTAAAATAGGGTTAATACAAGATACACGTCGGGAAGTGTGTCGAGCCAAGAACTCTCGGCGAGGAACTTGGCACGTCTGCCGAACATTTCGATACATACTCAAAATATAGAAACCCTTGAACGATCAAACGGAAGGGGAAGAAAGAAAGAAACGGAATATTCCATTCCTTTTTAGAAGAATTTAAGTTCAATCTGTTAAAAGAAGAAGGAGAAATAGTTTATCGATTTCCAGGCCTAACCACACAAATTATGTTCACCTGTTTTGTTTTGTGTTTCAGATCGCTACACGAGAAGCAACTGAAAGCACAAGAATTAGATTCTTCATGATCTACCTGGTTGCAAGCTTTGGATATTACGCATTTACTGGCTCTCTTTTTCCGATCTTGGCAGCTCCAGTGACTCAACGTACGACAAAGCACCGAAAATCATCGTCAAACCGGTATCCCCACGGTTTTCAAAAGCGGCACTTTAACTTCTGGAACTAAGAGGAAAGTTGCGATACAGTCGATTTGAGCGACGAGAGTGCATCCGCCATGAACTAGGCAGTTCAGAATTACCTCCGCCCTAGAGTGTGACAACCAAAAATTTATTTAAGCGTATAAAATATAATTTGACGCTTAAATGTTTTATGGATGGACAAAAAGGTCAAATAAGGTGAAACTATGTAAATGTATGGGTTAAGACATTTTATTAAGTCAATACGATATGTTACTTCATTTAGAAATATGGTTTTAACGACCCAAGAGCTAAAAGGAGAATAAATGACCGAAAGTGAAATTTTTATTGTCAAATCTTTAGAAATTGATATATCAAAATCTAAAAGGTATTGAGAAAAAGTCATCAAGATGACTTTGGTAAGATTTGAGATAATAAAAATATAGGAAAACGATTCGGGTCATTTGGAGCTATAACGAAGAAGTTATGATGGATTTAAAATGGCTCAAAAGTGATAAAAATGACCAAAGGGTCATTTTCAAGGGTTAATATCAGAAAACCTGTTAAGAATCAAACTTAAGTCAGTAGAGGAATGTTGTAAAGGTCGTTTCCACCTTTCCGAATGTATAAAGTTTTTAAAATTTAGATGTCATATGAACAAGTTATGGCTAGGTAAAGATTATGAAAAATAAGCAGCAAAGTGCTGAAATAGTAGGCATAGATCTAGGGGTATTCTTGGAATTTTCCTAATCTGACCCAAATAACAATCAGAACCCGGTTTTGGTAGTACTGTGTACGCGTTCTCATCAGAAAGACGTCCTTTCTCTATCTCGATAAACACAATACACAACCACTAGATCCCAAAATCAGAAATTGAGAGAAAGGGAGGAACGAAATCAGAATTCCTTTGTTGTGTGGGTGGAACTCGCGATCTATAGAGAGGGAAAAACGGGATTCAGCAAAACATCCTCAAAACAACATGCACACACGCATCAGATTCATATGTATGCGCGTAAAGATCGAATCAAAGAGAGAGTTAGGGGTTGCGACTCAAGAGAGACGACAGGAACAGATGGTTTTGGTCCTTGTAGCCACGATTCCAGCGAGAATGAGAGACAAATCGAAGAAAATGAATAAGAGCAACAGCAGCAGGTGCTGCTGGAACGAGAAGGCGACGGTAGAACCGCCGGTCGGCGGCGATTGCCGGCCCTGATGGCGGCATAAGGGCGTCGGTGACTGGAGGTGACTTCCTTAGTCCGATTTGATGTATAAATGAACTTAATTTCAGTTATTTTGGTCTGTTGTGATCAGAAATCAAAGGTAAAAAGAAAAGAAAACTTAGATCTAAGTTGTTATTATCCATTGAAAGGTCAAAATGCGAATGCATGTTGAGTTTGACCACTGGTTTTGATGAGGATTTCTTACAGGTCTAATTTCCATGGATATGGTCAAGAATACCTTCTGATTCCAGACTCCTGATTCAGTTTTCAAGGCTTGTTGGAAGGTAAAAATCTGATTTTTAGCCCTAGTTTGTTAAATCCGAAATCTCTTCATGCATGTTGGAGCTGAAACTGGTTTATGGTTTCTAATACTTTATGGATTCAAGAAATACGTATGGTTTTAAGGTTTTGATTGTTTAGCTCGGTTGATTTTGTGTACATGTTTGATAATACCGTCAAGATTCAAGAAGACAAGATAATTTGGGTTTGACTTGGAATTTGTCAAATGTATGTTAAAGATTTTGTTGGAGGGTTTTAAGTACATTGGTACTAAATTGGAACTTTCAAAGGAACAATAACATATGAATTGTTTGGTTGATAATTGGAAAAGTTTGATCCTTTACACAAGTTATGGAATTTTTGTAAATGGTTGATATATCATTTTGAAATTCTTAATGGTTGTTGAAATTGGAATGGAATAAAGGATTCCCACACTTAATGAACAACATAATTAAAATAAACTAGTATGGATCAAAGAACTTGGTGCATTTTGGTAAGTTGGAATGGAATCGAAAATTCCATTCTTTATGGGACCATTTTAGTATGTGCAACTAATGTTCAAAAGAACACCAATTTTAGTCGGATTGACTCTTATGGAATGTTAGGAACACTTTGATGACAATTTGAAAGAAAATATGAAGGTTTTTGCCGGTTTCTATTTTAGGAAACTTTATTTGTTGAAATTTGTCAAAAGGGCATAAACGAGTGAAAAGAAAGATGTTTTGACATCTAACCATTGAAGTGAACACGTAGAGATGTAAAAAGTAAAATGTTGTTAAAATAACTTTGTAGAAACCTAAAAATACCATTTTTAGTCAAAATGGGACAAAAGGGTAAAAGTGTCCAAATAGTTGTTATGTGATAGGAATCACACTTAGCCATTGGAATGGAACTTGATAAGGACTAGAACTAGTCAAGAATGATTAGATAAACGTTATTTGTTTAGTTGTCTAATAAGTTCTCATCTTCTATTAAATTAATAGAGATTGATGGACGCTTGGAAGCAATGAAAGACTAGAGCTATGTGGATTAGCGTAGCTAGACGTACCTAGCTACTAAGGTGAGTACATGTGGCTTTTTCCCACTATGGGGTACATGGAAAAATTGTTAACAAATCTTTTATATGACTTATGAATATCAAATGATATGGAAATCGTTTTACGTATGTTACGATAATAAAAGTTTTATATGATGATTTGAAAGAATGTTTTGGCATCAAGCCTACAATGATTACGAAAGTATGTTTTGGCATTTAGCCTACTTTGTTACTGAAAGATTGTTTTGGCTTCAAGCCTACTATGCCTGTGAAAGAATATTTTGGAAGTCAGTCTACTATGGCTAATGTTTTATGAATCTGTTTCAAAAGAACAATGATTATATGTACTAAATGATTTGATCCTTATATAAGTTTATGAAATATTTAATCTGTTAATATCTATGTTATTGCACATGCATCTCATGGCATTATATGATATTTTATACAAAAGAAAAAGCAGTGTCTTTACGCATGCATAGAGTGTGAATGCATATGAGTCGAGTAAGGTCCGGACGCGTCCCCGTAACGGGACAAGACTCTACTGGGATGGTACCTCCCGTCGCGAAGTAGAAGCCTTTCAGGCGTCAATATAGGATGATTTATTCTCCTATTTTGGCGAGCTTTGGTCTTTATAGACCTTTAGGCGCGGTATATAACCGTGAGCTTTTGTCACGAATGTGACATGGTCTTTTTGACCTAAGGCGCGGGTAGGAAAACCCGCGAGTTTTGCATTGGTGTGAGAATCATGCATTACATGTGTACCTATTATGTAAGATACATATTGATTTGAATATATTGTTTAAGTTTCAAGATTTTATGAGCTGGTTTCGCAAAGAATTTTTGAAAGTAAATGTCATCTATATGAATTAGATCGTAAAGAAGTTTTGGAAAGTAAAGGTTATATTATATGACTTATTTTGCAAAGGATTTTGAAAAGAAATATATCAAATATATGATATTGATTATAAAACATTTTCAATGATGTTTTGAGTCTAAAACCCATGTAGCTCACGAGACGTTTTCGTCTTATATATTTTATTTTATGCCATGTATCCCAAGTTTTAGACACGAGAGATAGAAGCAAGTAGATGACCCGAGGTGATTGAGATTTTAGATGGAGCGAACCTTGGCTGATATACTGGGTTGTAATCCTAACTTGCTTTCTATGGTTTAGTTTGGTATGAAGTTGTAACCCCCGTAGTTGTTTAAATATCTTTACAACTAAATGGTTTTGTTGGGACCGAAGTTTTAAGACGTGACTTTATGTTATGAGTAAAGTTTTGAAAGGTTTACATTTTGTCATATAATATTTTAAAATAAGCGGTAGCACTATTGTGCTTTTAACACTACTGTGTTTTAAAGTTTATGTGCTTTTGGCGCTACTGTTTATGCGCTTTTGGCGTTATTATGTTTTTCAAAAAAAAATTATTACGAAAAAAATCGGGGTGTTACAAGTTGGTATCAGAGCCATAGTTTGAGCGAATTAGGTGTCGAGACTCGAACCTAGGCTTAAACTGTGTGAGGCTTAAGTGAGAATACATACATAAGATAAGACCGTTAGCAAGAAAGCTACGCCTTTCATAAGATGCTTCGTAAGATAGGTTGATTAACCTAAGAAATTAAGATAGGTTGCATGCCTATAGAATGATGAGACTGTTGAGTCTAAGATAATATTGGACTGTTATGGAATTATGTGCTTATTTTCCATAACTGTTACACTTATGCAAGTATATTCTTATAAACATTAAGATTCCCTGATACATGTTAATAGTATATATTTTATAATGTATTAAGCTAACCTGAACCATTGAACCAGGAGACCTAGTGGTGATGCCAGAATCAAATATGTATAGGTGGTTATGATAATATGGGCCCGTATTATCATAATCACAGGATATGTATATGAGATTGGTGGAATCACGAAGGGATTTTGGAAATCTGGTAAGGGTTATATGTAGAAGGTTTGAATAACATAGGATTGTCATACCTATGTGTTAAGGTAAAGTATAATTGAAAAGTATTAAAGATAATATAATGTAAGTGTATAACGTAGTTCAGAAACCCAAAATGAACAAATATGACAATTGCTATACCTTATGTAGGTTGAGTAGCACTATAAGTATGCATATCAGAATAATATGAAGTATGAATGAGAACATTTAAATAAGTATGATGAAAATGTGCCACCCAAATGGGAATTATGAAGCAATTAGCATGGAATGTAGATAAAGGCTTGGGTCTTGTTGTCTGGATACAGACCCTATGGCTATATAACATAAGTAAAGAAGAAAGATTGAAGGTAGCAACCATGAGTGCCACTCAGGGACTACTATGGGGCTCAAGAATAACTAGTAAAAGTTAAGATTTTGCATGTTGGTTAGAAGATGAATGTAACATGCCTAATCAAGGCAAGGAATCCAAGATGATAATACGAGCTAAAGATAGGAGATGGCAAGATAATCAAGAAAGCGGGAAGTTATGACTTCCAAACGCGAATGAGTACCACGAGTGAAAGCATTTAAAGATTGGGCAAATGGTTAAGTCATAAGTACGATGACTTAACAGGAAAATATGACAAGCAAAGTGCCCAAGAAGATTAAAGAAATGAAAATGGAAGAGTAACAAAGGTACGGAATTTTAAGTACTATACTCTATTATAGCTTTGTTGTCTATATGAGCCTAAGCTACGTGTAAAGGTGCTGAAGATTTCATGCATCGAATGACTGAGTATGACATGACACATGTTTAAAGCACATTGTCAAAGCTTGGCAGCTTAAGTGTCGTGGTTGAGAATATAGAAGGTTTAAGCAAGACAAAGATTTTATGCCTTGTTCTATGTGACGCAATCATACGGGGATCACTACTGGATGGTAAGTAGACGGCTATAGTAGTGTACAAAATTGAAAGCAGATTGCCCAAGCTAACGTGCAGTGGGATTATTAGTAAGATGGGCTCGTGAGTGTCACGATGCATTTATGTGGAAGACACGATGCCATGTTTGAGCACAAGTCGATGTTTGAAAGGATACGTCATGGACGAGATACTAAAATGAAGAGAGGGCACGCCGCTTAAGTGGACGCAATACGACATTAGAAGATAGTGACGCTTGAGCTATACTAAGTTATAGTTGTGTGTGTATGTGTGATGATTCTGAAGCTTATTGATTGTTCCTAAGGGACTCTTCATTGCTAGAAGCTAGATTCAAGACGAAGTCGGTGCATTAACAAGTCTAGACATTGATGGTGTGACATGTCTGAAGGGTTTTCTAGCAAACAATGAACACAAATAAATCTTATGGTTCACATGCAACCCTAGAAAGATCTATGTTTTCTTCTATAAAGATAATAAACTAAAACCTAAAGGCCAACAATTATTTCTAAAGTTTAAATCAGAAGAACCAACCTTTGAATCTTGTTCTTGAAGCTAGCAGCAAAAGTATCCTGCCTCAAATGCAAGTCACACCCAAAGCAATGGAGAAGACAATACAGCAGAGTTTATCTGGTGAAAGTGGCGCAGGTTTTAGGGTGGCCAGGTGCCTCCTTTTATAGCCTCCAAAGGTTACAGCTGAAACCCTAAGAAGCCTCCAAATGGGCAAGCCTGTTAACCATTTGGACAAGGCTTTCCTTAACCTTAATTAGGGTTTCGAAATATGAGTGTATCCACTCATAATTTCGCCAACTTAAGCCCCTGGCTACTGGCTTGCCAGTTATTCAATTATTGAATAAATACAAACCAGTCCATGCACTTTTAATTAATTAATTTAATCACTGAATTAAATCCAATTAATTCTAGATTAAATCTTAATTAATTATTATAGTTTCTAATTAATATATTAACACTTAAATATATTAATAAACCATTTAATTAATTCTATTGATTTATTACACAATTAATAAATCAACCTTTAACTCTACTGAACTCTATCCTGACCTCCAGCTATGAGGGCAACCCAAATGGACTTTGCTTCAATTAACAATATAAATATAAATATAAATATAAAGTCATGGTTTAGACACCTAATCCAACAGTCTCCCACTTGGATAAGTCTATGACTTTAATTTATCTTCTGATTAATAAACAACCTGCAGCTTCCTAGAAACTGCTGCCGAACTCTGACCCAGTCAGTTCTGTCCATAGATAAGTGATCATATGATCCTTCGTCCAACAAGATATTTCCAGACACGAGACATGGATTGAAATCAATCTCTGTCCGATACTCTGTTTCCCGATTTCTGATTCTGCTTATGACTTTCGGACTTCTAATTAAACACATCAATTTAGTCCAGGCTGGCCAGCACTTTAGTCAACTTCAAAATCATCGATCGGCCTATAGATATCTGTTTCCCATCAGGGTCAAGGAACGAATAAGCTTTGACTCATATGGTTGTGTCTTTTACTTATCAAATCGTACACAACATGCGTTTTGTAACATCGAGTTACCGATGCGTTTTCGCATTATCAATGCACAACCGACTCGTAAATTTCAACTCATATGTCTCCGCTTCAAGATCATAAGATTTTATCGTCTCAATATTGCTCGTGATGTTATCCATGAAGCAATCTATTGAGCGCGGGTTTATCTAATACTCAAATCTCTATTTCTAAGTACTCATGAATGTTGTAGCAGTCTTACTGCAATGTCTAACTCCTTAAACAATCTACAAACCAATTCATGACAGTCTTCATTCATACTTACTCCCGAAAAGTATGAGCGACTGTGGACCTTTTGAATAATCAAATTATTCGGGAAGTGAAACATGCAAAAACGAAACTTAAAATATGACTGGTGGCTACTCTTGTCTAATTACCAAGTCTCCACGAGGTAATCACCAAGTCGGATTTTACATAAACTATTATCGATTTCTAGATTCCTTTTAAACTATTTAATTCGTGTTATGTATCTATGTCTACTTGACCTTTCATTCTTTCTATGTATTCAAATGTTATACATTTATACACTTTATCCGATCGGATATCCTTCCGATGATATTTCAATTTTGGTCATACCGTCAATCTCACTAACAACTCCATTCTATGTACTGTGACTTTCCATGGTTCTCGGGATCTTTAGTCCACATGACTGCACCCTAAGACTATTTCGAGGTGTTACGATGTGCCGGTGAGCCACACGCGCTCCATCGAAATGCCAACGAAATTCTTTAACCATTAAGTCCTTATTTTTAAAACTTTTTTCAAATTTGTTATCTACATTCACCCATTAATCATTTTCCAATGATTTCTTACGTATGTACAAAATCCATTCAGTATTCCCAGCCAGGTCATATCCTGAATCTGACACACTATGCTCTAAGCATTAAGTCATCAAGACATGTTCATGACACTTCTGATCGATCCAAGAAACTTGTTGGATTCGATCCAGTCCTATTCCAAAATCTTTTGGAATCTTAGGATTACTTATAATCCTTGTGTCACGACTTTTAGTAACTATATCCTTTCGGAGACTTTTTCTCATGCATCTTGAATCTTATCAAGATCATGCTTATTATGGCCAGTTCTATACTGATGACAACATCTATCTGATATATGTCAATGGATTATGTGAGTATGCTGCACCTTCTTTATATTTCTCATGCCAAATCATTACACTTTGCAATGATAGAAAACTATTTCCTAGGCAATGCATCTTGAGTCTCATCAAGATCATTTTGGCAGAGTTTCAATCTATCTCATAGACGTTTATAACCACCCGAGCATGCCATATCTTTATTAAGTCTTTCATAGCGATCCGTCTCTTAACACCAAGTCATTACACTTTGTAATGAAAAGAGACGTTTCCTAGAACCATTATGTAACACACATATGGAGATAGATGACAGCAATACTCCCACTGGCTTTGACACGGTTATGGACTATTCACAAAATCCAGAGCTTATGGCACATTTTGAGAATCCAAACTTTTCTGACATCTTAATGGAAATCTTTCAGCCCTTTCTCAAAATCCAATCCTTTGGCATATTTTGAGAATCTGAATATCCTTTCTTGCAAGATGCCTGCGGGGAAATCCCGGGTCCATGTACCTTTATACTGGCATATTCTTTGTGAGTCCCGATTAGTGTGCCGGTGATCCACACGCGCTCCACTAACGACTTACATTATGCAGTATCTTTTCAGATTTCATCTTCTATTGACAGTGCTTCTCTCGGAGTCAATTACTTGACTCTGAGTATCGTCTCTCTCAACCAGATGTTCTGAAGGTACATTTCTGTCCATGTTGGTTTCTTTTGATGATTACTCCCACTGGTTTTAAGACCAGTTGTAAAATCAATCAAACTGTCACATAGACTGTATCTCGTCCTAAGGTTCTCTTAATTGGCAGCAACCGGGCTCACCAATGCTTCCAAGTAGTCGGATTGAAAATCCGTACCAACTATAGTGTTTTACCACTATTCGGTATGTCACCCCGATCATAACTACTTATGACGGTGATCAGTACTACTGGTCAAGAGAAGGTTATGTCAGTATTAAAACAGAGATCTGATTTCTGCTCTAAGCCTAGCGATGACTAAAGGTTATTTCACTTGGCTAATCCTGAAATCATTCAGGACTGTCCCAACTCCCACTGTCTCCTTAGAATATGAGTTCTTTCTAAAAGAGCTCTTTCTTTTCCAGGTACAGCGGGATAGCCAGTGAAATGACATTTCTGATTAGGTTCAGGCCAGTCATGAGGTTCGGACGAACACTACAAGACCCTGGACCTTTAATGTACAAGTGGGACAATCCCAGCTTTACATTTCAGACAGTGTCTGCAAAACCTACTTAGTCGAAGATGTGGTTGGAATATGGTTTATATGGTCTGACTGGTTTAGTGTTTAATTTACGGGAAACTAATTGGCAATGTATCTCATACATTGAGGATCGAACTGTTTCGACCAATGCTCCATTATCTTCCCTAGGACACATTATAACTATTAATGTTCTTGGAAGAGAATAACTGTGAAACATTTTCCCAGTTTATGTTGTCACTCAGGTTCTGTGGATCTTGTACTTCCTTTGAAGTCCTTGAACTGTTCAAGGTTTCAATTCAATCGCTTATTCTGATAAGCGAAGCCATATTCGTCATACCGAATGACAAATATCGTGAAGTATAAACAATTGTGTTCTATTCGGAGATTCGAGCAATACACAGCAGCTAATGTGTTCGTTGCTTCTAATCTCAATCTCTTTTACATCTCTATGTAAACTTATGACTTTGTTAATTCTGTTCAAGACTTGCAATCTTCAGTTGACTCTAAGTCAACTGATTCCAAAATCCTATCCTTTGGTTCTTTGGGTGATTCATTTCTTGCCACATGTGCTTTATAAAGAACTTAATCATCATCTGACCCTAAGTCAAATGATTCCAAAGTCCAGTCCAACTGGATCTTTGGTTGATTCATTTCTTAACACATTAAGAACTCAATTCATCATGTGACTCTAAGTCAAATGATTCCAAAGTCCTGTCCAACTGGACTTTTGGTTAAATTGATTCTTATAATATTCATCTTAACAATCATAAGGGACACAATTCCTAAGATCCAAACACTTTGGATGCATTCAATATTCAAGTTATTACTAATTATGCATTCAACACAATCATACAACATTTCAAGGATATTTCAAACAACATGTGTTAAAAGAAAATTGACAATTTTATTAAAAACAAAAATCCTTGCACAATGTACTATATGATAGACAATGTCATACGCATCTAAAAGCTAATAACAATGTTTCAATATCTAACTACACTACTAGAAAAAAGGTCTTTAATGACACGCATTGCGTGTCATTAAAGGGTACAGATGACACGCAAATGTATGTCAAGGAAGCCCCTGTCATAAATGACAGATGACACACATTTGTGTGTCGTAAATTTACGACATACATTAATGACAAACCTTTATGACTTACAATGTAAGTCATAAAATTTTTTTAAACAAATTATATATATATATATATATATATATATATATATATATATATATATATATATATATATATATATATATATATATATATATATATATATTAGATTTACTAGTATTAATATTAAATCACACATTAAATTGAATGTCTCATACTATGAAATAAAATATCATTAATACAAATATTATCCATTATCACAATTTCATCAAATACAAAATAATAAACTAATCTTATAGAATGTTATAACAAACAAACCATTAAAAGTACATTGCTATTTCTTTAAACTCCCTAATTCACCTAGGCCTGCAGACTACAAATCAATAAACATTTCAGTTGACACCCCTCATATCGCCTGCAGACTGCAAGTTCTAAACAAATGTGATGACACCTGCAACAAAAAGGCAGTTTAGTTTTAGTGAAACACTTTTTATAAGGACAAATTAAAAGTACATTAACATCTTGTGTTATAAAAAGGCAGTTTAGTTTTAGTGCTTAATTTACTTACCCCAAAAACAATAGCAACTATGCCAATTCCAGGTTGCACCACCAAGCTTTTGGATTTTGCTCTAGATAAATACAAGAACTGTAGGTTGTATTGTCCCAAAGAGGCAGAAAGAAAGACAATGGTGAATTGATTCATCTCTAGCCGTGTCCGCCTGGATATATAAATCAAGAAATCAACAGCTAAAAACAAGTTGATTATGTGAAAAAAAAATAGGGGAAACAAAGATTATACGGGAGCTCTTAACTGTAAAACGTTCCACATGGAAGAAAAGATTCTACTGATAACAACAATTAGACCTCCAAATACCCAATCTGATGGTTGTGAGGGTATCACAATTGTCTTACCTGTAAAACGTTCCACAATAAGTTTCTAAAGTTAAATGAGGGTATCACAACTGTCTCATAAGTGGTCAGCAATGAAGGAGACTGAACCAGATGCATCATATATGCAAGCAGATCTTGATAGTCAATGAATATGACTAACAAATATGTTAACATCTTTTAGTCATTGGATCTTTCTAGTGACAAACTCCACTGAAAGATGCCTCAAGAGTTGGTACAACTGAATTTATGTGTTCTTAAATGTCTCTTACAACAAAATCAGTGGACCTATATGTGTTCTTAAATGTTGAGATTGCAAAGGGACAAACCTACCTCCATGAATAGTGTTCTTAAATGTTGAGATTGCAAAGGGACAAACCTACCTCCATGAATAATGCAGCAACCAAATCATCCATTGTGACATAAAGTTTCAGCATATACTGATGAGTACCTCAATGCCAAGATCTCTAAAACTAGACTGTCAAAGCTTTTGTTGATTAACCAAAGTCAAACAAACACTGGTATAAGAGGAACCAAAGCTTACATTGCTCTTGAATAGTTTAGGAACACGCCTGTGCATTCCCTCTGTAAAATAGATAGAATAAGAATCATTTCGTAGTGAAGCTTGAAATCAATAAGGAAACAAGGATACCTAACACCAGCATGACCAACGATTCCAATGGCCATTCCCGCAGAAATACCAGCAACACCACAAGCCAAACCAGAGGAAAGATAGTGTACCCATCAAACAGTTGATACAATTTTGCTTTAGGGTTAATCCTGGTACTGATGATAATGGAAATGATCAACCTGTAGATACCAAGCACACTAGCCTTAACCATCAAAACAAACCAATTCATCAATAGTTCAGGCCACATGACACCCATCCACGCCATACCAACACCACTCTTAGCTGCTCCATATGTCGCACCCATACGTGTACAAATCAATCACTCGAATACTTAATTTTGATTTCTACAGATCTACCGTCTCAAAATCGTCAATCGTTGAACGATTTCAAACATCGATTGAACCAGGAACGACTCGTGATTTCAGGAACGACTCGTGATTCAGGCACGAGATTCGATCCAAGAATGACTGCAGACACCGACTTCTTCAATCACGAGTTGCTTAAATCACGACTTGCTTAAATCGCAAACGTCCCAATAGTTTAGAAACCGGAAATCTAACCTTCAACCTCCGATCTCTGATGTAAGAGGTGCCTCAAATCTGAAAGAACGATGAGAGTCCTCAATTGTATGCGATAATGATAAGAAACCCTAGATTTATGTCTATGCGTTCACAGTTCAAGCGGAAACGACAAAGAGCATTTCGAAATAAAAGACGACACAATTATTTTCGGATGACATACACATTTAATAAAGTAACCTCCGTGTTTTTATTTTTTTTCCAATTATGACACTAAAATACAACATACATTTTCGTACGTCATTTAAATCGTAAAAAATGACACATATTTACGACATACAATTTTGTATGTCGTAAATCCATTATATTTTAAAAAAGATGACATTTTTTATGACATACGTTTTTGTATGTCATAAAATTAGTGTGTGTCATAGTTCGTATGTCATTAAAAGCCTTTTTTCTAGTAGTGCTAAACTTCAAAACTGCATGAGCCGGAAATCCAATCCAAATGTGCTCCTATGCGCCAAAGTCCCGTACCTTACTCATTCCCTACACACAAACCAAAATGTGACTATCACATTATGCATCAAGGAATTATGGAACAGGAGTTTTGAGGTTTTTAGATATACCTGAGCTTTTAAAAGATTTTGACCTTGGAGCGTCATCCAATCTTTCCGCGATTGTATCCGATTTTGTGGATTCCCAGCTTAAGACATATCCAGACGATCTAGATCGTTTCTTGCTGCGTCTTTCCACTGGATTTAATCCAGAAGTAGCTGAACCATTGGAGCTATGCCTGTCCAAGAGTGACTCGTATAAAGTCAACAGTGGACGCATTTCCATCAAGGTCTTTTTCTGGTCTTCCTTTCTATACGTCTGAATGAACAGATCGTACTTACTAGTCAGTGAAGCGAGTAGAGTGTTAACACTCGACTCCTGACTCATGGAATAACCAAGTTTGTACAATTCGCCTATGTACGCTTCAATCTGAAGAACATGTAAATCGATGCTACTTCCTTCTTTTAACTTACACTCTGCAAGTCTTTTGAAGATCCTAGCTCGTTCCTCTTCAACCGGTTTTTGGAACCTTTCCTCAACCGATTGCATTAACTCATATGGCCCCAAGGATTCAAAATCCTTGCGGAACTCGGGGTCAATGGTCAATAGCATGAGGTCACGAATCTCTTCGGATTCATCAACTATTAAGTCGTGCTTATCATAAAGGCTATTTATGATGACTTGTTTTTGTGGAACCGGGATCGGATACTCGGTGAGATGAAGCTTGCTCGCAATGACGAGAACCATTCTCCAGTTGCGAAGCCATTCTTTACAGTTAAGGCCAGTCAGCCTTTCCATATTTAGCAGGTGCTTTCTGATGCTCTCAGAAATGGGTGAAGGAGGAGAGGGAGGAGAATAGACACTTGGTTCAGACATCTACAATAAACAGAATTTTATTAGTTTAATTAATCCTTTTAAATAATTACCCAATATATTATTTATTAAGGCTAGGACCCAAAATACCCCAACTATGGTGTGAAGAGGGATGTCGTAATCACAACATGATGGTCATTAAGGTAGATAATACACTTATCAATTTCATCTTATGAAATTCCTAGATCTGTTGAGACACATTGAACTGTTCAATGGCATGTTTAGTCTCGGATGTGCCCCACTGTTTGTGATTGGAATGCCGAGGATCACAAACCGGGTGTGAATAACCATACAAATTAGCTTGGTACTCTCGAAGTCAATTGTCATCTCTAATTAACGTGCCGGTTAACCACACACGCTCCGTTAATAATGACAAAATCGAGAAACTCATTGCAAGTCTTTGTGGACCCCAGTTGGCGTGCCGGTAAACCACACACGCTCCGCCAACGTTCCACAAAGTGCAATGTGCAATTCCATGGATTAGCACCAATTCACATTTTTTTAATCCTAAAGTAACTAGATTGGGTTTTTGTTCAAGGTTCTAGTACTTTCAATTATAACATTATACTTTTAAGAGGCTTAGTGGTTCTATCAAACCCGTTCGGCTAACGACACTCGACTGACCAGGAGAGCGGTGGGTAAGAGTGGATACCCATTAGACTAACATTTTATAGTCAGTCGCCTTATACCCTCTTTATAGGACAGTTTTGTGAATGAGGCCTACTTGCGGTAAGACTAACCAATTTTCTTATATATAAATAATTAACTTTTAATCATAAATATATAAGATATATTTTAATCTCATTAAAATATTTTAGATTTAATTTTCTAAGAATTTTCGTGAATTTATATATATTTTTCGAAAATTTCAATTAAATATTTAAGCTGATTTAATTTATCTTTTAATTAACAATTAATTAATTAAATCTAATAAGGGAATCACAAAAATTAATCAAATTAATTTCCTAACCCTTATCCCTAGATCACGAAATCAGCATGCAAAGATAAGGGGATCCAGTTATTTAATTATCCAATAATTACCATAAATAACACCCTACTTATAAAAAGGCAAGCAAATCAAGGGGATCCAAGGGGGTGGCGGCTAGGGTTAGGAAACCCTAGCCATGATTTCGACCAAGGCCTCTTCCAAGAGGTGTTTTTCGCAAAAACACTCAAGGAAAAAACAGTTTAAGCAATTTATATCAACACAAGAAAACAAGCCTAAGCTCTGATACCACTGAAGGGTTTTCTAGCAAACAATGAACACAAATAAATCTTATGGTTCACATGCAACCCTAGAAAGATCTATGTTTTCTTCTATGAAGATAATAAACTAAAACCTAAAGGCCAACAATTATTTCTAAAGTTTAAATCAGAAGAACCAACCTTTGAATCTTGTTCTTGAAGCTAGCAGCAAAAGTATCCTGCCTCAAATACAAGTCACACCCAAAGCAATGGAGAAGACAATACAGCAGAGTTTATCTGGTGAAAGTGGCGCAGGTTTTAGGGTGGCCAGGTGCCTCCTTTTATAGCCTCCAAAGGTTACAGCTGAAACCCTAAGGAGCCTCCAAATGGGCAAGCCTGTTAACCATTTGGACAAGGCTTTCCTTAACCCTAATTAGGGTTTCGAAATATGAGTGTATCCACTCATAATTTCGCCAACTTAAGCCCCTGGCTACTGGCTTGCCAGTTATTCAACTATTGAATAAATACAAACCAGTCCCTGCACTTTTAATTAATTAATTTAATCACTGAATTAAATCCAATTAATTCTAGATTAAATCTTAATTAATTATTATAGTTTCTAATTAATATATTAACACTTAAATATATTAATAAACCATTTAATTAATTCTATTGATTTATTACACAATTAATAAATCAACCTTTAACTCTACTGAACTCTATCCTGACCTCCAGCTATGAGGGCAACCCAAATGGACTTTGCTTCAATTAACAAGATATATATAAATATAAATATAAAGTCATGGTTTAGACACCTAATCCAACAGTCTCCCACTTGGATAAGTCTATGACTTTAATTTATCTTCTGATTAATAAACAACCTGCAGCTTCCTAGAAACTGCTGCCGAACTCTGACCCAGTCAGTTCTGTCCATAGATAAGTGATCATATGATCCTTCGTCCAACAAGATATTTCCAGACACGAGACATGGATTGAAATCAATCTTTGTCCGATACTCTGTTTCCCAATTTCTGATTCTGCTTATGACTTTCGGACTTCTAATTAAACACATCAATTTAGTCTGATACTCTGTTTCCCGATCTTGGATGCATCTAGAGAAGGGAAGCTTAATCGGGGATGTCGAGAGTCAAGTAGCTGCAATTCCCTGAATTAGGAATGATGATTAAGAATTTTAAAGGCAATGATTGATGCAAGGGTCATGGATAGTGACTTGAACTGCTGATATACGTGCAATGAAACGAAATAAGTGACTCACTAATCATTTATAGTAGCATTAATGCGGTAATGCAAGAAACGTGATGACCCATTTGGAATGGTCAAAGAAAATTTGGAACTTAGTAAAGTTCAAAGACTAAATGAGTGAATGATGAAAGCATAGAAACAATAAGTGTACTAGGGTGATATAATATTATGTCATGACTGATCTAATAGTCAAAGTTACTCATGATAAAGGAATTCAATACAGAGATAGACTCTTGGAGTCAAAGTCTGATGACAGACGACTGAGTAAGAATGACAAAGTAGAATGCTACTTTAGGTGCAAGAGATAAGGAGGAAACGAATGGAATGCAAGTTGACTCTTGGGAAAAGTCAAACTTGTTATGACATGTGAAGCAAGATTTTGTCAAGATTTCTATTTGAAGGAGATCTTAGCGATAATGAGTTAAGTGAAGTAAGCACGAGAATTAGAACTAAAGGATATGAAAGGGATGAATACGTTAAGAACTTCAAAAAGCAATGAGGTCTAGAAATCAGACCCTTGATAGGGATTTAGTGAGAAGTTCTAACCTATGATTGGATTATGCAGTTGTAATTTAAGCCATTATCACATTAGTGATTCCGAGGACGGAATCCGTTTTGAGGGGTAGATAATTGTGACAACCAAAAATATATTTAAGCGTATAAAATATAATTTGACGCTTAAACGTTTTATGGATGGACAAAAAGGTCAAATAAGGTGAAACTATGTAAATGTATGGGTTAAGACATTTTATTAAGTCAATATGATATGTTACTTCATTTAGAAATGTGGTTTTAACGACCCAAGAGCTAAAACAAGAATAAATGACCGAAAGTGAAATTTTTATTGTCAAATCTTTAGAAATTGATGTATCAAAATCTAAAAGGTATTGAGAAAAAGTCATCAAGATGACTTTGGTAATATTTGAGATAATAAAAATATAGGAAAACGATTCGGGTCATTTGGAGCTATAACGAAGAAGTTATGATGGATTTAAAATGGCTCAAAAGTGACAAAAATGACCAAAGGGTCATTTTCAAGGGTTAATATCAGAAAACCTGTTAAGAATCAAACTTAAGTCAGTAGAGGAATGTTGTAAAGCTCGTTTCCACCTTTCCGAAGGTATAAAGTTTGTAAAATTTAGATGTCATATGAACAAGTTATGGCTAGGTAAAGATTATGAAAAATAAGCAGCAAAGTGCTGAAATAGTTTCTAAGGCATAGACCTATGGGTATTCTTGGAATTTTCCTAATCTGACCCAAATAACAATCAGAACCCGGTTTTGGTAGTACCGTGTACGCGTTCTCATCAGAAAGACGTCATTTCTCTATCTCGATAAACACAATACGCAACCACTAGATCCCAAAATCAGAAATCGAGAGAAAGGGAGGAACGAAATCAGAATTCCTTTGTTGTGTGGGTGGAACTCGCGATCTAGAGAGAGGGGAAAACGGGATTCAGCAAAACATCCTCAAAACAACATGCACACACGCATCAGATTCATATGTGTGCGCGTAAAGATCGAATCAAAGAGAGAGTTAGGGGTTGCGACTCAAGAGAGACGACAGGAACAGATGGTTTTGGTCCTTGTAGCCACGATTCCAGCGAGAATGAGAGACAAATCGAAGAAAATGAATAAGAGCAACAGCAGCAGGTGCTGCTGGAACGAGAAGGCGATGGTAGAACCGCCGGTCGGCGGCGATTACCGGCCCTGATGGCGGCATAAGGGCGTCGGTGACTGGAGGTGACTTAGTCCGATTTGGTGCATAAATGAACTTAATTTCAGTTATTTTGGTCTGCTGTGATCAGAAATCAAAGGTAAAAAGAAAAGAAAACATAGATCTAAGTTGTTATTATCCATTGAAAGGTCAAAATGTGAATGCATGTCGAGTTTGACCACTGGTTTTGATGAGGATTTCTTACAGGTCTAATTTCCATGGATATGGTCAAGAATACCTTCTGATTTCAGACTCTTGATTCAGTTTTCAAGGCTTGTTGGAAGGTAAAAATCTGATTTTTAGCCCTAGTTTGTTAAATCCGAAATCTCTTCATGCATGTTGGAGGTGAAACTGGTTTATGGTTTCTAATACTTTATGGATTCAAGAAATACGTATGGTTTTAAGGTTTTGATTGTTTAGCTCGGTTGATTTTGTGTACATGTTTGATAATACCGTCAAGATTCAAGAAGACAAGAAATTATATATATTTGGGTTTGACTTGGAATTTGTCAAATGTATGTTAAAGATTTTGTTGGAGGGTTTTAAGTACATTGGTACTAAATTGGAACTTTCAAAGGAACAATAACATATGAATTGTTTGGTTGATAATTGGAAAAGTTTGATCCTTTACACAAGTTATGGAATTTTTGTAAATGGTTGATATATCATTTTGAAATTCTTAATGGTTGTTGAAATTGGAATGGAATAAAGGATTCCCACACTTAATGAACAACATAATTAAAATAAACTAGTATGGATCAAAGAACTTGGTGCATTTTGGTAAGTAGGAATGGAATCGAGAATTCCATTCTTTATGGGACCATTTTAGTATGTGCAACTAATGTTCAAAAGAACACCAATTTTAGTCGGATTGACTCTTATGGAATGTTAGGAACACTTTGATGACAATTTGAAAGAAAATATGTAGGTTTTTGCCGGTTTCTATTTTAGGAAACTTTATTTGTTGAAATTTGTCAAAAGGGCATAAACGTGTGAAAAAGAAAGATGTTTTGACATCTAACCATTGAAGTGAACACGTAGAGATGTAAAAAGTAAAATGTTGTTAAAATAACTTTGTAGAAACCTAAAAATACCATTTTTAGTCAAAATGGGACAAAAGGGTAAAAGTGTCCAAATAGTTGTTATGTGATAGGAATCACACTTAGCCATTGGAATGGAACTTGATAAGGACTAGAACTAGTCAATAATTATTAGATAAATGTTATTTGTTTAGTTGTCTAATAAGTTCTCATCTTCTATTAAATTAATAGAGATTGATGGACGCTTGGAAGCAACGAAAGACTAGAGCTATGTGGATTAGCGTAACTAGACGTACCTAGCTACTAAGGTGAGTACATGTGGCTTTTTCCCACTATGGGGTACATGGAAAAATTGTTAACAAATCTTTTATATGACTTATGAATATCAAATGATATGGAAATCGTTTTACGTATGTTACGATAATAAAAATTTTATATGATGATTTGAAAGAATGTTTTGGCATCAAGCCTACAATGATTACGAAATTATGTTTTGGCATTTAGCCTACT
This sequence comes from Cichorium intybus, assembly GCA_023525715.1. Taxonomy (NCBI): domain Eukaryota; kingdom Viridiplantae; phylum Streptophyta; class Magnoliopsida; order Asterales; family Asteraceae; genus Cichorium; species Cichorium intybus. The sequence goes on from CM042017.1 coordinate 78,741,118, forward strand.
TTGTTACTGAAAGATTGTTTTGGCTTCAAGCCTACTATGCCTGTGAAAGAATATTTTGGAAGTCAGTCTACTATGGCTAATGTTATGAATCTGTTTCAAAAGAACAATGATTATATGTACTAAATGATTTGATCCTTATATAAGTTTATGAAAGATTTAATCTGTTAATATCTATGTTATTGCACATGCATCTCATGGCATTATATGATATTTTATACAAAAGAAAAAGCAGTGTCTTTACGCATGCATAGAGTGTGAATGCATATGAGTTGAGTAAGGTCCGGGCGCGTCCCCGTAACGGGACAAGACTCTACTGGGATGGTACCTCCCGTCGCGAAGTAGAAGTCTTTCAGGCGTCAATATAGGATGATTTATTCTCCTATTTTGGCGAGCTTTGGTCTTTATAGACCTTTAGGCGCGGTATATAACCGCGAGCTTTTGTCACGAATGTGACATGGTCTTTTTGACCTAAGGCGCGGGTAGGAAAACCCGCGAGTTTTGCAATAGTGTGAGAATCATGCATTACATGTGTACCTATTATGTAAGATACATATTGATTTGAATATATTGTTTAAGTTTCAAGATTTTATGAGCTGGTTTCGCAAAGAATTTTTGAAAGTAAATGTCATCTATATGAATTAGATCGTAAAGAAGTTTTGCAAAGTAAAGGTCATATTATATGAGTTATTTTGCAAAGGATTTTGAAAAGAAATATATCAAATATATGATATTGATTATAAACATTTTCAATGATGTTTTGAGTCTAAAACCCATGTAGCTCACGAGACGTTTTCGTCTTATATATTTTATTTTATGCCATGTATCCCAAGTTTTAGACACGAGAGATAGAAGCAAGTAGATGACCCGAGGTGATTGAGATTTTAGATGGAGCGAACCTTGGCTGATATACTGGTTTGTAATCCTAACTTGCTTTCTATGGTTTAGTTTGGTATGAAGTTGTGACAACGCCTAGTGATATCAAGTATTTTAGGCGTTGTTGAGCCCTGTTCTTGATAAAATTATATCAAATATGTCTGGGTATTCTCACTTTTCGTGCCAGGACTTGTTTGGAGAAAAAGAATGGAAACAGGGACTAAAAGCGTGCAAAAGGAAGAAGTTTGGAAAAGAATGAAAAATCAAGGAAACTCGTACGCGCGCCGCGGATCTATGATACGCGCGACGCGGGCTTAAGGCGGTGGAACACATTCAAATACCGAAGAAACGGGAAAAGATTAGTACGCGCGCCGCGGATTCTTCATCTGCGCGGCGCGGCTGCGGGAAAATTGCAACTATAAATAGAGGCATTTCCAGCCAAAAATCCTAGCAAAGACCGGGTGTAAAATCGACCTTGAAGCTCTTTGACTCTAGGATTTCGTTTCAGAAGACTCTCAATTGGTATTGGTTAGTTTTAGATTTTATTTGTAATTAAATAGTTGGATTTAAGCTTAGTTTTGTATCTTTGGGTGTGACAACCATTGATACCTAGCTTTGGCTTCTGTTTTTGGATCATTTGGTTACTGTTTTTCTGTTTGGATTCGGATTTGGTGAATGAAAAGCATTTGGTTACATTGAATCTTAGCTTTTCGGTGTTTTTATGCTTGTGTTTGGTTTTGATTGATTGGTTGTGTTTGGATATTGTTTGACCTTGTTGGGACTGTTTTCCTTTGTTGAAATCAGTAGCTAATTAGGTTAGTTTGTAAGCATTAAACCTTGGCTAGTAACTGTTCAGTAGAACTTTAGTTAGTGGCTAGTTTATGCTTTGCTTGGTTTTGCTAGTTTGGATGCCTTTGATTGCTTCTGATTCAGAGATGTACTTCTGATTTCAGAAAGTGACTAGGTTATTTGAGCATAGCTTAGCTTGGCTTGAGTGTGTTTGATCATTGCTTTTGTTTGCTAGTGATTAGGAAGATAGAAACCAGATCCTCCGACTGTAGCTGTGACACTATTAGTTGGTAATCTCTCATCTAGTCTAACCACGAAGCTCCTGTGGATCGACCCTGACTACCGCTATACTAGTGTGTGTTAGGTTTTCTCTTTATTTTTGACCGCACGACGACCTAGGCGTGTCAAATTTTGGCGCCGTTGCCGGGGAGCTGTGAGCTTAGATTAGGTGATCTGTAGGATTTAGTTTCTAATTTTTGATGTTTAATTTTAGTTCGCTGATTTTTGGTATGTGTGCATCCTTATAATGGGTGATTACATGTATCCGGATCAGTATTATGAAGATTATGAAAATCCGGCCGACACCCATTACGAGGATGATTGTTATAATGGATCATTCGATGACAATGGATGGCGGACCGAGGAGTCATCTCAGCCTGAGAATTCTGTAACTTGGGCCCAACTTTGGGTATTCATGTATAACAACTACCATGAGCAGAAGGACCAGGCTGAAGCTCTTGAAAAAGTGCAAGCTTCTTTAGATAGGTTAGAGGAAAGTTGGAAATGTTCACCACCTTCGCCAGAACCGGAGGCGAGTGATTTTTATACCAATAATAATGTGTGTGAACTTGCATCACCTGAATATGTGATGGAAGGGCATACACCGTGGGAAAGTCAAGAGACCACTGAGATGGTCGAAAATGTTGTTGAGGAAGAGGTTGTAGGTGACAATGCTACCTCTGACTCAACAGCTTTTGATATTTTTGATGTTTTTGAAAATGTTAAAAATGTTGATATGGTAATGTGTGAATCTGTACCATCACCAGACAATTTGGTTAATGAGGATGTTATGGAGGGGACTGTAAGTGACAGTACAGATCCCAGCCCAACAACTCTCGAATTTGTTGAAATTGTTGATGTTTTTGAGGAAGGGGGTGTTGATGACAATATTACCCCCGACCCTGTAATTTTTGAAAATTTTGAGAAATTTGAAAGTAAGGATCCGATGATGGGTGACTTTGTACCACCATCAGATCAAACCAGTCACTCACTCTTGGTACCGATCCACCTGTTGGACGATGATCAAGAAGTTGATGCTGACGAATTGATTTTTGAAAATAATAAACATGATGTTATCACCACTCATGATCTGTTCATGAATGGAAAATTAGATGTAATCAATACCATCGATGAAGACATATGGAAGCATCCCAATATGTTGCCTTCCGATCCCATTCGATTGGAAAATTTTTATTGGTACTGCAAGTCAAAATTGCAAGCTGAAGATGACACACAATATGTTAGCAACAAGCGAGGTACAACACAACTACTGGAAGCGGCGCTGGGCGTGCTTCACGTCAAGCCAGTGATTTTGAAGAGATATAGAAGGAAGGACCGAGCTTGGAGGTTCAAAGCTACCTCCAAGCACTCACGGGAATTAATCAACAAACACCAACTGGGCAGCAACAGGAGAACCAACAAGCCATTCGACCCAGGAAAGTTTGAGGGGCAGTGGGTCAGCGAAAGGACGGTGGAAGTAGAAATGCAGCAGAAACAAATGGCGTACGATCCACCGTAGCTGTAGCAGGAACAACACGTCTGGCTGAAGACGTTAAACTTAGCGCTTGTTGGGAGGCAACCCATCGTGTCATAAGTTAGGATATATTTCTTGAAATAAAATACAAAAATACATCAATCTTTTTGCAGGTACTAGTGGTTTGAAATAAGTGTGGGGTCATTTGAGAAGTTTTGAAATTTTTGGAGTCCGCGCCGCGGGTATTTGAAGTACGCGACGCGGGATCGTAAACCAACCCGATGCACAGGGGTTGATTTGGTGACACGCGCGACGCGCAAAGAGCAAAACCGCGACGCGGTAAACGATCAGTCGGTTTTCTCCTTTATAAGGTAAGCCGCGGCTCACACGACCCACACACGACTCGGAGCTCTGGTTATCGAAATTCTCTTGCAATTTTTCTTGCTCATTTTGTTTCCACTGCCAAGGTACGCCATTCTAACTATCTATTACTCGTTAAAACTAGCAATTAGGTAGTTAATTTTAGTGATTTGCCCAAAATAGTTCAAAACTTAGAATCGCTAATGCTAGCTTATAGGGTGTTTGTTTTGCCAAATGGAGACCCTAGATGAGCTAGTCGGCACCTAGGCTACCTTGTGGTGTGATTATATTGAGTTTTAGCAGGTTAAATTGAGAGTTTGGATCGGGGTTTTGGAAACAGCCGCACGCCGCGCCGCGCCCCTGCTCTTGGGCCGCGCCGCGGTGCGGCTGGGAAGATAAGGACTGATTTTGCAAAAAAAAATTTGTTGTTTTGTGGCTATATTTTCTTTTCGCATATGATGTTCAGATTGGAGCATGCTTTCCTCCAGTTCCCCGCGGAGCTTGCCAGTTCGGCAGAGTACACCTCGCGGAGGGACGCATTGACTGCTCGCCGGGTTCTCGATGCGACAGTCATTGATAGAGATATTCTGAGAGACGCCGGACTATGGGGTGCGATCGAGCCGTTCTTGCATCGCACCTGGACCCATGAGGAGGCATTATTCACATGCCGTGGCTGGGACAGGATCATGGCCACGGACGAGGACGTTGTCTATATGGAGCTTCTCCTGGAGTTCCTGTCTACTATCCATTTCGCTCCCAGGGCATCGGATCCACGATCCAGGCTCATACGCTTTCGTTTGGGAGGTGAGCACAGGGAGTGCAACCTCCGGGAGTTCGGGAGGCGCACAGGCCTATAAACTCCAGCAGACCTCCAGCATCGCTATTTCACCCGGTTCTTCGGGTCCTGCATTCAGGGGGAGCCGGACAGGGCTCCCAACATGGATATTTGGACACCATTGTCCAACGTCAGGTACGAGGCAGGGACCTCAAGGGAGAGTCACCTACGCGATCCACTTCACCGTCTCATGCACCGGATCGTCTCCACCTCCATCATGCAGCGGGAGGGAGGCGAGAAGGTGTCGGGCGATGACATGACATTTTTGTGGGCTCTCCTCGACCCGTCCCGATTCCTCCACCTCCCCTTTGCCCTTGCGGTTGCTCTCTCCACCCACTCTACCGGTGCCTCTTCCAGCAGCCCACTAGCCAGGGGGTATTTCATTACCCGCCTGGCCCGTTCCTATGGTATTCTTACTACCTCCGTGGCAGCCTCCTTGACCGCTCTGCCTCCATCGCGCACTACAGCACGCACTTTGGAGAGGATGCGGCTCATTGAGCTGCAGCGTCCGGGGCAGTACATCCGGGCACCGACCGAGCCTCCTCAGGCACCTCAGCCCGCGTATGTCCAGCCTGGCAGGAGACACAGGAGGCCAGAGCCAGCGCCCGCAGCCCCGACACAGTGTAACGCCCCAATTTTTCTCGGTACGTTATTTATTTTAATTAATTAATTATGAGGCATTATATTAATTTAATTAATTAAGGTATGATTAATTAAAATATTGGGCTTATAATTATTTCCATCTTTTAATCATATAATTAAGTCCATGGGTTTATAGCCAAACCCAATTAAAGCTTAGATGGTCTTCTAGCCCAAAGGCTTTAGGGTTTAGCCCACTAATCTAATATATTAGGGTTCAAAAAACCCTAATTCCTCCACTCCACCCTCTCTTTCACGGCTCCCTCTCCCTCTCTTTCTCTCTCTCTCGGCTCACTCTCTTTCTCTCCCTAACCCTCTCTATTCCCGGATTTGAGAACATAGCCACATTGTTTGGGCGATTCCCGGAGATTGAAAGGTCGGATTGCCACGAAACTTTAACCGAAGGTTCCCACGACATATATCCAGGTTCTGACTGGAGGAATTTTGATTTCAAGGTCTAGATACTGAGTTATGAATTTCGCAACATAACCTAGGGTTTCTGTCAGATTTCACTGGTGAGTCCCCCTTCTTGTAAAAATCATATCTCGAGTTCTAGAACTCAAATGGACCCCATATTAGTGCCCAAAGCTCACAAATCGAGTTGGGTAACTTTATTAAAAGGCACCCTCGATAAAAAGGACTTTACCTATGGGCAACAATAGCTTCTCTGCTGTTGGGTCTGATCCGCGTCTGCTGTGATATGTCATTTTGTTTTTATCATTACTAGGGTTTGGGAAATGATCCTGAGTGATTCCAAATACCCACATGTACATTACATAGTTAATGTAATATCTGGAGAATATGGGTCGTTAATTCTTATTATAACTTGGTTAGAATGGACCCACACTCCAGGTCAATGGACAGTCACCAGCTTATGCTGATTCTGTGATTGACCACCTTGTGATTTTTATATCTAGAGCTTGGGAAACCCTTTTTAATCGATTCTAACTCTGAGACTTGTATTTTTGTGTCTAATGTTCCTCTGATTTTTGGTTGGGGCTAATTTCACCCACAAGTTGGGTAGAATTGGCCAACACCACCTGACTGTCCGTCCAAAGACTGCAGTGACAAGTCTTTTTGTAAAATTCATATCTCTTACATCCTTTGGAGTTATGAGGAGTTCCTTATGGTTCTGGAAACCTAAGCCATTATATTTTCTTTCAAAAATTATTTAATCCTATGTTTCTATTGTGCATTTTGGAGTAATTCAGTCCCGATCAGCAGGACTGTTTTAGAGTCCTTGCTGTGATTACTCCCTTCTCATTTCTTAGTTTCACAACTTCACTCTTCTAACCTTTAGTTCTATTTAGGTGAAGCCTTGAAGTTTGCACAAGCTTGGTAGCCTTATATTGACTCCTATCCGTTACACACTCACTCAAGGTGAGTTCTCTCACACCGTTGTATTTGTGTTTATGTTTTCTAGATAGCTCGTGTGTGATTGTTTAGATATAATATTTGAAGCATGCTATATTATTGTTATAAAATCGTCCATGTGCACTGTATGTGATTGATTAATACTATGAGGGGTAGTTAGGTAACATCACCAACGTTATACTCTTTATGAGGTGCGGGGATCGGGGCCAAAGGATACGGGATTTACCCGGTGCGGCTCAAACCTACAAGTCCTCCCTATTAATATAAGCATTGATTTGTTCCTTGCTTATTAATGTAATTATAATTGGAAATGGATTAGGACTGGTAAATGTGAATATTGATATGATGTCTGTGTTTGAATTCACTAAGCTTTATGCTTACGGTTCTCCCTAACATTTTCAGGTATTAAGATCAAAGAGGCTGAGGCGTGACTTGGAGCACCGGGATACCACTACTAAAAGAATTTCCATTTTGGGACATTATTATTATTTTTCTTCCGCACATTATTATGTTTATTTTGTCATAATTTGGTTTTGTGATACTTATCTTTTGTAAACTCATGGCTTCTTTTATAAAAGTTGTTTTAAAAAGTTCAAATATTTTGCGAAAATTTTTGGGTGTGACAAGTTGGTATCAGAGCACACGTTTGAGAGAACTAGGCATTCTTAGGAATGTTCTAGACTCAAATTTGAGGCTCTTAAAAATTTTGTTTCACTTAAAAGAATTTCTAAAAGAATTTTCTTTAAAATTTTGAAGACTAGTAGTGGAAGATTCCAGGGTGTGCCGGTCAGCCAAGTAAGCCTTGTTTCTTATACTTTTATTTTGATAGATTTTTGCACCTTGAATTGTTATTAGGAGCTTTGCCTTTAGACTTATCATTATCTACCCCTAAAATTGTTAAAATTTCACCTAGGCTAGTAATACCATGTGAGAGAGAGTTGTTTAAATAACCGGCTAGAGTGAACTGAACATTTGAAACTAGACGCGAATGCAAGATTGGAATTTGTGTGGAAGGTAGTAGAAGGTCCCCTACTATTTGAAGCACCGATGCCGATCTCGTGTCGGGGCAAGGTTGAAAATGTCCAGTGAGCTGAGTGTTCCGTCTTCATAGAAATATCTAGGACTAATAAATCCTAATAATCTCTTTACTCTGCGAATATAGACGGCTCCAGCTACTCGTCTAAATCGGACCCAAATAGAGCAAGTTAGGGAACTCATCGCTGAAGAATTTAACAATGCCTTCAACGACCTCATTCCGAATGTTGCTACTGACATCATTACCCAAGTTCGTGCCCTCTTGGACGAGCGTTTCGTAGCTATTCACGGAGGAGCTTTACTCGCACCGCCTGTTCGCGACTCAGCCTACTACTATGAGAAGTTCTCTAAGTGCCACCCCCCTCAGTGGAATGGTGACTTGAATCCAGTAGAGGCTAAGCATTGGATTGCCGATATTGAAAGCGCCCTCATGACTTGCGGGTGCCCAGACCAGTTCAAGGTTGTTGTTGCGATGAGCCAGCTGAGGAAGAAGGTGAATGCCTGGTGGAAGACTGTTACGACATTGTTGACTGAGGATGAGCTGAGAGCCATGACTTGGGCCCAGTTTGTGGAGAGGTTTGAGAAGCAGTATGTTCCCAAGGTGGAGCAGCATCGGATGCTGCAGCAGTTTATGACCTTTGAGCAGACTTCAGAGTGCGTGTCAGAACTGAATGCCAAGTTCCTGGAGATGATGTCTTTCTCTCCCTCATTTGCCGGAGATGAGGCATGGTTGGTTAGCAGGTATAAGGATGCCCTTCGTACAAATATACGGGAGTTTGTGAGCATACAGGAGTTCACAACACTGTCAGCTGTTATGGATGCCGCTAGGAGGAGGGAGATTGAGTTATAGACCCAGCAGCACAAGAGGAAGGCGGACCACGCCCAGCCAAGACGTCCGGTGATGCACATAAGAAGCAGAAGAACAGAGGGAAGACGAGATACGAGTATAGGCTGTCTGCAGGACAGGACGACAAGAGTCGGTTAGTGTGTTACAACTGCAAGAAGCCATGTCATCATTGGAAGAATTGCAAGTCCTCAGTGGTGGTGGCATCACCACAGGTTCCCTCTTTGGTTCCTACCTGTTTTAACTGCAACGAGAAGGGACACAAGAAACCTGATTGCCCACTGTTGAAGAATAGTGGTGGAGGCGGGGGTATGAAACCCGCGGGTGCATCGTCATCTAAGGGAACTACCATGGTGACACGAGGACGTGTTCACCAACTGACTGCAGAGGAGCCGGCGATTACCGCGACTGTGGCAGGTAAAATCCCCTTTCCTTCATTCTCCTTCACTCTTGTATTGTTTAAATTTGATGGTAGTTTAAATATTGTTTATATGTTGTGGATCAGGCACTTCTTTGTTAGACTCCGAGCCCGCTGTTGTTATGTTCGACAGTGGTGCTACTCATTCTTTTGTATCTCGCACATTCATTAATCGTCTGGGTCGTAGTATCGGAAAACTGGCTCGCCCAATGGTTATCGAAGTTGCCGATAACGTATGATTTATGTCACCGACGTGTATCGGGGCTGTACTCTCGAATTTTCCGGGGTTGAATTCCCTATTGATCTTATTCCCATTGCGATGCAAGATCTTTGTGTTATCGTGGGTATGGATTAGCTTGACGCGTTTGTTGCGAAAATCCTCTGTTGTAAGAAACAAGTTCGCGTTCGAAACCCTAAGGGCGGAGAACTTATCATTCAGGGAGATACTCCTCGTTTGGCCCTCGCTTCTTGTTCTGCTGCCAGGGTACTTAATGAAATCCCGGTTGTTTCCGACTTCAGCGTTGTTTTTCTGGAGGAACTCCCTGGCTTGCCCCCTATTCGGCAAGTGGAGTTCCGCATTGATCTATTGCCGGGTGCGACTCCGATAGCTAACGCTCCATATCGGTTGGCGCCACCCGAAATGAAAGAACTCCAGGAGCAACTTCAAGAGTTAAGTAGTAAGGGTTTTATACGGCCTAGCTCTTCGCCATGGGGTGCTCCTATTCTTTTTGTCAAGAAGACGGATGGCACCCAGCGTATGTGTATCGATTATAGGGAGCTGAACAAGCGCACGATAAAGAACAGATACCCGCTACCACGTATTGACGACCTTTTTGATCAGCTGCAGGGAGCATCTTGGTTCTCCAAGATTGATTTACGGTCCGGTTACCACCAGATGCGAATCCGAGAAGAAGACATTGAGAAGACCGCATTCCGTACTCGCTATGGGCATTATGAGTTCGTGGTGATGCCTTTTGGGCTCACCAACGCACCCGCCGCTTTTATGGACCTCATGCATCGGGTGTGCAGCCCGATGCTTGACCACTATGTTATTGTGTTTATTGACAACATATTAGTCTACTCTAAGACCAAGGAGGAGCATGAGCAACATCTTCGGGAAGTTTTGGAGACTCTTGCGAGAGAAAAGCTTTATGCTAATCTCTCGAAGTGTGAGTTTTGGTTAGAAGAGGTTCAGTTTTTGGGGCATGGGGTGAACAAAGAAGGTATCAAGGTCAACCAAGCCAAAGTTGAAACCATTAAGCAGTGGGAGGTTCCAAAAAAGCCTTCTGAATTTCGTAGCTTTTTGGGTTTGGCTGGTTACTACCGTAGATTCATAGAAAATTTCTCAAAGATTGCGTTACCACTTACCAGACTGACCAAGAAATCAGAGAAAATTGTGTGGGGCCCGGAACAGCAAGCGGCGTTTGATGAATTGAGATCCCGATTATGTGATGCACCAATCTTGGCACTAATGGATGGGGTGGAGGATATAGTGGTTTATTATGACGCATCACTTCTGGGTTTTGGTGTAGTACTGATGCAGCGAGGTAGGGTTATAGCCTACGCCTCCCGATAGCTAAAACCCCACGAGCAAAACTACCCCACTCATGACTTGGAGCTTGGGGCTGTGGTATTTGCCCTCAAGATTTGGAGACATTATCTCTATGGGGTAAAGTTTATTGTATATACCGACCATAAGAGCTTGAAGTATTTGTTCGATCAGTGAGATCTGAATATGAGGCAGATCAGATGGCTGGATATGGTGAAAGACTATGACTGCGAAATTCACTACCACCCCGGTAAAGCTAATGTGGTGGCTTATGCTCTCAGTCGCAAACCGTCTGCCGAGCCCATTCGAGCTAAGTGCCTCTGTATGACGATGGTGTCGCCCATGCTAGACCTGATCCGTGACGCTCAAAAGACGGCAACGAACATCAAGCGGGAGAAAATTGAGAATGAACTGCCCAAAATGGAACTCGATAGTCGAGGTTTGTTGACCCGCCATGGTAGAGTTTGGGTTCCATTTACAGGAGGCAACCGTAAGACCTTAATGGAGGAAGCTCACAAGTCTAAATTCTCCATACATCCAGGTGCTACCAAAATGTATCTGGATCTTCGGGAGGGTTACTGGTGGCACGGAATGAAGAATGATGTAGCCCGGTATGTGGAAGAATGTTTGACCTGCCGGAAGGTCAAGGCGGAGCACCAGAAACCGCATGGGAAATTGCAACCTTTGGAGATTCCAGAATGGAAATGGGAGCATCTGACCATGGATTTTATCACTAAGCTGCCTAGGATTGCCCGTGGAGCTGATACTATTTGGGTGATTGTCGACCGTCTAACTAAGAGCGCTCACTTCTTGGCCATAAAGGAGAGTTCATCTGCAAAGAAGTTGGCCGAGATCTTTGATCGTGAGATTGTCTCATTGCATGGTGTGCCCGTTTCTATTGTCTCATACCGTGACACCCGTTTTACTTCCCGGTTTTGGCGGAAATTTCAGGAAGAGATGGGTACACGATTACACTTTAGCACAGCCTTCCACCCACAGACGGACAGGCAGAGTGAGAGGACGATTCAGACAGTAGAAGTCATGCTTCGGGCATGTGCGATCGATTTTGGGGTAGTTGGGATGATCACTTGCATCTAGCCGAGTTCTCCTATAACAACAGTTATCATTCTAGCATTAAGATGCCCCCGTATGAAGCCTTGTATGGAAGGAAGTGTAGAACGCCTGTTTGTTGGGGCGAGGTAGGGCAGAGGGTACTTGGGACTACCGAGATCGTGCTGCAAACTACAGAAAAGATTCAGGTGATACGAGACCATTTGGCCACGGCAAGGAGTCGTCAGAAAAGCTATGCCGACAAAAGACGCTCAGACCTCGAATTTCAGGTGGGAGACTCTGTGTTGTTAAAAGTCTCTCCCTGGAAAGGCGTAATCCGTTTCCAGAAGCAGGGAAAGCTAGGACCACGATTCATTGGACCATACAAGGTCATTGCTCGCGTTGGGGAGGTGGCCTATCGTTTAGAGTTACCTGAGGAGCTCAGCCTGATCCATGACACCTTCCACGTTTCTCAACTGCGGAAGTGTGTCGTTGATGAGACCACAGTGGTACCATTGGAGGATATCCAGATTGATGAGCGTCTCAACTATGTTGAGCAACCAGTCGTGATTCTAGATCGGGAAACGAAGACCCTTCGGAACAAAACTATAAACTTGGTTAAGGTTCAGTGGCGACATAGACGGGGTTCGGAATGGACATGGGAACCGAAGGACGAGATGAGGGCTCATTATCCGGATTTATTTATGGGCAATGACTTCGAGGACGAAGTCCGTTCCTAGTGGGGGAGATTTGTAACGCCCCAATTATTCTCGGTACGTTATTTATTTTAATTAATTAATTATGAGGCATTATATTAATTTAATTAATTAAGGTATGATTAATTAAAATATTTGGCTTATAATTATTCCTATCTTTTAATCATATAATTAAGTCCATGGGTTTATAGCCAAACCCAATTAAAGCTTAGATGGTCTTCTAGCCCAAAGGCTTTAGGGTTTAGCCCACTAATCTAATATATTAGGGTTCAAAAAACCCTAATTCCTCCACTCCACCCTCTCTTTCACGGCTCCCTCTCCCTCTCTTTCTCTCTCTCTCGGCTCACTCTCTTTCTCTCCCTAACCCTCTCTATTCCCGGATTTGAGAACATAGCCACATTGTTTGGGCGATTCCCGGAGATTGAAAGGTCGGATTGCCACGAAACTTTAACCGAAGGTTCCCAAGACATATATCCAGGTTCTGACCGGAGGAATTTTGATTTCAAGGTCTAGATACTGAGTTACGAATTTCGCAACATAACCTAGGGTTTCTGTCAGATTTCACTGGTGAGTCCCCCTTCTTGTAAAAATCATATCTCGAGTTCTAGAACTCAAATAGACCCCATATCAGTGCCCAAAGTTCAAAAATCGAGTTGGGTAACTTTCTTAAAAGGCACCCTCGATAAAACGGACTTTACCTATGGGCAACAATAGCTTCTCTGCTGTTGGGTCTGATCCGGGTCTGCTGTGATATGTCATTTTGTTTTTATCATTACTAGGGTTTGGGAAATGATCCTGAGTGATTCCAAATACCCACATGTACATTACATAGTTAATTCAATATCTGGAGAAAATGGGTCGTTAATTCTTATTATAACTTGGTTAGAATGGACCCACACTCCAGGTCAATGGACAGTCACCAGCTTATGCTGATTCTGTGATTGACCACCTTGTGATTTTTATATCTAGAGCTTGGGAAACCCTTTTTAATCGATTCTAACTCTGAGACTTGTATTTTTGTGTCTAATGTTCCTCTGATTTTTGGTTGGGGCTAATTTCACCCACAAATTGGGTAGAATTGGCCAACACCACCTGACTATACGTCCAAAGACTGCAGTGACAAGTCTTTTTGTAAAATTCATATCTCTTACATCATTTGGAGTTATGAGGAGTTCCTTATGGTTCTGGAAACCTAAGCCATTATATTTTCTTTCAAAAATTATTTAATCCTATGTTTCTATTGTGCATTTTGGAGTAATTCAGTCCCGATCAGCAGGACTGTTTTAGAGTCCTTGCTGTGATTACTCCCTTCTCATTTCTTAGTTTCACAACTTCACTCTTCTAACCTTTAGTTCTATTTAGGTGAAGCCTTGAAGTTTGCACAAGCTTGGTAGCCTTATATTGACTCCTATCCGTTACACACTCACTCAAGGTGAGTTCTCTCACACCGTTGTATTAGTGTTTATGTTTGCTAGATAGCTCGTGTGTGATTGTTTAGATATAATATTTGAAGCATGCTATATTATTGTTATAAAATCGTCCATGTGCACTGTATGTGATTGATTAATACTATGAGGGGTAGTTAGGTAAGATCACCAACGTTATACTCTTTATGAGGTGCGGGGATCGGGGCCAAAGGATACGGGATTTACCCGGTGCGGCTCAAACCTACAAGTCCTCCCTATTAATATAAGCATTGATTTGTTCCTTGCTTATTAATGTAATTATAATTGGAAATGGATTAGGACTGGTAAATGTGAATATTGATATGATGTCTGTGTTTGAATTCACTAAGCTTTATGCTTACGGTTCTCCCTAACATTTTCAGGTATTAAGATCAAAGAGGCTGAGGCGTGACTTGGAGCACCGGGATACCACTACTAAAAGAATTTCCATTTTGGGACATTATTATTATTTTTCTTCCGCACATTATTATGTTTATTTTGTCATAATTTGGTTTTGTGATACTTATCTTTTGTAAACTCATGGCTTCTTTTATAAAAGTTGTTTTAAAAAGTTCAAATATTTTGCGAAAATTTTTGGGTGTGACACACAGCCGCAGGAGGACTCAGTGGCCATCCATCGGTTGGAGGCCCGAGTTGCAAGGATGGAAGACCAGCTCGAGTGGATCGGGGAGGTACTTTCAGCAGGGCCGACGTCCCTGACCATTCCCAGCCAGGGCCCACGATCATGAGGCCAAACCCTCCAGGCCGCCTGGCAGTGATTGATGTACCTTTTTCTTTCTTTCTTTTTATTTTTTTGGGATATATGTACAAACTTATGACACTTCTACTGTATATTTCTGTTCATATTTTATTTGTCATGTTTGTTTTTAATTTGTTTGTTAAGTTATGCATGATATACCAATTTGAGAAGGAGTTGTCTCAGACAAGTGTGGGGTCACCGTGCCCCCTCCACTTGTCTCGACCACCGGCGTGTTCACTGTAGCGCTACAACTCCAGAATACGAAATCGAGGATCCATCTGTACGCAATTATACATGTGATATTGAGCACCAAGCAGTTTATCGTCCAAAAAGGGGTAACTCTTTATCCCTTGTTTTGAAATAATCTTGTACAACGGGGACGTTGTACGGTTTTAAGTGTGGGGTGTGGACGGTCGAAAGAGAATTTTTTGAAATTTTTGCAGAAATGATCAATTTTTCAAATTTTTAGCAATATTTTTCAAATTTTTTTTTTAATAAATTGCAATTTTGAAATGAATGGTTTGTGATTGTGATAGCACTAGTATTTTTCAAGAAATACTTTTTATTTGTGATCATGCTATTAGTTAGTCAAATAAGTTGAGTTTTTCGAGTTTAAAAGATTGAGCTGTTTTAGGATTGGAGTTTAGGAAGGAAAAGTTAATTTGTGGCCTTTCTTGTTCGAGCCGGTAGGTCTAAAATGGGTGGGCCTTATGCACCTTACCACCTAAGATCGTCTGGTCTGGGATGGTATTTCTGAAAGCTCGTTACACGGACAACATCGAAAGTCATGGACAATTCCTTAATGGCCTTTAGAATCTGAATGAGTAAGTACACTTCATTGTGGACAGAAAGTTTGTAATCAAGGGTTCTCTAGAAAGCCATGAATTCCAAAGAACAATTCAATTATGTTTTCGCGAACTATTCCACTCTAACACAAAGAGCAATAAACTTTGAAACTAAACACAGTCAGAAATTGTTTGATTCTTTATTATAATTTGTTAAAGACTCTCTTGCTTGGGGACAAGCAAGGCACAAGTGTGGGGTGTTTGACAACACCTAGTTATATCAAGTATTTTAGGCGTTGTTGAGCCCTGTTCTTGATAAAATTATATCAAATATGTCTGGGTATTCTCACTTTTCGTGCCAAGACTTGTTTGGAGAAAAAGAATGGAAACAGGGACTAAAAGCGTACAAAAGGAAGAAGTTTGGAAAAGAATGAAAAATCAAGGAAACTCGTACGCGCGCCGCGGATCTATGATACGCGCGACGCGGGCTTAAGGCGGTGGAACACATTCAAATACCGAAGAAACGGGAAAAGATTAGTACGCGCGCCACGGATTCTTCATCTACGCGGCGCGGCTGCGGGAAAATTGCAACTATAAATAGAGGCATTTCCAGCCAAAAACCCTAGCAAAGACCGGGTGTAAAATCGACCTTGAAGCTCTTTGACTCCAGGATTTCGTTTCAGAAGACTCTCAATTGGTATTGGTTAGTTTTAGATTTTATTTGTAATTAAATAGTTGGATTTAAGCTTAGTTTTGTATCTTTGGGTGTGACAACCATTGATACCTAGCTTTGGCTTCTGTTTTTAGATCATTTGGTTACTGTTTTTCTGTTTGGATTCGGATTTGGTGAATGAAAAGCATTTGGTTACATTTAATCTTAGCTTTTCGGTGTTTTTATGCTTGTGTTTGGTTTTGATTGATTGGTTGTGTTTGGATATTGTTTGACCTTGTTGGGACTGTTTTCCTTTGTTGAAATCAGTAGCTAATTAGGTTAGTTTGTAAGCATTAAACCTTGGCTAGTAACTGTTCAGTAGAACTTTAGTTAGTGGCTAGTTTATGCTTTGCTTGGTTTTGCTAGTTTGGATGCCTTTGATTGCTTCTGATTCAGAGATGTACTTCTGATTTCAGAAAGTGACTAGGTTATTTGAGCATAGCTTAGCTTGGCTTGAGTGTGTTTGATCATTGCTTTTGTTTGCTAGTGATTAGGAAGATAGAAACCAGATCCTCCGACTGTAGCTGTGACACTATTAGTTGGTAATCTCTCATCTAGTCTAACCACGAAGCTCCTGTGAATCGACCCTGACTACCGCTATACTAGTGTGTGTTAGGTTTTCTCTTTATTTTTGACCGCACGACGACCTAGGCGTGTCAAGTTGTAACACCCGTAGTTGTTCAAATATCTTTACAACTAAATGGTTTTGTTGGGACCGAAGTTTTAAGACGTGACTTTATGTTATGAGTAAAGTTTTTAAAGGTTTACATTTTGTCATATAATATTTTAAAATAAGCGGTAGCACTATTGTGCTTTTAACACTACTGTGTTTTAAAAAAAATTATTACGAAAAAAATCGGGGTGTTACATAGAGACCCTGTCATACTCCTCTACGTCCGTCCTACATCCACCCTGGATCCCGATACCGCCACCGATGAAGAATTGCAACAAAATCTTGAAGATGATTTCATTGTGTTTACAACAACTTAGTCGATGCTCAAATCAATTTCAAGATCCATTTTGTGAAATATCATGACATGAAGGAGCGACTGTGTTTGGAGGTTGAAAGGCTAGGGTTAAGTGTTATGATTATGGGGTGTCGAGGGTTTAGTGCTT
This sequence comes from Cichorium intybus, assembly GCA_023525715.1. Taxonomy (NCBI): domain Eukaryota; kingdom Viridiplantae; phylum Streptophyta; class Magnoliopsida; order Asterales; family Asteraceae; genus Cichorium; species Cichorium intybus. The sequence continues at coordinate 78,758,171 of CM042017.1, forward strand.
CGGAAGGGCATCAAAAGGGTAGAGGCTGAGTGTTAGTGATTACTATGTGTCCGGTGTTGGTTGTGTGTGAGGTATCCATATGACAATTGATAGTGCAGTACTGTTTCTATTAAATAAAGATTTTTTGGATAAAGTATTTGTTCATGTATGCCACGTTGTCGATACACTTCATTCTCAAAGCCACGACTTTTGCTTTAACCGGCTATTAGAAGTAAAAACCTATGATTTGGTTTAAAGTGATATGTAAAAAATAAAAGAATGGGTTTTTTAAACTAAAAGATAATTTAAGGGTTTTTTTTAATATGCCCCTATAAATGGAAAGGCTTTTCTGTATTTAGCCCTTACGTTTTTTAATTTGTTGCAATTTTGACCATTTGACTGGCCAACCCAGTTGTCAGTTAACATGACGTAGCGATATATCAGTCTTTAAAGATGAGACGCTGGCATGGCGCTGCCATGACCATAATTCATTTAAAAAGTAATATTTAAAACAACAATTATAAGTGATAAATGATGTTATTTAGTTTTTTAAGTATACAAATACAATGTTGTGAAAGTAATATGATATATGGTGACTGTATATACTATATACCGATAATTATATAAAGAAATTCAAAATATGCTTTTAAAAGTTGATTTGAAAGTAAAATGATATATGGTGACTATATATATATTATCTACTAATAATTATGTTAAAATATAAAATATATATTTAATAGAAGTGGTAATTATGACATATATACGGATAAATTTGTTCATTGGATTCTTATTTACCTTCGTAGTCAAATAAGTAATAATAAAATAAATTGTTAGCAAAATAGAAAAGATCAACATTCACGTTAGTACTATGTCATAAAAAACTGACAGATCACCATGTCATGTCAGTTGGGCAACCAGGTTGATAAGTCAAATGGTCAAAATCGCAACAATTTGGAAAAACTTAGTGACTTAATTGCAAAAAAATAATAATAACAGTGTCAAAATCATGATTTTATGTAAACTTAGTGATTTTTTTCAATTTTCCCTTTAAAGTATTATAAATTCCAAAAAGAAAAAACTTGATTGGTAACATTTCTCTAAGAAAAAACTATGAGGTGACATTTGGTTGACGAAAATTCAGTTGAATTTGGGGGAATCGGAATCCAATTCCTTCAAATTTCTATGTTTTGTTCAAGTTTTGTTAAGGAATTGGATTCTTTAATGGGTTGAAATTTCATTGAAACTAGTGTTTAGACTGTCCGCGCGATGCTGCAGAAGCCCGGTATATTGAAAAACGCAACTCGACAAAAAAAATTATGTGAGGGACGGAAAATGTAAGTTTAAAATATAATAAGGAACCGGAATCGTAACATACGAAATACCAATAATATAAATTTATAATAAATAGGGATAAAAACAATTAATTCGAAATTAGTTAGGGGGAAAAAACGTAAATATAAAAATTTACTATAAGAAGAATCAAAATTACTATTTTCAAATAGAAGCTTATTTGTATTTTGTATCAAATGTTTTAACAATTATACTATAATCTTCATTTAGTACTTATAGTTCTGATAATAGTAAAAGCAAATCAAGTACTCCATACTCACAAACGAAACTTTGCAAATTAATATATATATATATATATATATATATATATATATATATATATATATATATATATATATATATATATATATATATATATATATATATATATATATATATATATATATATATATATATATATAATGTGGAATTAAATTAAATTTTGTAAAACATTTTTTGGGGTTTAATTTAAGGTGTTATATTATATATATATATATATATATATATATATATATATATATATATATATATATATATATATATATATATATATATATATATATATATATATATATATATATATATATATATATATATATATATATATATATATATATATATATATATATATATATATATATATATATATATATATATATAGGTTATATTAAAACCCATAATTATTGTGTGGTCGTAAACAGGCTAGAATCGACCAAGGGTACTTTGGTAAATTAATTAATAGATCAATTAATTAAATTTAAATTCAAGCCTACAATTATGGTAAATTGACCTATAATATTGGTAAATTGGCCTATAATTTCGGTAACAGACTCCATCTGCTTCTTATTATATGCGTTCATTGACTCTTCCCAACCGCCATAGACCACCACCATATAGCCACCGCCGGTCACCATCAACCTGCCATCGCAACCAATCATTGCCGCCATCAACCTGCCATCGCACCATCACTGGTTCATCAATACAACTGTCTATCGCCACCATCATCATCTTGTACAGCTTAGATAACAACCTCTGATACACCATCAATTGCCCACTCCAGATTTCTTGATTTATTCTCGGGGTTGAAACACACACTTGTGTTCGATTTATGGAGAGATGGTCGTGATTATTGCAGATTCTGGTAATTCTTTGTGCAATCGAAACATAAACGAATAGAGAAGAAAGTCTAGAATTCGATTTAGGGACAATCATTCTCACATAAATACATTGATTTCTTCCTGGGCTGGAAGCATGTACATGAAATAGAGAAGAATTATGATGTTGCAGGGCAACTCGATGAATTACAAATATAGAAGAATTATAACGTTGTAGGGAAATTTTTGATTCACTTTTCTACTCATTCTGATGTTACAGGGTAATTCTCTGCATTCAAAACATGGGATCAATGTTATGGAGAGATAGCTCGACATTCTTGCAGATTCTGGGTAAAGTTTTGTGTAATTAGTATATGTAATAAAATATGTATCATTCTAGTAGAATGTTTCTGTATGATTTTGTAATTCTAGGATCAATGTTATGGATCATTCTAACATGTGAGAATATCATTATGATGTTGCAGGGTAATTATTTGTGCATTCAAAACACACAAGAAATCAAGAATAAGCCCTAAAGTTTAATTTCAAGGCAGTTATTCTGAAAGAATGTAATTCTTATAGGATGTCATTCTGTTTTGTATATTGGATTCTAGTATATTATTCTTGTAATTTTGATGTTACATAATACAATGTAAATCTGATTCTGTATGATTTTGTAATTTATATAAGCATGATTTTGTAATTCATTCTACCGGAATGTTTAACTTACTTTCAAAATATGCAGTAACATTCTTTAAGAATACTAGTCATTCAAATGTATGCTTTTGTAATTCATTATAATAGAATGTACACGATTAAGAACTGAAATTAATAATACAGTTTTATTAGAATTATAACAGATCCAAAGTGTGAGTTTACAAATAAAATTGAATTTGAATTTGAAAATAAATTTAAATCCGAAATTTGATACCATAAAAATCTCACATTCCATAACTAAAAATATATAAAAAGTCTATATTACCCTTTAGAATGATATAATTGGAAAGTTGATATTTTTTTAATTAAAAAATCAATATTCTGTTATTAATTACAACTATTGATTATTATAATTCTACGCACGAGATTTGTCCTTACGTCATATATATATATATATATATATATATATATATATATATATATATATATATATATATATATATATATATATATATATATATATATATATATATATATATATATATATATATATATATATATATATATATATATATATATATATATATATATATATATATATATATATATATATATATACATAAAAATATATATATATATATATATATATATATATATATATATATATATATATATATATATATATATATATATATATATATATATATATATATATACATACATAGATATATATATATATATATATATATATATATATATATATATATATATATATATATATATATATATATATATATATATGTATGTGTGTGTGTGTGTGTGTGCGTGCGCACGTGTGCATGTGTGCATGTGTGTGTGCGTGTGTGTGTGTGCGCGTGTGGGTGTGTGTATGTGTATATGTGTGCATGTGTGTACGTGTGCATGTGTGTGAGTGTGTGTGCGTGTGTGTGTGTGTGTGTGTGTGTGTGTGTGTGTGTGGCGATATCAATAATCTAACACCTTAAGTTAAACCCCAAAAAATGTTTTACAAAATTTAATTTAATAAATTTCTAATCATTTCAAATATTGAAGATTAAACATTTCAAAATATTCATATAAAATATTCATAAATTTCTAATCATTTCAAATATTGAAGATTAAGAAGGAGGTGTTGTCTTCCATACACCAGCTCCTCCCACATTCTTTGGGGCGAATCAACAATACACAAAAACAACTCATACTCAATCGTTCAAGACTTAACCGCATACACTCTTTATCCTCATTGAATCATCATAACCTCTTCCAAAAAAAGGAGAGTAGAAGGGCTGACACAAGACTACGCAGAAGTATTATATCTACCTTAAGTGAGGAGCTAAACCATGACGAGCTGATAATGATAATGCATTCTCAAGCGATGGCATTAATACTCTAAACTCAAGTAGCAACCGCTGCCTAGTTCCGGTCAGTAGCTATTCTCCAGCTCCAGACAGTCATGCTTTCCAGCTCCAAACAACTACGCTATCCAGCACCAGAAAGTCACACTGTCAGGCCAGCAGCCATGCTGTCCAACTGCTTAGCCGGACAGCCCAGACCGTACAGCTCTTGACATCAACACCGCTGCTTGCTATCTCGACAACAATTGTTTAAATGGCCTTACAAAAACAACCAAGTCACAACTATTCCACGAGCAGACCCGCAGAGTGCTATCTAGCAGAAGCACAATTCTAATGGAGCTCAAAAGACATAACTTTTTCCCTAAGTCGCTGGCAGCATCAACCCAAGTACTAAAATAAGAAGACTTCAAGGCCCGTGGCCCTAGTCTATAGTTGCGCGACCCTTGGTCCCAACCCACTTACATATTAGATTGGTGTGGCTCAATGCCCCAATCCATGGTTGTGCTACCCTTGGTCCCAACCCGTTTACATTAGATTGGCATAGCCCAGTGCCCCAATCCACGATTGTGCGACCCTTGGTCCCAACCCGTTTATATTATATTGGTGTGGCCCAGTGCCCCAATCCATGGTTGCGCGACCCTTGGTCCCAACCCATTTACATATTAGATTGGCGTGGCCCAGTGCCCCAATCCATGGTTGTGCTACCCTTGGTCCCAACCCTCTTACATATTAGATTGGCGTGGCTCAGTGCCCCAATCCATGGTTGCGCGACCCTTGGTCCCAGCCGGTTTACATTAGATTGGTGTGGCTCAGTGCCCCAATCCATGGTTGCGCTACCCTTGGTCCCAACCCGCTTACATATTAGATTGGTGTGGCTCAGTGCCCCAAAACATGGTTGCGCGACCCTTGGTCCCAACCCGTTTACATTAGATTGTCGTGGCCCAGTACCCCAATCCATGGTTGTGCGACCCTTGGTCCCAACCCGCTCACATATTAGATTGGTTTGGCCCTAGTGCCCCAATCCATGGTTACGCGACCCCTGGTCCTAACCCATTTTCATATCTCTTCCCTGTGAAGATCGACAAAGACAAACATGGCCTTCTTTCTACTTCAACGATCAACAAGTGCTTCTCACATCACATCTCACTACAACAAGGTTATTCTATAAAAATGATATTCCTCCGATGACAGACTCACTTGCTACGTGTTATCCGGACAACAACTTTTCGACTTATTTTCTAGACAACAAATTTTATACTTATTATCTGGGAGGTAACCCGACTGTATATTATCTAGACAGTAGCCCTGCTGCAAATCATCTACACAGCAACCATGTTTTATGTTATTTGGACATCGGCTTCAGAGCTTATTATGTTGACACTACATAACGTCAAGACAGCAAAATCATCATGTATGTTCATAACAACAGCTTCTCCCTGGCCACTTTAGTCTGACACGGATACCTATCAGCTACCCGCATCAGACTGGGGGAAACTGGCCTGGTACCGCTTATACAAAACATTATAGAGACGGTTGTTAAAGTCCATACGAAGAAGGTTGCGTAAATGATTAGTGGTGGTACTACACCAGGATATAACGGGCACGTTACAACAATCCCTCCACATAATGATTACAACAACTCCGCTGCAACATCATACAGTCGCCTTGCGGCATTATCACGCCACCTCCATGTTGCATGATCGTCATAGTACATAACTGTGGCAATAACTATGATGCATCATATCGACCAAATCATAATCCAACGATGCCAGAAAATATTATCAAGCTAGCCTCACATTGTGTAGATCCAAGTCTACTTTGAAATCTGCTACAACATACTACGGCTCCCGTAGGCGAGGTTTGGTCATTCATTTTGTATATTGATGCAAATTTGCTATGTTCAGTCCATTGCAATTGGTCGTAAACCAATCACAGCGGACTGAGGGGACTTGACGACGTATGATCAATATGACTGTATCTAGTCCAATGCGATTGGTTGCAAACCAATCACATCGGACTGGGGGGACTTGATGACATAGGTCCACCGGCCGACCTATTGCTTTCCAGCCTAGACTTGTTTCTAGCCTGGACTTGCCAGCCTAGACTGCTTTCCAGCCTGGACTTGTTTTCAGCCTGGACTTGTCGGCCTGGACTGCCTTCCAGCCTGCTTGGCTGCTTTGCCTGCTAGCTGGCCCAGCTGCGCTGCCGGCTAGCTGGGCCTAAATTGGGCTGGCTCAAGGCCTGACATAATTGTTCCCTATAAATAGAACATGAGGGAACCCTAATTCCCTAAGTTATCAACCTCCACTTCTCTTCCTCTACACACAATGATGATTCTCTCTGGCCAAGAGAGATCATCTCTCATCATTCACCATATTAACTTGATCGTCGGAGTCGTCTCCCGGGGCTCATGCCCTGGGGCGGTTCTAACGGTTTTGTTATATGATGGCAGCTAGGAACCGAGTCGGGAATACGCTGACGGCAACAAACCAGATCTACGATCGACATCCAACACCAAGACCCGACCCTCGGAGCCGAGTTTGCATCAAATATCATAATATAATGCAATGCATATGATACCAATAAACCAAGTCAATCTCATAGACCAATCCCACAATAATGGCTCCAATTTGGAATCAAGTATCATGACTCCTGCGATCCAGGTCCAGTAGGACATTTACACTACACCATATAAAGGGTAGCTAGCCCAACATGCAATCTCACCAGGGAAAAATAAATTAAAATCCTTCATTGGGAAAATTTATCAAGGTATCATAGTCATTATATAATGACCACACAAGTCTTAGTCTGATCCTAAGTGGATGCATGATATCATTGTCTAAATCTTAAATTAAAACGGAAGTATTTAAATCTTTATCAAAAGTCCAAAGAATTTGTCCCCATTTTAAAGATCTTTACAAAACTCTTTTCATGAATATGGTACATAATGCATATAGTATATCACATTAATTATGCACACAAAGACATTTAAGTATAAAGTTTAAATTAATTTATAGGGACATGTGTTATGGTAACTCACATTTGTTCACGGAAAATTTACAATTAAATTTTTACAGAAAGCATATGATGTTTCCTACTTCTAACTTGAACTCTCTACATTTATCACTCTAATCTATCTTTCTCACATTTTACATATACAAGCTATAATTGCTATTAAAAATAAAACTAGAATCAATATATTTCTTAGTCGACAACAACTCATGTAAAAGATTCGTTTCAGCACACTTCCACCTGAGTTGTTACTTATTAGCAAACTAAGAAATACTTACTTATTCCAATATTCAAAAATTATATTCATTCAATCTTTCCAATATTCAAAAATTGCATACTTTCGGTCTTTCCAATATTTAAATTTTAACAATTATAAACATATTAATCTTCATAGTCCTATTTATATATATGTAGGCCATCCATGATAAATGTTGAACGCACATGTTTGCTACGTATCTATCAGAGGGGGAAGGGGAGGGTTCCAATAATGAATTTTAAGTCAACAAATTCGAAACTATCTTAGGTTTTCGGTCCATCCTCACTTAAACACCGAACGGGTTTATTGGAAAGACCCGAAACAATATTTTCTTAGAAGACATTTCTCATCGAAGGTTTGACCAACAAAAGCCATTTTCATAAATGACATGCAAAATTTGTTTTTCTCAACAAAATTTTACTTTAAAAAAGCCATTTCGCAGATTACGTCTGTAAAATTGGCATTTCACTAGCAATTTTTTTACTAGAAAATGACATTTCTCAAGTAATTTTTTGCTAAGAAATGTCATTTTTGCCGATGTCATTTAAAAATTTTTTTTGCAGATGTTATCTACGAAAATGGTTTTTCTCAAGTATTTTTTGCTGAGAAAAGTCATTTCTGCATATATACATTAAAATAAACTTCCATTAGCTTAAAATATGATCTTTGAAACGAGATCGGTGCTTTATAGTAATATTGAAAGGTATGTGTTTGAAAAGTATGTATTTGAGAGGTACGTGTTTGAGAGAGTTAAGAAAATTTCAGATTTAATATTTAGTAAAATGAAGGAAAATACGAAATTTGAGGTTTTTATACATCCAATTTGTGGACCATCCATTTCACAAATGACGTCGGCGATTTGGATATAGTTATCTACGAAAAATTAAAACATTCTTATTTTGATGATTTTGTAAACGACTGGCCCATTTCGCAGATGTCATCACGGAAATAAATGTGTATTTTACTGGCTAATTTTTTTATAAATCTTAAGTGGACAATAAGATTATTCATTTGTCATTTTCTCTTGAAACTATAGTGATTAGATATTTGTGCAATTTAAGCCATGTTGTGATTAATTATAATCACATTTATGTAATTATTAACTTAAATTCATTACTTTTCCCAAATAAATAATTTCGTATTCAATATGACTTCTTAACAAATAATAAAATGTTCGTTTACTCAATTTAGTCGTCTCATTCAATCAATAAATAGATGGACTCTGTGTATAAACACCTAGGGGTCGAATCTTGATTTCATCATTAAGTTAAACATGGATAAAGTGGCTGATATGCATGAATAAGATGTTGTTCACATAAAGTGTGTTTTTTTCAATAGCATACCGAATTGTATGAAACTAAATTATCACTTTACTATTATATTCCAAAAGACAAATTTTCACAATATTCATTTTTAACAAATTTCATCGAATTTTAAGGTGAGAAGAGTCGGATGGAAAATAAGGGGCAAATAGCTAAAAACTCGACATCTTTTAATACATTTTAAGCCAGGTTTTCTGGCTTAACCCATTAAGTCATTCTGTCCAAATTAAGATAAAAAAACAGCCATCTATATTCATCCAAATTAAACCCTTAACCCAAAAAGCTCATTGAGTAAAGACTAAACACGTACCCTCGAAACAATAGCCATTCAACACTTTACTCGGTAAAACAATAAGAAGCTGTTTGATACTTGCTGATTGAGTAAGAGCTGACTGTGTCGGTGTCTGACCCAGTCAGACTTATCCTAAAGCTGACAGGGTAAGAGATAAATTTAAAAGCTTAGGACCGAGTCAGAGGCAAACTTTAGGGTTATCAAACGGTCTTGACTCGGACCGAGTCAGACGTAACATCTTACTGGATGCAGTAAGAGGAAAATCAAACAGTCCCTAAACCTTTTCATCACAACCGAAATCGGTGTAACAAATTTATTAGTAAGTTTGAGAATGCTGAATATAAAACAATGAGTCATTTGAATGATGGAATTCATTCAGAAACAAAGAAAATGTTTATTATCATCATTTCAAACACGACATAATAAAACGGTTTTATATAGTTTTGAGTCATGCCAAGCTGAATTCATTTAGAAAAAAAGAAAAAGAAAATTAACCACCAACAGCATCGTCATCACTGGAACTCCAAAGTTTTTTGCAGATTTATAAACCCTGTTTGAAAATAGAAAATCCATAACATGAGTATAATATTTTTAAATAAATACACACACTCATTTGTTGGAGTAATACATTAGAATGTACCCATTTATTTACCTCCACCTTTTTTTCATTATCTTCTTTCTTAAGAGACTGATAAATTGAAAATTTAACCTTTTGATTTGTTTTATAAACCGATCTTTTATGCATTTTTGAAAACCCAGTTTTTTTAATTTAATTTGAAAGAAATTAAACTAGGCCAGGACATTGCAAAGTTCATGCATTTCCACAAACTGAAATTCAGAGAGCAATATAGGTAATATTTTCACATTTTTTTAATTTGATTTAAAAAAACTATGAACTTGTAATGATTTGGTATAAATTGATTTTTTTAGTATTTTGATGTTGTGTAATTTTTTATTGTAAATGGTTTATTTTGCTTTATTTATTTGAGAGTCATTTGTTCATATGGTTTGTAAGTTGTAAATCTGCCAAAGGATATGGAATGTTGATTTTTTGTTTATGAAACTTATTTAAATACTTCTAAAAAACATTTAAATTGCCTTTTATTAATTTCTTATTCACGAAACATTTTTAAAATTATTTCCAGGTTATAATCATAGAAAATACATACTAGCAAACATAAAGTTATCCAAACATGGAAACTAATTATGAAACAAATAGTAAACAAAAAATTATAAAATTTAGTTAAAAAAACAAAAGGAAAAAGCCAGCATACTGCAATGTTAATACTAGGGTTTAGAAAGGGCATTTCAGCAATTTTTACCCATATACCAATGTACTTTGTTTTTACCCACGATAGCAATGTACTTACATTTCTTTACCAATATTAGCAACATACTTAAACTTTTTTACCAATAATAGAAATATGTAACTTGGAACTTTAAACTTGTAAAATGTACCCTAGTTTTTACCCATTATAGCAATATATTTACATTTCTTTACAGATAATGGCATTTTTTATAACATGAATCTTGTAAGCATTTTACAAGTTCCAAGTTATACATTGCTATTATTGATAAAGAAATGTAAGTAAGTTGCTATTATATGTAAAAAATTATGTACGGATAAAAGATGAAGTACATTGCTATTCTCCAGAATTTGCTCTTTTGCTAAACATCCAAAGTGGGATTCTGAAATTATTGGAAGCATGATTTTCTTTTAGCTTTAATCTTGTTATAGGCAGGATTATTATCATAACTATACTCTGTTTCTTGTTAGAATGATTACTGATTTTAATACTTTTTAGTATTATCACTGTTTTCTTTTACTTTATGCTGTAAAGCCATATAGATATAGCATTTATGTGGTGTGTTCATATAATAAACAAAATTTTGTTGTTGGCCTTCTACCAATTCTTCTAACTTTAAACTTAAAGTTTCACTTAAACCTTCTATCAAACTCAAAGTACTTAATTTGTTGGATCATCAAGAATGACTAGTAAGAATGCATGATTTTATACAACTTCAGTTGCCTAGAATCTAGAAAAGATTATTGTTTTACCTAAAACATAGGCATCAATAGCCTATGAGAAACTGATCGAATCAGGTGGAATTTGCAAGTTAATCATTATAATCAGTTTGGATCATTCATCGAAATATAAAATTCATCAAACTTCCAGCCAGACCCTCTTCTAAGTGCTTAAATAAATGCTAATCATGGCGTAATGAATTCAAAGAACCTAGGCGAGATTGTTGGCCAAAAGAATCTATCGAATTCGTAACCTAAAATTCAAATTAATAAGTGCCCTAGATCGCAAAACCCTAAGAGAAAATTTAAATCAACAGAACTCATCATCAGTCAAAACGCATATCTTTTAGAGATTAGACGAAGAATAAAAAGAACTAACCCCGACGGCCGATGCGGTTGGACTCCGATCTATTAAGCATTGGCAGTTTTGGGGATAAGAGGGATGGAACTGCCCTGGCCCTGCTTGTTAGATTGTTTGAGTTTCTGCATCTGGATCATCCTCTCCATTACAAGCTCATACTCGCACTTCTCATAAGAGTGGCGCTCGTTCTCGCACTTCCATGGCAGGTAAAACTCAGATTGCCGGCACTTGTTGAGCGGAATGAGCAAGTGTGCGCACTGGTCTCTATAGGCCAGGGGCACCTTCGCTTCCACCATTTCTTGTCGTGTTGCGATCATTGGCTTCGATGATCCCTCTACCTCCATCTGCAGATTGATGTATGAAGATCGCCCAGAGTCTTTCTTTCGCTAGCGAAGACGCACACCTTGTTGATACGAATGGAGCTGCTCCTGGAAACTCACCAGTCACCACCAACCCCAAGAACAAGTGGATCAGCTTAACAGGCCCAAAAAGAAGTATTAAGTAGCCCAACTTGATGAAGGACCCAAAAAAATGAGGTCTTATATGGATTAATGATGTTTGGAAAATATTTAAATGAAAAATATGTGACACAAGAAATGTATAATAAATAAACACATGTTTACATCATATGTAATAGACATAGTTTTTATAATTCCAATCATTAGTTTAATATCTATATTTATCCAAATACTTATATTAAAAATAGGTTAAAAAGGTTTACCCACTCTTAGGCATCCCCATCGAACAGTCTCATATGGCCAACATAGAAAAGTTAAAATCAAAATGCCAACGCAACAATAAAATATGATGTAAAACATATGGCATCTATTGTGTCTCATCACCTATTTCTAGTAAGCTATTATGTGGAGACCCTAATATTGATGTAATGCCACTTGTCATGAAATATAAAATTTTATATATTTGATTTCTATATTTAGAATACCTTAGTTAGAGAAGCTATGAAAATAATATCAATTCCATTTGGCAAATCCTTTTGACCTTTCAAACCTCGTCTTCAAAGGACCCAATTAACATGTACTATATATCATTTTTTTGTCATTACTCCCAAATTTTCACCTTATTTTACACACTTACATCAATGAAGACAATGTTTTTGAACTTCAGTTGTAAAGAGGATTTCGTGGTTGAATGCAACTTATGTTTAAGAGGGATATTGCCATCCTCGAGCGTTATGGTCAGATGTTGAGTACAATTGCAACTCAAATACAAGCCTTTGTCGATTGGCCACCACCTCCATCATCCAATCATTCCTCGTTGCCACCACTAATGATTTTCCTTTCGATCAAACACCTAGAATACATATGCCTCTTCTTTATGGTTTGAATCCTATAATGTAGGTCTTCATAATGGGGAAATATTTTGAGTACCATCAAAACTCACTGAAAATATGTTATTAATACATAGTCGAATAGAATTGGTGTTAACGCATATAAGCAATAGAGCAAAGAAGATATTTTAAGCAAAACGGAGTGTGAAGTTATTGATGCATTCTTCAATCATCCATATTCCTCTTTCTAAGTAGTAAGAACCATGTTTAAGTGTTTTTTCTTGATCATTAAGTTGGATATCACTTTAAACTATCATAATGACTCTTAGACTCTCTTTATCGAGGTTCTTAGTATTTAGTTAACTACAAATCATTGATCCACCCTTTTAAGTATGTTGTAAATAATGTATACAGAACAACAATTAAATTTGATGATGTTCGTATGTGAACATATAGGGTCGAACACAAAATAGTGTTATAAAGGAGCAAATAGATGATAATATTTATAGTGTATAAATTTTATTGTTTATCAACATGTATAGATAATTACAATTCAGTTATTCATAATTATTGGTCAAAAGCAAAATAAATAAGTAAAGCATTTATTTATTATAAATTAAGTAAAATGGGTTTATCTAATTAACATGTCAAATAATTATTTATAAAATTATTCAATCATGGGTTTGGACTTGTTACTTATATGGTAAACAAGATGCTTGAGAAGCCACCAAATGTATTTAAGGGATATGCATAGGTCATTACCCATATAACAAGTCAAAACTACTAAAACCTTAGTTTCTTCCTTCCTACCATGTAGGAGGTGCCACACATACACACACACACTCTCTCTCTCTCTCTCTCTCTCTCTCTCTCTCTCTCTCTCTCTCTCTCTCTCTCTCTCTCTCTCTCTCATTTATTTGTTAAACTCAAGCCAAGAGGAAGAAGTGCCCAACTTTGATCTATTACTTAGTCTATCAATTTCATGCTCATATTTTATATACATAGAGAGGTTACCTGCTCCTAGTAATTGTTCTTTGACATCAAGGACATCATGCAACTATGATTTTAAATTGCGTGCGACTTTATAAAATTTCAAGAGCCTACTACTAACTAGCATATCCTCCAAACTTGATGTTAAGGATATTTATTTTCTAACTTAACCCATTAAGACATTTTATTAACATTAAGTAAAAAAGAAACAATCAAACCACTAAGTTTTGTAAACTTATACATGAGATACTAAACTTCAGTACCAAAAAAATATAAAAATTATGTAATTTCTATAAATCGTATAATTCTTGCAAAAATCAATATATTGAATAATCCATCAAAAGTGAAACGCTGACGTTTTCACATACGGCATACCTATATAAGCCTTCAACCAATTTTGCCACTAAACGGGATCCTGAGAAAATCAGAAAAGCAGTATTTTCAAATCTGTTACTCAAACACGCAGAGGGGGGAAAGAACTGGAATTTGAACTGAGAACTCTCTTCTTCTTCAATCTTCTCTCCTAGCTGCCAAATCTCTCTTCCTCTGTTTCTGCAATTTGTGAGACACAACTTTCAGGTCCATCTCAGGTAATCTTCTATCTTCCCTCATATCTGTTCCGATTTCCTTATTCAATACAAACCCAATCCGCAAAGTGTACAGTTCATATTCCCACCATTGAAATGTAGCTGCAATTCTCTTAGTTTTTCGTCTCTGTGAGGATGCTTAATCGCATTACCATTTCACAATTTTCTCTCCTTTCTTTGGTTGATCTTGGTGTAATTTTTTGGAAATTGTTGTGATATTTGATCATCTTTTCAGACCTTCGAGTTTCTATCATCTCTTGCGGAGCTCTCTAATGGAAAGGGTAAACATCTGATCTGCAATTAGGCATGCTGAGATTTCATGTTTTGCGATTACTGACAATGGCTCATATACAATTGCAGTACCAATTAATCGCAACTGGAATTACGAAAGGCTTCTATCGGGGATGGAGTCTCGTATCATCCCAAACTGTTACTCTCAAACAGTTAGGGTTTCCGAATCAAATAGGTGTCCCCGGATCCCTTATCAAGGAGATAACCGCGCTATTACAAATCAAACATCCCAACATTATCGAGTACACAACTTGAACTCTTTCTGTCGTTTCAACCTCTTGTTTACAAACAATTTGACTACAAAGTTATGAATTCAAATCTTTGATTACAGACTGATGGAGGTGGTGAATTCAAAGGAGCAGACAAGTTTGATGCTGGTTTACGAATTCATGGACACGAGTCTAACAAGCTTCATGCGGATTCATCCAAAAGTTATGAAGAATCCACAAACAATTAAAGTGAGTTGTACTTTTTGGTGATAAATTGACAAGACGACTCAATTTCTTATTATACTTGGTTGTGGTCTTTTGCAGGGACTTTTACGTCAGATTTTGCTTGCGGTTTACCATTTTCATTCTTTTAACATTGTTCATGAAGGAATAAAACCCAAGAATATGTTTATCGATCCTGCTACAAATACTTTGAAGATTACCGATTTTATCTGGCCTAGATCCATCTCTAACTCCATTATTGAAGATCCATATGAGGTAGATACATTACTAATTTCTTGCAAAAAGCCCTAAAATAAATGCTCTTTGTTTCGAATAGAATTGAACGAAAAGCGACAATATCTCTTAATTCTACTTTTATAATGCTTTTTGTAGGAATCGACATTCTATTACAAAGCTCCCGAAATTCTTGTGGATAAGAAACAAGTGACCACCGCCGTCGATGTCTGGTCCGTTGGGTGCGTCTTTGCCGAAATGGTCACCGGCAAGCCTCTGTTTCCGGCGAAAACGGAATTTAATCAACTTGCGAAGATTTTCAGGTTCCCGATTCGTTTAACTACGACCATACAATATTCGATAAAATCAAAATTGTTTATGATTCGGTTGTTTTACAGTATCATGGGGACACCGAGTGAAGAAACCTGGCCTGGAATTTCTGGAATCTATCCGTATTTACATGTATATAGTAATTGCAAACCTAAGGTAAGAAATTGGGTACCAATTTGACATAAAATCTAGGGCAATTTGAAAAAAAAAAAAAAAAAAAAAAAAAAAGCCAAGAAATTGGGATGTAATTTCGTTGATTTAAACCCTAAAATATATTTTTGTGGTTCAATTTTGTAGGATCTGAGAAAATTAGTTCCTGGACTTGAACCAGCTGGAATTGATCTTCTTAATGTATGTATACATTTTTTGCTATAAATTAAGCACACAAATTTTATTCATTTGCTAATTTTGTTGTTCTTGATATTTCAGAAACTACTGTACATGGACCCGAAAAAAAGAATCCCCGCCATAAAAGCATTGGAGCATGAATATTTTCAAAATTGATTTTTTTTTTTTTTTTGGTACTTATTTTGATCCTCCTTCAACAGGGAACGAATTGTATGATTTGATATTCAAGGTTCGTAAATAAATGATATGTGATATAGCATGACGTTCAAGATTTGTAAATAAATGATAAATGACAAGTGAGTAGTATATATTGCCATTTTATGACATTTTTTTTCAAAGAAGATATTTCATGTGAATGGTGACATTTGAATAACTTGTCACATGTGTCATTTAATCAGATTCGAGTTAAAAAGTTGTCTATTGTTATAATGAGTGGTGTTTTATTAAGTACAATATTTTAATAAGAAATGTTTCAAGTATAACATTGTAATAAAAAGATGAAATTAATTATTTTGGAACTTTAAGTATTACATTTTTTTGTTTTACACCATGAAAGCGAACAATTGTACACCAAAAAGAAACCAAACGTGCAATTTGATTAAATTGAAGTTTGAGTAATTAAAAAACCCATGGTTATGGCGATTATGTTATATGAGATAATTAACACAATGTACTGGTACAAAACATGATATAGATATCGTTTGAATATGTTTATGTAATTTGAAGTTGTAAAAAGATTGAGCAATTTTCGAGATTGTGAAAAATATTAGATATTTTGCTAGTAAACAGATAAAATAAAACTTATTTTCTCTATATATTGTTATATGTTATTCGCTAGAAATTTTGAGCAATTCAGGGCCTTCACTCTAATAATTGTTTTTCTTTCCAATATCAACATATTGGTTTTCTAAAAATATTAAATTTATGACTGAAAAGGGACAATATAAGAAATTTGTTTCTGTTAGAAAATACCAGTTTTTGTTGCATCTAGTCATAAATTAAAAAATGCTTATTCAATTTACGGAAACGATAAAAATAATGATCTAAAAACTAAATTAGAAATAATGAAATAATTAAGTTAAAAACACTTGACTACACGCCCATTTTTGTTTAAAAAGAATAAAGTCTGTTTATTAGATTTTAACCGCTTTCGAAATTAATTCAAAAAGCTGTTAACTACTCTGTTAGCATAACAACTCCCAAGATTCATCAATGGCGAATCTTCTCCACATCGTCTTCCTTCTCCCTTTCATCATCATCATCTTCCCCACCACCACCGCCGCCGCCGCCATCACCGGCTACTCCTCCCTCGCTCCATCAATGCCAGACGAACAACAACAACTACCACCATACAACTTGTCCACTCTCCTCTACAACCTCGGCTTCCGCGATCTCTCCGTCGCCGCGACATCCCCCGCCAACTTAACCACCATTTTCGCCCCCACCGACGAATCCCTCCGCTCCTGCCGTTACTGCTCCACTTCTCTTATCCTTTTCGAACATTCCGTCGACGGCCTCTACCCTTACCACCTCCTTCGCGCCTTAGCCTTCGGCACCAAAATCGAAACCCTAGCCTCCACCGCCACCACCCCTCTCTGCCTCACAATCACAATATCTACACCCCCAAATCCATCCACAGAACCTACGCTCTTCGTCGGAGGCGTCGAGATCACGCGGCCGGACCTCTTCAACGACGGCAACGTCATCATCCACGGCATCCAGGGCTACCTCGCGCATCTCTCCCCGTTTTCCTGCCAAATCGAACGGATGACTTCTCTCACATTCCCTACACACCGAAACTCCGCCGCGCCGTCCACTATCTCCGTCATGCGCGAATTCCTAAAAGACGCCATGGTTGGCCTCCGCATGAATGATTACACAGTCCTCGCTCTCCTACTACAAGAAAACTTCGATCAACTCATGCAATTGAACAGCATGACGATATTCGCCGTCGACGACGCCGGTGTATTTGGGGATGGACACACATACGTCACTAATTTCAGGTTCCATATTGTTCCTAACCAGAGACTGACAGCCTCTGAATTGCTCAATCTGCCTCTCGATTCGGTGTTGTCGACCATGGAACCCGGTGAGAGGTTAAGAGTAACGGTGGGCGGCGGTGGAGGTCCATTGTCGCCGATGAGGATCAATAACGTCAAGATCACGGTAACCAATATAGTGTTTAACCAGGGGATCGTCGTCCATGGAATCGCAGCTCCGTTTCCACGTGTCCATCTTACAACGATTGGATTTATGGCGGATCCAACGGAGACCGTACACCTTGGGCCCACAGCAAATTGGTATTAGTTGGAAATTGTTTGTTTGTTCTGTTAGGGTAGAAATGTCATTTGTAGTATATGCAAGATTTGTTCACTAATTGGCTGACTAAAACACTTTTCAACGAAATTTGAATACCAATTTCCCCTTTTGTCCTCTTCATAATACTTTAATCAAGAAAAAAAAATTTAGCGTTGTTTATAGGAGACAAAGCGAGAGAAAGGAATTTATTTGGTTTAAATTTTTATCTGAAATTTGGAAAAAATAAATAAATGAATACGTATATACAATAGGTCACTCAGTTTCAATGTACCCACTACTTGGATCCATGGTTTGGGGTTGTTGAAAATTTTTATTTCTAGTTTGTTGTGTAAACTGTTATTAATTACAAGAAACTCCAACATATGATTTTGTTAATGAAAAAATTGACAACATGGACAAAAGTAACAAAAGAAAACAAGCCAATTAAAGGATGGAATGAAAGATCCAGATGTTGGATATACTTTGATGTGAAGTATTTAGTTGAAGAAGATGGAGTTAAAAGGAAACATGCAAAATGAACATTTTGCTTCATGATACTTAAAGTCGGTCCGACAAGAAACAAAACTTCTAGTCTGAAAACATATCACCCTAATTGCGACAAGAATCCAAAAAATGTTGCCATGAAAAAGCGAAGCACCTTAGTGTTTAAAAAAAGAAGTTAGTGTGCAAACTTTGAAGCATGATGAAGCTAGGATAAAAACAATCATCATGTTAGAGCAGGATCTTTAGCTCAAACAATAAACAATATAAGTACAGAATAAATAAAGAATAAAATACGTAACAACAATAACAGTAAGCAATAAGAACAATGTATAGAAAAAAAATGCTTGATATAATTATGGTAAGAACAATATGATCCAAATAGTATAAATGCAACTTAGTACTCCTTTTATAAATGTAAAATGTACTGGTTGAGTAGAAGGTATGGTAGAAACACCAATACCATGAAACTAATGATATAATAATATAGTACTCTAACCTAAGATTACAAAATATATTTTCACTAATTAACTTACATCAACGACATCTTCCGTATGAAGTCTGACTTTTTTTTCTTCTATATCATCACTTCATTTACTAATTAGATAAACACTCAAGCTTCAGTACACAAGTTCTCCTATTCAGCATTACAGAACTTCTCCATCCAGGATGATCTTCACCTTATTGACCTTTCCATCGAAGATCACTTGACTGACTTGTCCAACATCTTCACCACTGCACGCCAAAACTTCCATACACCAAATAGCCAATTTATGCTTTCAATCATCTTGGCATTCACCTTCTTTGTGGTATGTTTGGATCATTCCAGAATTACATAAATCACACATTCGAGTTAGATACTGGTGCAAAGCTTCATCTGTCTTAGTCAAAAGAACTTATTCGTCATAGTATTCCCTTCGCAATAGCCTAATCCCAATTCAAGTTTATCTATACCGCCAAGTTCCATTTCTTAATTTCCTTTAAGCTTTGTATGTATGGGATCAATTGGACTACCATCGAATTTTTGACCCAATTCACCATCAATCGATGCAAAATCATACAATAAAGCTTCCAAGAAACCTTTAAGATAGACGAATGGCGGGGCGTAACTACGATGTATGTCTATTCCATATTCTAGTATCTTCAAAGCCATCAATAGATCTTCTGGATTCATGCATTTGAAATTATATTGAGTAAACTCTAAGTATTTATTATCTTTCTCCATATTGTATTGATAAGCATCATAGTTTTGGAAACTCATCTTCTTGAATCCCTCACACTTGTGAGAGAGATGATAGACTAGCCATGATATTTGCCCAATGAGTGTCGAAGATGAAAATATTCCAGTCATTTAAATTCTTTGGGCAGTTTTTCCTTCGGTGGAATTTTCTGATCTATCTTCGTATATATTTTGAAGAATATGACATATTGAGAGTTTAGTATGTCTAAAACATACTTATTTGATTGAGGGGCTTAGTACGCCTTGAAAGGCACATGATCTTCACCAGTTGGCTTGCAAATAGGTCCCAAAATAAAAATAGCGATATCAGTGTTGTAATAGTAACGCCCCAAATTCCAAAGTAAAATTTTCATTTTTAAAAGCAGTTCGAATACATAAAAACAGGTTGGAATTAAAATCATTCGATATTAAATCAAATACAAAACATTGACCAGCGGAAGACTTTAAGCACCAAAATGCCGGATGCAGTACAGTCGCGCCGCGCTCCAATCCTTTATTCTGAAAAGTACGTGAAAAACATTTAGGTGAAAGAGTAAGCACAGCAAATTGTCGCCGATGAGGATCAATAACGCCAAGATCACGGTAACCAATATAGTGTTTAACCAGGGGATCGTCGTCCATGGAATCGCAGCTCCGTTTCCACGTGTCCATCTTACAACGATTGGATTTATGGCGGATCCAACGGAGACGGTACACCTTGGGCCCACAGCAAATTGGTATTAGTTGGAAATTGCTTTTTGAATAGTTAGGTTGGAAATGTCATTTTTAGTTGTGTATATGCAAGATTTGTTCACTAATTGGTTGACTAAAACACATTTCAATGAAACTTGAATACCAATTTCCCCTTTTGTCCTCTTCATACAGTTTTTATAACATTTACTTTAATCAAGAAAAAAATTTAATACCCATAACCAAACTGGAATTCAAAGAGCCACAAAAATTTCATTATCTTTGAATCAAAGTTCAAATCATATGCTTAAAAAAGTTGGAAAAAATCAGCATCTCCTTTATTCATCATGGAAATCTTGAACTTTCACCAAAATAAGAAGCTTTGAAAGCCTTATCCAACAAGTAAAACATATAGGAATGATTAGGGTAATCAAAGGAACTAAGAAACAATTTACAAAACCCTAATCCTTCATACCCTTGACCAAATATCGGCATCCTCCCCTCTACATGTGAAGATTGATGCAGACAAGAAAGACAAAGGAAGAAAAGGAGTATTTTATCAAGTTGAGATCTAGTCACCCAGATTGGCTTGTGTGGATACATCATGGGTATAATCTCCATAGAATTTGTTAGAACAAAAGAACGATCGAACACACAAGAACACAAGAAATTCACACAGAAAATGATATTGATCTCACATAGAGATCTTGATTGATTAAAATCGGTAATTTTACAAAAACCCTAGCCGCTACATTTATACTAGAGTAGATTTTACGTATATGGAGTATCCCTACAAATCATCGATAACTCCCAACTATAACAAACTTATCTATGGAAACAAGATAATTACAAAATTAAACAGATCACGCTATCGCTGATAGTCTGACACTGATACAGCCTATGCAACGTGTGATCCTTTTTGACACTCATCATATTCATGTGCTAATGCTGATCAGCCCAACAATCTCCCCCAATCTGATGATGTCAAAACTTTAGCGAAAAGAGGATCTGCCAAGCGAGGCAACGTACTCAGCTTCAGTAAGGATCTTTGGTTTGATCCATTTGTATTCGGTGGCATAGAGCTCAGGTTCTCTCTTCTTTAGCTCGTGAGAGATCAAGAGATGGAAACCCTCAGCAATTTCAACTTTAAATCACTCACACCGAAGATGAAAGAGATGATCAGTGGATGCCTTTGGCAAATCAGATGTCCTCACAAAGCACATCCTTCCATCAACATCTTCGTAGAACATCCCATGCACCGGACTTCGTATAAGTTTAAGGGCTTCAGTTGGAACACCATCAGGAGGAAATTTTTTATATCTCTTGATCCGTAAGGAATCAGATTTTGCTTGATCTGAACATTCCTTCTTCTCCTTCTGGGAGCAGACTGAGACCCTTTGTCAGGACGTTCAGAGGCAAGGACAAGATTAAGGTTGTGAGCTTTGCTTATCTATTTGTGAAGAGCTGCACGAAGCTCCTGAGAATGTAATCCCTTATGTTTCTTGGTCACCTGCATCATTTCTTCCCACACAGTGAACCCATATTTGGAAACCTCATTGATAAACACTTGTTCAGGAACAAGAGTGTCTTTTGTCCATTCTTTGCAGGTGCAACAGTAGAATCTTTTGGCCCTTGTTCTTTAAGTATCTAACATTGACAATTAGAAGAACTGAGTGTCTTCTTGAAAACACACCAACATATTTGGCCAGATCAAATTTTCGATTAATGCTTTCAGCCCGACTTGCAGCCTTTCTTGTTTCACATCCATAGAGTTAAAATGACTCATAAGATCCTGTTGCTGATCAAGCCTACCTTCTTCTTGCACTAGCTGCTGAGCCACTTGATCATCTTTGAGAGAGATGATGTGATTAGTCATAACAAGGTTGTGCTCAGCTGCAAGCTATGCAGTTATCGCGGTCAAAACTGTAATCGCGGTAACCGACCGATATTTAATTTGCGGTTCTCGCGGTGGTATAGCGGTGATATAGCGGCTTTTAGTAATATGTATAAACTATGTAGAATTTATATATTATACTATTAGTTGTAGAATTAATATGTAATCGCGGTGGTATAGTGGTGGTATATCGGTGGTATTGCAGTTTTCGCGGTGGTATTGCAGTTCTCGCGGTGGTATATCGGTGGTATTGTGGTTTTCGCGCTAAATAGCAGCGCAAATAGCGGAACCGCGATAACTAACCGCTAAAATAAAACGCTATTATAAAGACTAGCGCGAACCGCGATACCGACGCTATATCGGCGCGATTAACTGCCCAGGCTGCAAGTTCTTCTACCTGATCAACGGACATGCACCAGTCTTTAGCCATCTGAAGAATAGATGGAGAGACCTTTTGTCGTTTGGATGACTCTGGTGCTGAAGATGACCCGGCGGATCACTTTCTTTTGTGGATCAGAGGAACATCATCTTCATGAATGTTAGCAGAAAGATGGCCAGCATCAGGAAATGAAGGATGATCAAAGGAGATGGGAACTGAGGAACCTTGTTCGTCCTCAGAAAACGGCTGACCGGGATAAAGTACAACAATTAAATCAACAAGATAAGGTAAGTCAAACAGGCCTTCCTCAACACCACTTTCAGGAACTACATCTTCTTCATCCCAGTTTCTCTCATAACCAGATCCTTGCTCCCCCTCAGCATTAGGACCCTCGGAATTTTCTGGCCCTTGCTCCCCTTCAGCAAAGGCAGAAAGAGAAGCAAAGGGCTGAGGCTAAGGTGGATCATGAAGAACACCAGATGGTGGATCTTGAAGGACCATCAACTGAAGTACAATTGATTTCTCCCTCTGAGCAGTATGAACCTCCTGAATCTAGAGCTGGGGGCCTCTTTGAAATTCCAGGCTTTTTAGAAGAGGGATTGGAATCAAGGGTAACATCATCATAGTTCTACCCCTTTTGGCATCATCAGCAAAAGGAGGATGGGTGGAGGACTCGGTGGGTACCGGGGAGGAGGAGGTGGTTGATATGGAGGATTACTTGAAGGAGGAGGAGGCTGATGTTGGTTCCCACCTGTAGTATCAACATAACCAAGGAGAGCCCAAGTAAGGAGATTTTTAATCTCAATGACATCAGTCTCAATCTTGTAAAGACGAGAGGAATGCGACTGAGAAATCTCTAACAGGGACTTGAGAGATTCATTTATGGCTTTGAACTGGGAGGTAGTGGCTAGGAGCAGCAGCCTCAATGGATGGAGGAGATAGAAACCTTAAATGGGTATTTGGCTGATTGGGAGATGACTGATCATAATCCATCATGTCAAGAGAACGTTCACGATGAGGTGATGTCGAGGAGAACCTGATATGCAAGTTACCCCGTTGAGGAGAAGGAATGCCATGAACAGGAGAGACATTAATGGGTCCCTCAAAAACATCTTCAACTGTTGCAGGGACGGATGTTGGGCCATTGGATAGTTTATCAGAGGAGGTGGAGGACTCATCAAGGGAATCATCAGCAGATGATGATTTTTTAGGGTCAGTGGCAGTGGTGCTTTATTGATGAGGACTAGGAGTCCGATTAACATGAGCCGCAGCAGGTCGATGTTGAGACTGCTGGGAGTCGTTTTGAGACTCTTCATCATTTGTGGGTACACGAGAAGTCGATGGAGAACGATGAGAAATGGATTCATCAGAAGAGTCTTCAGAATAAGCGAGATTGATCACTGGGAGATCAGGATGTGTGGACCTGAGAAAACATTCACCCTGATATGGGTTCTGAATCTATCCAACCATGCATGGAAGCAAAGGTTGATCAGTGGCAACAGGTGTAGAGACAAAAATATTTGGGGTCAGTGTAGGAAAGGACCAATCTTCGTCTTCATCAGAGTGATAAGCAGAACACTCAAAAGCAATGGCTAATGCAAGAAACCTGGGAAAAGCAACATAAGCAGTACGTGCCTTACAGTTGACGAGACTTACCAACTGATCAAAGATCAACTGAGCAAAGTCAAAAATTTTGTTGCGAACCAGGCCATAGTGAATACGCAGCTCGAAGAGATTAAGTTGATCAAGACTACTATGTTTGTATCCCAGACATCGACCAATGATTCCGGTCAGAAATTTCCACCTAGCGGGAAAGCATTGGCGAAGCACCACTTTATCAGCATCTCTGTTACCGGCAATAGAGAGATCATACCCAAGAAGATGAACAACTGACCTTGTATTTTTTTCAGAATAAAGATCAGTGAAGGGTATCGAGTTTGGAAGATGTAGACACCATCTAAACGAATCGACGGTAAGAATCACCTCTTCATTTTCGTTGAGAATAGTCCCGACAATAGAGGATGAATCTGAGTGAAAATCACAAGTATACCAAAACTCAGCAATGGCAGAAGGACGAAACACTTCAGGTATGCTAGAGATTGCAAAGTTCAACGGGTGACGCTTTAAAAAATCGACGAAAGCTTCAAAACCCTTATTTTTCAGTTTAGCGGGAATAGTGAACACCGCAGCAACATTGGTTGGTTGAATCGTAATATAAGAGGCTGAAGAAGATTCAGCTTTGAAGAGATCACCGGGAGGGACGAACTCGTATACATGAGCCATGAAATCGTAGTAGAGCTTTTTAGGGTTTTTTGGAGAGGGAGAGAATTTTGTGTGGAGGAAGGGTTAATATGAAATATATGATGGGATATTTGAGAGAGAGAGAGAGGGGAGGCAAAAGGTAGGAGGAAAGATCGGAAAAAGATCATGTGATGATGACAGTGCCGAAATGTCAGGGACAGGTGGCACGCATCAACGGTCACAATATGAGGCTGGATACGTTAGATAAACAGCGGAATCGAAGGATTTAATCTCAGTATCAGTGGACCAGCACCCCTGAATTAAGTACCAGTCAGTACTTCACACGCTGAAGACTATGCTTCAGGATGTGGAGGGGTGATACGCTTTGGCTTAGCGTGCATGCAACAGCAGCTTCTAGGGACAATGTCTGGTATATAATCAGAGATATACACGAAGAAACCCTTTGTCTTTAATAGGACCAGACAATACAGCAGCAGCTGATACTTGTGATTAGCTAATAAGGCGGGTTGGTGCTTGACACGCCTAGGTCGTCGTGCGGTCAAAAATAAAGAAAACCTAACACACACTAGTACAGTGGTAGTCAGGGTCGATCCGCAGGAGCTTCGTGGTTAGACTAAATGACAGATTACCAACTAGTAGTGTCACGCTACAGTCGGAGGACCTAGTTTCTAAGTGCTCAACTACCCAAAAGCAATAATCAAACAAAGTCAAGCCAAGCATAAGCTAAACTCAACTTCAAACTAACCTAGTCACTTTCTGAAATCAGAAGTGCATCTCTGAATCAGAAGCAAACAAAGGCATCCAAAACAAACAAGGCATAACCTAACTAATAACTAGGTTTCTGACTGAACAGCTACTAGCTAAAGTCCAATGCCCAAAACTAACCTAATTAGCTACTGATTTCAGCAAAGGAAATAGTCCCAAACAAGGTCAAAATAACATTCAAACACAAACCAATAACCAAAACCAAACACAACCATCCAAAACATCAAAATACCAATAATGCTGGAACGAAATCTTGGAGTCAAAGAGCTTCAAGGTCGATTTTACACCCGGTCTTTGCTAGGATTTTCGGCAGGAAATGCCTCTATTTATAGTTGCAAATTTCCCGCAGCCGCGCCGCGCAAATGAAGAATCTGCGGCGCGCGTACTTATCAGAAACCTGTTTTTTCGTCATTTGAATGTGTTACACCGTCTTAAGCCCGCTTCGCGCGTTTCATAGATCCACGGCGCGCGTACGTATTTCCTTGATTTTTCATTCTTTTCTTCCAAACAAGTCCTGGCACGAAAAGTGAGAATACCCAGACATATCTGATATAATTTCATCAAGAACATGGCTCAACAACGCCTAAAATACTTGATATCACTAGGCGTTGTCAAACACCCCACACTTGTGCCTTGCTTGTCCCCAAGCAAGAGTGTTTTTAACAAAAAATAAAGACTTAAACAATTTTTGACTGTGTTCAGTTTCAAAGCTTATTGCCCTATGAGTTAGAGTGGAATAGTTCGCGAAAACATAATTGAACTGCTCTTTGGAATTCATGGCTTTCTAGAGAACCCTTGATTACAAACTTTCTGTCCACAATGAAGTGTACTTACTCATTCAGATTCTAAAGGCTATTAAGGAATTGTCCATGACTTTCGATGTTGTCCGTGTAACGAGCTTTCAGAAATACCATCCCAGACCAAACGATCTTAGGTGGTAAGGTGCATAAGTCCCACCCATTTTAGACTTACCGGCTCGAATAACAAAGGCCACAGATTGACATTTCCTTCCTAAATTCCAATCCTAAAACAGCTCAATATTCTAAACTCGTAAAACTCAACTTTATTTGACTAACTAATAGCATGATCACAAATAAACAATATTTCTTGAAAAATACTAATGCTATCACAATCACAAACCATTCATTTCAAAATTGCAATTTATTAAAATTTTTGAAAAAGTTGCTAAAATTTTGAAAATCGGTCATTTCCCGCAAAAATTTCAAAAATACTCTTTTGACCGTCCACATCCCACACTTAAAACTGTACAACATCCCCGTTGTACAAAAATTATTTCAAAACAAGGGAGAAAGAGTTACCCCTTTTTGGACGATAGATTGCTTGGTGCTCAGTATCACAGGTATAATTGCGAACAACGGATCCCTGATTTCGTATTCCGGAGTTGTAGCGCTACAGTGAACACGCCGGTGGTCGAGACAAGTGGAGGGGGCACGGTGACCCTACACTTGTCTGAGACAACTCCCTCTCATTTGGTATATCATGCATAACTCAACAAACAAATTAAAAGAACACATGACAAATAAAATGTAAACAGAATACAGATAGTGGTGTCATAAGTTTTGTACATATATCCCAAAAATAAAAAGAAAGAAAAAAAATACATCAATCATCACCATGGTGGGTCCCGGATGGACCTGCCCCATCATCGCCAGAAGGGTGAGGTGGAATGTCATCAAAATGCATCCGCAGCATGATCATCCTCTGCATCTCCGCCATCCAGCGATCATGTGCCTCCCGAGCAGACATCCTCTAACTGAGGTCCTGAATGGCTGCCATGACCTCGGATAGCTGTGGCTGAGGTTCTGGCTCGGCGGGTACCTCCCGCCTCTGTCGTCTACGGCCCGACTGGGCATATGCGGGCTGGGGTGCCTGGGGAGGCTCTGTAGGTGCCCGGATGAACTGCCCCGGGTGCTGCTGCTCAATGAGCAGCATCCTCTCCAGAGTGCGTGCTGTAGTGCGAGACGGAGGCAGTGCGGTCAAAGAAGCGGCCACGGCGGCAGTAAGGATCCCATATGAACGGGCCAGGCGGGTAATGAAATACCCCCGGGCCAATGGACTGCTAGTGGAGGCTCCCGTCGAGTGAGTGGAGAGGGCAACTGCGAGGGCGTAGGGGAGGTGGAGGAATCGGGACGGGTCGAGGAGAGCCCAGAAGAATGTCATGTCCTCCCCGGACACCTTCTCGCCCCCCTCCCGCTGCATGATGGAGGTGGAGACGATACGGTGCATGAGGCGGTGAAGTGGGTCGCGGAGGTGGCTCTCCCTCGAGGTTCCCGCCTCGTAGATAACGTTGGACAGTGGTTTCCAAATCTCCATGTTGCCGGACCTCTCCGGCTACCCCTGGATACACGCCCCGAAGAACTGCGTGAAATAGCGATGCTGGAGGTCCGCTAGAGTGTATAACTCGAATCTCCTCCCGAACTCCCGGAGGTTGCACTCCCTCTGTGTACCTCCCAACCAAAACCGGATGATCCTAGCTAGAACGTGGGTCTGACGCCCGAGGTGTGAAGTGGATGGTGGATAGAAACTCCAATAGCAGCTCGGTGTAGACGACGTCCTCCTTGGTGGCCATAATCCTGTCCCAGCCCCGGCATGTGAATGACGCGTCCTCATGAGTCCAGGTGCGATGTAGAAATGGCTCGATCGCACCCCAGAGTCCGGCATCCCTCAAGATATCCCTGTCAATGATTGTCGCCTCGAGAACCCGGCGACCAGTCAGTGCGTCTCTCCGCGAAATATACTCTGCTGAGCTGCCAGTCCCTCTGGGAACTGAAGGAAAGGGTGGTCTAATCTGAACATCATCTGCAAAAAGATACACAGCCACAAAAGAAAAAAATTGCAAAATTAGTCCTTTTCTTCCCCACCGCACCGCGGCGCGGCCCAAGATCAAGGCGCGTCGCGGCGAGCGGCTGTTTGCAAAACCCCGAATCAAACTCACAATTTAACCTGCTAAAACTTGATCCAATCATACCACAAGGTAGCCTAAGTGCCGACTAACTCATCTATGGTCTCCATTTGGCAAAACAAACACCCTATGGGTTAGCATTGGCGATTCTAAGTTTTGAACTTTTCTGGATAAATCACTAAAATTAACTACCTAATTGCTAGTTTTAACAACTAATAGATAGTTAGAATAGCGTACCTTGGTAGTGGGAACAAAATGAGCAAGAAAAAAATACGAGAGAAATTTGTCGATCAGAGCTCCGAGTCGTGTGAGGTGTGTGTTGAGTCGCGGCTTACCTTAATATAGGAGAAAACCGACTGATCGTTTCCCGCGTCGCGCGTGTCACCAAATCAACCCCTGCGCATCGGGTTGGTTTACGACCCCGCGTCGCGTAATTCAAAAACCCGCTGTGCGGTCTTAAAATTTTTAAAAACTTTCTCACACGACCCCACACTTGCCTTAGACCACTCATACCTGCAAAAGACCGATGTATCTTCCTAATTAAATTCTAAGAAATATAAAACCTAACCTATGACACGATGGGTTGCCTCCCAACAAGCGCTAAGTTTAACGTCTTCAGCCAGACGTGTTATTCCTTCTACAGCTACGGTGGATCGTATGCCTTCTTCCTTCGCTGCTTTCCAATCACCACCGTCCCTTCGCTGACCCACTGCTCCTCAAACTTTCCTGGGTCGAATGGCTTGCTGGTTCTCCTACTGCTGTCCAGTTGCTGCTTTCTGATTAACTCCCGTGAATGCTTGGAGGTTGCTTTAAACCTCCAAGCTCGGTCCTTCCTTCTATATCTCTTCAAGATCACAGGCTTGACGTGAAGCGTGCCCAGTGCCGCTTCCGGTAGTTGTTTCACACCTCGGTTGCTAGTGTCTCGCATGCTATCTTCAGGCTGCAATTTTGGCTTGCAGTACCAATAAAAAATTTCCAATCGAATGGAATCGGAAGGCAACATATCAGGATGCTTCCATATGTCCTCATCGATAGTATTGATTACATCTAATTTTCCATTCATGAATGGATCATGAGTGGCGATAAAATCATGTTTTTTATTTTCAAATATTAACTCGTCAGCATCAACTTCTTGGTCATCGTCCAACAGGTGGATCGGAACCAAGAATGAGTGACTTATTTGATCTGATGGTGGTACAAAGTTACCCATCATCAGATCCTTACTTTCAAATTTCTCAAAATTTTTAAAAATTACAGGGTCAGGGGTAATATTGTCATCTACACCCCCTTTCCCAATAGTATCAAAAACTTCAACAATTTCAGGACCTGTTGGGCTGGGATATGTACTGTCACTTGCAGTCCCCTCCACAACATCCTCATCAATCAAATCGTCTGGTGATGGTACAGATTCACACATCACCAGATCAACATTATCAATACTTTCAAAAACATCAAAAACTTCAAAGGTTGTTGAGTCAGAAGTAGCATTGTCACCTACAACCTCTTCCTTAACAACCGTTTCGACCATCTCAATGGTCTCTTGATTTTCCCACTGTGTATGCCCTTCCATCACATATTCAGGTGATGCAAGTTCACACACATTATTATTGGTATAAAAATTACTCGCCTCAGGTTCTGGCGAAGGTGGCGCCAATTTTCCTCCATCTTATCTAAAGAAGCTTGCAATTTTTCAAGAGCTTCAGCCTGATCCTTCTGCTCTTGGTGATTGTTATACAAGAATACCCAAAGTTGGGTCCAAATTGCAGAATTCTCAGGCTGAGATGACTCCTCGATCCGCCATCCATTGTCATCGGATGATCCATTGTAGCAATCATCCTCGTAATAGGTGTCAGCTGGATTTTCATAATTTTCATAATACTGATCCGGGTACATGTAATCGCCCATTATGAAGACGTACACATACCAAAAACCAAAAAACTAAAATCAAACATCAAAAATCAGAAACTAAATCCTACAAATCACCTAATCTAAGCTCACAGCTCCCCGGCAACGGCGCCAAAATTTGACACGCCTAGGTCGTCGTGCGGTCAAAAATAAAGAAAACCTAACACACACTAGTACAGTGGTAGTCAGGGTCGATCCGCAGGAGCTTCGTGGTTAGACTAAATGACAGATTACCAACTAGTAGTGTCACGCTACAGTCGGAGGACCTAGTTTCTAAGTGCTCAACTACCCAAAAGCAATAATCAAACAAAGTCAAGCCAAGCATAAGCTAAACTCAACTTCAAACTAACCTAGTCACTTTCTGAAATCAGAAGTGCATCTCTGAATCAGAAGCAAACAAAGGCATCCAAAACAAACAAGGCATAACATAACTAATAACTAGGGTTCTGACTGAACAGCTACTAGCTAAAGTCCAATGCCCAAAACTAACCTAATTGGCTACTAATTTCAGCAAAGGAAATAGTCCCAAACAAGGTCAAAATAACATTCAAACACAAACCAATAACCAAAACCAAACACAACCATCCAAAAAATCAAAATACCAATAATGCTGGAACGAAATCTTGGAGTCAAAGAGCTTCAAGGTCGATTTTACACCCGGTCTTTGCTAGGGTTTTCGGCTGGAAATGCCTCTATTTATAGTTGCAAATTTCCCGCAGCTGCGCCGCGCAAATGAAGAATCCGTGGCACGCGTACTTATCAGATCCCGTTTTTTCGTCATTTGAATGTGTTACACCGCCTTAAGCCCGCGTCGCGCGTTTCATAGATCTGCGGCGCGCGTACGTATTTCCTTGATTTTTCATTCTTTTCTTCCAAACAAGTCCTGGCACGAAAAGTGAGAATACCCAGACATATCTGATATAATTTCATCAAGAATAGGGCTCAACAACACATAAAATACTTGATATCACTAGGCGTTGTCAGTGCTTAGTGTCTCAGCAGGACACAAGACTTGGCATACGGAAACATGCTTCCAGGGACAAGGACAGGTTGAACAAAATGAAACAATCACTCATGCCCTGAAAAGAATTTTATCAATGTGACTGCCTGACTGGGAAATCTCGCATCAGTGAATAGACAATGCTGGAACACTGATGGGAGTGAGTGGCTCTTTAACATCTCAGTGCTGATCTTGCCACTGAGAAACGAGACTTTGGGCACATACAACAGCATGCTTCTAGGGAAAGAAGGTGTCAGAGTTGCAGACAAGATGGGAATCTCCACCAAATCAAAGGATTTCAGACGAGATCACCTTGAGAAGACCAAAAGGTGATAAGTCAAATCGGTTACTTTTCCAGGGAGAATCGAATCGACACTAAATCGGGAAAAACCCAGTGCAATAAAGGTGAGAAAAATTTGCAAAAAATGGTCCCTGGCATCATTAGCGCCGCTAATAAAAAGATTAGCCCCACTAATGATAAACACAGTCCCAAAATTTTCCAATTTTCGAATTTCACCTATTTTGTCAAATTGATCATACCAATAACATCCTAAACTAGCGATTAACAAAAGCTCTATGGTTATTTCAGGAAAAACGAACCAAAAATGCCTCAATTCTCGTTTGGGTAAAAACCCCCCAAAAACAAGCCCTAGTTTCTTGATTCTTGATTTGTACCTGTTTTGTTCAAATTGAACCATCCAACCTGTTCTTAAACCTATGATTAACAAACCCTATGCTTCAATTTCACGAAAGACAAACCAAAATTGCTCGAATCGGGGGTAGAACCTTCGCTTTACCGAAAACACCAATCGGCCCCAAAAATCGTGATTTGGACTACATTGTGCGATAAGAACAGTAACAAGGAGTTACACACGTACAGTAAGTGCTTGGTCAATGAATTGAGCGAAGAAATTTCACGTAAAACTCAATTTTCCGGTGGGTTTTTGTTGTTCGGTGTGACAGTCGCGAGGGGGGTAAATTGGGTTCGAGATTAGCGACGATAAGGTTTAAACCCTTGACCTGTGTCTGACTGACCATTAGCGTCGCTAACGTTGAAGTTAGCTAATGTGCTTTTTCACACTGTCCTCGTTTTTTCAATTATTTTAAAATTCCCTTGAACCACCCCACACTCGGGCTATGCCGTGTCGTTTTTGAAAATTTTTCTAAGTGATATTTCAACAGAAAAAATTAAAAATTAAAAATAAAAAAAATTAAATTACTTATCGAAAAATCGGGTTGCCTCCTGAGAAGTGCTTCTTTTGCTCGATCTTTTAGCTGGGCCACCTTTCAACGGCTACGGTGGGTCGTACGCCATTTGTTTCCGCTGAATTTCAGCCTCCACCGTTCCTTTGTTGACCCAATACTCTAGTTCCCTGGGTCAAATGGCTTGTCGGTTCTTCTGCTGCTGCCCGGTCGCCGGTTTCTGATTAATTCTCGTGAATGCTTGGAGGTTGCTTTAAACCTCCAAGCTCGATCTTTTCCTCGGTGTCTCTTCAAGACCACCGGCTTGACGTGGAGCACATCCGATGCCGCTCCCGGTAGTTGTTTTGCGAAGCGTCTTTTGCTCGCATGTTGCATGTTATCTGCATATTGTGGTTTTTGCCTGCAATACAACCAAAATTTTCCTATCCGATGGGATCGAAGAGCATAATATTGGTGTGCCCCCGAATGTCCTCATCGATTGGGTTGATAATATCCAATTTTACACTCATGAATGGATCAGGAGTGGCGAGAAAATTTTGTTTCTCGTTTTCAAAAGCCACATTGTCGTCATCATCTTCTTGGTCATCGTCCAACAGGTGGATCGATGCCAAGAGTAAGCGAGTGGCATTTTCTGGTGATGGCAAAGATTCACCCATCACCAGATCTTGACTTTTAAAATGTTCCAAATTTTTAAAAAATTGTTGGGTAGGGGTTAGTATTGTATATTACAACCCCCTCCTCAATGATCGCTTCGACCAGATTGTCCGGTGATGGTATGGATTCACTCATCACCAGAGCTTGATTATCAACATTATCGAAAACATCAAAAGTTGTTGAGTCAAGGATAGTATTGTCATCTACAACCTCCTCCTCAACAACCATTTTGACCATTTCAGTGGTCTCCTAAATCTCCCAAGGTGTCTGACCTTCCATCACATGTTCAGGTGATGCAAGTTCACACACAATATCATTGGTATTAAAATGCTCGCCTCAGTTCTGGAGAGTGTGGCTGGAGTGCCAGATTTTTCTTCAACCGATCTGCTGAATTTTTCATTCTCGAAAGGGATTTTGCCATATCTTCCTCCCTTTGGGAGATTTTGGCCACCACTTCCAAGATTTGATCCAACTTCGCACTAAACGAAGGGTCCCGTTTTTGGTTGTTCACAAAACACGACTCATTATAATTTCTAAATGAGTCGGATCCTCGGTCTACAATCCATTGTCATTGAATGATTTATTATGGTAATCATTCTCGTAATGATTATAGACCGGGCCACCATAACACGTGTGTATTGGTCTGTGTACGTGTAATCGCCCATTATGAGGACGTACACATACAACCATTAAAAAAACTAAAATTAAACGTCAAAAGAGAAATCGAAAATGGACACAGAGTGTCAAGCATACAACTCCGCGGCAACGACGCTAAAATTTTACAGCTTTGCAGTCGTTGATGCGGCTAAAAATACTAAAATTTACCTTACGGCTCACTAGCTAGCGGCAAGTAAGGGTCGAACCGTGGAGTCCGTGGTTGGCACTTTGTTTCAATAAACCGATCTATAGTGTCACTCTATAGACGGCGGATCAAGAACACGTGGGAACAAAACAAACATTAATGAAAACCAAAACAAAACTCAGATCTGATTGCAGATCGAGAAAACAATAACTAACCGAATGATTAATTTTATAAACTTAAATCAAACCAACAATCGTTCAAACTGAGAATCAAGCAAACATTAAAACTCCAACTATCCAGATCTACCAAAATAATCTAAACTAGAACATCGAGTAATTGCGGAAATTCCAATGGCGGAATACCTCGATACCGAGTTGATAAAATAATAGAAAAACCAATAACTAACCAAACTATCGAATGTAACTGAGAAAAATCACGAAATCAGATTTTCGGATCCCTTCTTGATGCCCCGGGATACCTCTAAAGTTGTACGGGGTCTGATATTTATAGTGGTGGAAAATCGGGGTCCCGAGACGCGGAGAGGCTCTTCCCGCGACGCGGCCCTCATCCAGATCCCATTTTCTCGGAGTTTGAAATTCAAAATCTTGACTTTTGACTTATCGAAGCATTAGCGTCGCTGACATGAAAGTTAGTGGCGCTAATCTCGAATCTAGAAACTTCTTTGCGTGTTCTGGAATTCAAAAACTGAAGATTTCCCGCTTTGACATATTGGCGACGCTAACCAGGAAGGTTAGCATCGCTAATGTCTCCTAGTCCGCCTTCTTCATTCGTTTTGTCCCGTAACTTCTCCCAATTTGCATAAAACCCATGTATTTACACTAAAAGCATATCCAAGCACTTTGGCACAAAAGTAAGTGATATTAGTCAATTAAGAAGGATAAACTAACTAAAACACGGCTCAATAACGACTATAATACTTGATATTACTAGGCGTTATCAGATAGCGTCGCTATCCCTTGAGATAGCTTCGCTATCTCCGCGATTCTTAAAAACCTTCTTTTGCTAGATAGCTGCGCTATCTCTATAAATAGTGTTGCTATCTCTAGGTTTTCCCAAAACCAAATTCTTTAAATCTAAACTCGCTCATTCCGGGAAACAGGGTCTTACAACTAATAGGAAAAGCGATATCTATGATGACTTCCCCTGAGGAGTGGAAATTTGCATGAGGGGAGTACCTAACCGGCTAACCCTCATGTGGACTAGTATGTCGTCCACTAGCTCCTAGTTTGTTCCTTTTGAGTAATTGAGTTGTGTACTTTGTGTTAATCACTCGATAACCCAAAGGTTGACCATCGAGTGAGATGAGACTTTTATAAGATTGACTTGGGTTAACAAACCATCTCTTTCTTTTGATGTTTTATTAGAAAATAAAACTTTTGTAAAAAATTGTGGTGACGAAAATTACTTTTAAACTTTTGAAATATTTTTAAACTGTTTTTGGGGTTTGTCCAGAGTGTGGCGATTGACATTGCCCACTCTAAATGGGTCAACCTCGGGTGAACTCACTAGGCATTCCATTGCCTAACCTTATTTTTACGTGTGCTCAGGTTGAGGAGATATGATGACTTTAGAGGATTTGGATGTTTTAGAAGACCATGAGCTGTGTGGTTTCATTTAAACTGTATAACAGTATTCAGATTATAACAACCTCGCTCTTTTACAAATCAAGTCGTAATAAAAGTGGGGCCATATGATTTTTCCGCTACTTAAACTCTGAAACAAATTTTAAACAAGGCCCAATAGGTTTTAAAATGGTGTTTAAACGCAAATAAACTAATCTTGAGATGTTATGGGATTTAAAAATTCACATTCGATGATTTATAAACAATGATGAGAAATTATGGGTTTTAAAAATGTGTTATATAATTTCCCTTAGCGAGGGATGTTACAAATTTTCTTAGATTACTCTGACATATTTGACATGTTTGGTCCTTGAACATTTTTTCAACAACATATCAACTTTTTATACTTTGTGTTCTTTGATTTTTGTGTATTTTCGTTTTCCACTTTTTCGCAACCTTGAAATGTCTTATAATATTTGTTGGAAATTCTAAGGACCTTTCATCTTATTAAGTGACAATCACATACAAAATATATTTAGAAAGTAAGTCATGTATTCGAGGTTCCATTGCTCTAAAGGCCTCAAAGGTTTGAGGCAATATGGTTATATAAGCATACAAAAAGATAAGTGACATGAAGTCATTGTTGTTGGAGCTTGTTGAATTGGATTTTAATGTTCTATAAGGGATAAACCAAAAAGATCTAAAGTACACACCAAGGTTTATTCTTATGTAATATATGTTCATCACTATATCTGGAATACCTTATGAGCTCATTTCTTGTTTTGTATTTATTCCTAGTTACTCTCGTAAAGTCACACTCTTATTATAGGTGGTCGAATGGTTTAGGTTGGTACAAGAAGTTCAAATTTGCTCAATACAAGTTGGTGGAGAGTTTTATGTAGGCTTTTGGTGCAAGTTACGAACCAGAAATTGGTATTCTTCAAAGAAACTTCAAAAACTTATTTCACTAGTAAACATTATAGACAAATGTTTTCAATGTGTATAATACTTTGGATGAATTTAAACAATTTACCGGTATTGTGGAAAGGTTGGTGTCAGAATTATATGCAATTGGAAAAATACTAATCATAGTCTTTTTTCAGACGTTTTATAATACTCATTTAGATAGGACATCAATGTCATAAAAAAACTTCCTCATTACATGAAGATATGCTTCGTTGGATTCTACAACACCATCAATGAAATGTCATGCACCACCTTGACGAACTAGGAATTCCTTGTCACACCATATGTGAAATAAGCGATGAGATATCTTTCTTTGTTTTTCAAATTGGTTTTACCAATAGTGATCTAGGTTTTAGCCAAATATTGAAATTTTACGTTGCAATGGATAGATTACTGTGAGGCAAACATTGTGGAGGCATAATTGTTCAAGAGAAATGTATTTATTCCTACTTTTTATTCTTACCTATGTTCCTACCCATGTGAAATTGTGACAAGTGTCACATTTAATAAATTTAAAAATACTTTAAGACACATGTCACAATTTAACATTGGTAGGAACATGAGTAGGAACAAAATATAAGAACAAATACAATTTCTCATTGTTCAATACTGATATATCCCAACACTTAAAAGAGTACTTGAAAAACTCATGGAATACCATATTACTTCCTGACTTCCTGCAATACTTTATAATAGGGTTAATGAACTAAATGGGTAACGAACTCTTGCTTTTGTCCACATTTAGGTAAGAATGTTTTTTTGTACACTTTTACCCATCGAACATGTGGTGACCGTTTAAAAAAGGGTAATATGACCTACGATTGTAGGTTTTCGCTGATTTGGACATTAATGTATATTACGTGGCATTACCGAAAACTTACGTGGCATTAAATTAAATTACGTGTCATTGAAAATAAAGCCTAACTCTCAACTGTAAGTCTTCAATCTTCCTTCGTTAACTTTTATTAATTTCGCCCTAAAACAGCGAAAATGGGTGGCCAATCTTTCTTACTTCATCGTTTTTCATCTCCGTATTTCAGTTTGCTTACTGGGTTTTCAAGTAATTCGAAGTTTCTAAACGTATTATCAGGATGTTGACTTGTACGATAGACCTAGTTTGACCCTTCATCGTGAATTGCTTCCAAGAACTTCGTTTCCAACCGCGATTCCTACTATGTGTGTTTCGGGGAGATATGATTGGACATTGTCTTTGACCCATGTGAGGGCATGATCGAGATTATTGCTCATTTCTTTGACCATTCCATTTGGGAGTCCGATTACTAGATCTAGACCACTACCTTTGAATGCATCAGGAACAGTGTGATCGTAATCGTATATTCTTACGTTTTTTATCTTTGCGGATTTGAGAAGTTTGACAACTTCATTGGGAGATGGGATGTTGTCTGCGATTCTTCTATAGTTTATACCGTATGTTCTTGTGAATGGTTTGGCTGTTACATAACCTGGAAAAATAACAAGGAGTAAGTACTCATAATGAATTTGATGCGATTGAATATGTAAGGAAATAGAGCAGTTATAGCAAATCGAATTTTGGAGTTAATGCAATCGGTTAATTGAATAACAATCAGGATGTGAATTGACAGGAACGAAGATGTAAATTGAAATTAAACCTAATTAACAAGAGTTGATTAATGGCATTAATTAAACCTAATTAATGCCACGTAATTCTTATCCAATGACACGTAATTTAAGTTAATGCTACGTAAGTTTTCGGTAATGTCACGTAATATACATTAATGCTCAAATCAGCGAAAACCTACAATCATGGGTCATATTACCTTTTTTAAACGGTCACCACAAGTTCGATGGGTAAAATGTACAAAAAAACATTCTTACCTAAATATGGACAAACGCAAGAGTTCGTTACCAATTTAGTTCATTAACCCTTTATAATATTGACTTTCACTTTAAGCAATATTCCTGAAGACGTCATAATGAACATATTGCACTGTTCATCAATAATTCTACACCATTCTCGTTATATTTTAAAAGTTTATTAAAGATATATATGATATTTTGAACTTGAATTTATAAGAGAATAATAATAGTTAATTGATAAAATAATGATTTACAATAATTATAAAATATTTAAAAATATTAAAAATAAAAATTTAATAAATCTGATATTTTAAAAATTTATAATAAAAAATATAATATCTAAAAATTAACCAAAACAATTTAAAAATAACATAGATTCTCCGATTATTACATATGATGTTTACCCTTTCCATATTATTTCTTCATTTTAATGTTAAAAACGGAACATTTTATTAAAGGTTGAAAATGGAACGTTTATTTTGGTATGAGAAAATTGCAAAATTGGTTCTTGTGGTTTGCCAAAATGGCCAGGTTTGGTCCAAAATGGGTTTGACTAGCACCTAAGGTCCCAAAATGTTGTATTTGTTGCGGGTTTGGTCCAAATCTCTTTAAAAATTCTTAAAATGACAGATTTGCCCTTATATTTTCTTTTTTCTGTTTTTTAATTCATTTTATGATTTGATGATTTAAAAGAAAAAACAAAACAATTAATAAAAAACCCCATACCCCCAACTGTCCCACATCCTCTCTCCCCTCTCTCTCTTTCTCTCTCACATTTCTCTTCTTTTTCTCTATCTCTTTATCTGTCTCATAAAGAACCAGACGAGAGGATCTCTCTGACTTCTCCTCCTTCAGCAACCACAACCGCCTCCAAACTTCGATTGAATGGGAACGACAGAGGAAATGAAAGATACCACCGGAGCAGTGTGCTAACGTCGTTCAAATCAAAGGTGTTGATCTCTTCTCTCCAACCTTCGATCTCTTCTCTCCAACAACCGCCTCCAAACTCCGATTGACTTCGACGAGAGACTGACGAACCAAGAGACTGATGATCTCTTCTCTCCAAACTTCGATCTACAAACGATGTTGAGGGTTTAGAACTGCCAACGATTTGTGAGCAGACGGTGGCGGCGACGGTGTTCAGATCTGCAAACGACGCCAGCATTCAACGGATGAAGGGTTCTGGTGCGATGGCGACGGTAACCGTGGTGGGTTCTGGTGCTGGTTGCGTCAGGCAAGGTCGTGGGTTCCGATGACGAAGACAACTGGTTCACACTCGGCCGGAGGTGGTTGGTTCTGATGATGGGGCCGATAATTGTGGCGTCTAGGGTTTGGATGCCATGTGAATGCAGATGCAACAAATGTGTGTTTATCTGGTTCAGTTCGTTAATGTATGTATGTGTGTATTTAATCAGGAAGGAGAGACACGAGGACTGGCTACTGTAATTTTGCTTGAAGAGATTTCTGGAAACAAACTTATTATCGAGAAGCACCCGACAAATTTCGAAATAGAGGTGGATCAAGAAAGTTGCAGGTTTTCTGGGTTTTGCTTTAATTCTGTGTTTTTTTTATCGTCTGTAATAGAATGATCAACAAAGTTGCAGGTTTGCAAGATGATTAAGTTTTCTTCTCTTTTTGTTTCTGGATTGTGAATCGGTGGAGGTTGTTTGCTAATTCTTTTTGAATTTTGATTTGAATGCTGTGATTGTAAATCGGGTGCGAGAGGGAGAAAGGAGATGAGAGAGAGAGGAGGGACGGGTGGGGGTGGGAATGAGTTTTTTTTTTAATTTTTTTATTAAATCAAAAGGCAGAAAATAAATTAAAAGAAAAAGAAAAAGAAAAAAATAAGGGTAAAATAGTCTTTCTAAGTATTTTTTTTTTAAATTTGGACCAAAATCGCAACAAATACAACATTTTTGGACCTTAGATGCTAGTAAAACCCATTTTGGACCAAACCTGGCCATTTTGGCAAACCACAGTACCAATTTTGCAATTTCCACTTTTGGTATCTTTGTGAATAAGTTAAGCAAAAAGATTCCTTTTCTGAATCGTGATCTTATCATTATCTGTGGAGTGCGGAAACCTAGGTTGCGTACGTCACGACCCATTACCCACTACCGGTTTCTTCACGTTAAGCCCTTTGTGCCTTCGATTCTTAACCAACTCCGTTTTTCTTGATTTGGGGAGCAATTTCCACAAGTGATTAGGTAATTTGTGGCTTGATGGGGCGTCACGAAGACGAAAGATTGCTCTTAGAAGATAGACTTGTAGAGGTAATACTACTTGTATGATAAATCAATATCTTCCTTGATCAATTCCGTTTGTTCAGGTTTATTTAGAACAATCATCTTTAGGGCTTTCGAGGTAGAATTTATTAGGGTTTTGAGACATTGATGTGAACCATTCGCTGCTATTAACTTTACCTACTTCCTTTTCATCAATGAACTCCGATTTTATCACAAGATTTCTCGAATCTTATGGGTAAAGCCATATGCAATCAATGAACTCCGATTTTATCACAAGATTTCTCGAATCTTATGGGTAAAGCCATATGCAATCCAGGTTGCTAGTAATTGCAAACTAATTTCTCGAGTATCATTTCATAAACTTTCTTTCATTAGTTTGGGATAGAAAGCCTTACCATCAACCATCTGCAAGCTAATTTGAAATAAACAAATCCCTAATTCGAGAAAATGACAAAAATTGAGATGTATATGTTTTTGTTTGTAGAATGAGGACAGCCTGTACACAGGAGATGGTTCAGTTGATGTAAAAGGAAGGCCTGTTTTAAAAAGCAATACTGGAAATTGGAGAGCATGCCCTTTTATTCTTGGTATTATGTTTATGTCATAATGTCATGATCTTGTGTTTCTTTAATTTTCTTTTTCTTGCAATAATTAACAGTTTTTTGAATTTAAATAGGCAATGAATGTTGTGAAAGGCTTGCTTATTATGGAATATCAACAAATCTTGTGAGTTACCTTACAAAAAAGTTGCATGAAGGAAATGCTTCGGCTGCTAGAAATGTGACCACGTGGCAAGGCACTTGCTATCTTACTCCTCTTATTGGTGCTGTGCTGGCAGATGCTTATTGGGGCAGATATTGGACTATTGCGGTCTTTTCAATTATATACTTCTTTGTAATCATCAAAAATTTTAAACTTTTCACATTTCTGTTCACTTGTACTGTGATTGGATTGAGACTGATGTTAATGGGACAAAAAATGTAATTTTTGTCCCATTCAAAAAGGTGGGACATGGTATCTTGTTTGTGCAAAAGACATGAATACCCTTCTTCATTTTCATCATGATAAATGGCCCTAAAAAGTTTGTCCGTGTAACAAACTGGACAGTCTTTCTAGGGCCATTTATGATTAAGAGGAGGGCATTCACGTCTTTTGCATTGGCACACCAATTTTAGTACTTTTTCCGTCATGTCATGTGTGCAAAAGACGTGAATACCCTTTTCATCTTCATTACGGAAAGGTTTTAATGCAAGAATTAGCAACCTACTTTCATTAGTTTGTTTAATATAGCATCCTACTTTTAGTTTTTTTGTAATTTTCAAAAACTTACCGAATACAAACAATTTTCATTGCTATAATTGGGTAAAACCGTAAAATTTACAAAGCAAAATGTTTAGATAAGAAAAAACTGGAAGTACAATGCTATAAATGCGTAGATTTCTCAAAGTACAGTACTCTTTACAAGGGCAAAAGATGAAAGTAGAATGTAGTAGTAAAAACAAAATGAAAGTAGGATGTTATAATAAATAAAAAAAGAAAGTAAGTTGCTATTTCCCCTAGAATGCCCTTGTTATCCTCATTACTGACAAGTTTAAATGCAAGAAATAGCAACATACTTTCATTAGTTTGTTTATTATAGCATCCTACTCTAAAATTTCTCTTACAACATTGTAATTTCAAAAACTTACCGAATTACAAACCAATTTTCATTGCTATAACCGGATAAAACCGTAAAATCTACAAAGTAAAATGTTTAGATAAGAAAAAACCGAAAGTACAATGCTATAAGTACATATATTTCTCAAAGTACAAGGAAAAAAGTTGAAAGTAGAATGTTTGAAAGTAGGATGCTATAATAAACAAATAAACGAAAGTAAGTTGCTATTTCTTGTCTTTCTTTACACACGCTAACACATTCTTTTTACTTTCTTTCCCCTTTTATCCCAAAAGGGAATGACCACACTGACCCTCTCAGCATCAATCCCTTCATTAAAACCCATCGAATGCATAGGCGACAACTGTCCTCCCGCCACACCAACCCAATACCTTTTTTTCTTCGCGGGACTTTACCTAATTGCCCTCGGGACCGGAGGAATCAAACCCTGTGTCTCATCATTTGGGGCGGACCAATTCGATGACACGGACCCAAAAGAAAGGGTAACAAAGGGATCTTTTTTCAATTGGTTTTATTTCTCAATAAACATCGGGGCATTGATTTCAAGTTCATTGATCGTATGGATTCAAGATAATAAAGGGTGGGGCCTAGGGTTTGGAATCCCGACTTTGTTCATGGGAGTTGCGATTGTTAGTTTCTTTTTGGGGACTCCGCTTTATAGATTTCAAAAACCGGGCGGGAGTCCGATTACACGAATGTGTCAAGTTTTGGTTGCTTCGTTTAGAAAATGGAGTTTGCCCACGCCGATTGATAGCGCGGTTTTGTATGAAACTCCCGATAAAGTGTCCGCGATTAAGGGGAGTCGGAAACTTGTGCATACCGATGAATTGAAGTAAGTTTTTATTTTGTTATTATTATTATTAGGGAAATTTCCGGTAAAGTCTCAATATTTTGGGTCAGGTTATAAAAAAGTCCCAAATTAATTTTTATTAACAAAAAAGTCCCAGATTAATTTTTATTAACTAAAAAGGATAGAAAACCGGATAATGTTTGAGACTTTTCTGTAAACTGTGCGAAAATATTAGGACTTTATTAAAGATAAAAACATGTAGTTTTTGTCGTTTTTTGTTAATAAAAATTAATTTGGGACTTTTTCATAACCTGAGCCAAAATATTGGGACTTTAATGGAGATTTCCTTTATTATTATTATTATTATTATTATTATTATTATTATTATTATTATTATTATTATGACTTTTTACTTTTTACTCAACTTATTGTGTTGATTATTTGGGGAAAAAACAGAAAATGCAATTGTATTTTCACGAGTTATCGGTTTAACCATTTAACCGCTTTTTGTAATCATTTTAATGATTATAATCTTTTTGATCATTTATAACAAACATTTTTCCAGGTTACCTGGTTTTGAGAAAGGGCATGAAAAAGGGAAATATATAGAAAAACACAATGTATTTTCACTATTTTGTTGGTTTAGCCAGTGAACTCTTACTTTTATGATTATTAATATATTTCAATGGCTAAAATGATAAAAAAAAGTTGGTGGTTTAGTGGCTAAATCGATAAAAAATGCTGAAAGTATGTTGTCGTTTTTTTTTTTTTTTGGTTGTATTTTGCTTGATGTCAATCACAAGGCGGTAACCGGGAAAAATGTTTTTTTTTTTAAGTAAAAAAAAGTAGTAACGGTTTGATTAATACAGAAATAGTAAAGTTGATGGTAATTTGATAGAAAATAGCAATTTAATCGCTAAATAAATAAAATGCCGACGCTAAATTATATTCTATGTATTTTGCTTGATATCAATGAAAACCTGGTTACCAGAAAAACGTTTTTTTAACGGTCGAAATAATGCATAATGGTTTAAATCACTATAAAAATTAGCGAACCAATAAAAATAATCATTAGAATGGTAAAAGTACGTTGTGCTTTTTCTAAATTTTGTGTTGACATCAGTCAAAAGCTAAATAACGAAAGTAATGATGCATTTTTGT
Organism: Cichorium intybus; assembly: GCA_023525715.1. Taxonomy (NCBI): domain Eukaryota; kingdom Viridiplantae; phylum Streptophyta; class Magnoliopsida; order Asterales; family Asteraceae; genus Cichorium; species Cichorium intybus. The sequence continues at coordinate 78,803,126 of CM042017.1, forward strand.
GTTATTTTTGTACGTTTCCATCAATCCATAAAATAAAAATAAGGGTTAATGTCTTATAAGTTATAAGGGTAATAAACTTATCACATGAACACATTAGTCACTTATGTATTTTTTGCACACATATATGACCATTAAACTTTTTCCTTTTGTACTTATTTGTCATTTATGTTTTTTTTGTACACATGACATATGACCATTAAACTTGTCTTTCTGTACACATTTAGTCACTTATGTTAATGGTCATATATGTACAAAAATAAAAGTTTAATGGTCATATGTGTACGGAAAAAACAAGTTTCATGGTCATATGTGTACAAAAAAAACATAAATGACTAAACATGTACAGTTAACAAAGTTTATTACCCTTATAAGACATTAACCCTAAAAATAATCATCACAGGTTCTTGGATAAAGCCGCGACACTCTCACCATACGAAAAAACAACCGGAAACCACTCAAACCCATGGAGACTATGCACCGTGACACAAGTCGAAGAACTCAAAATTTTAATCCGAATGTTTCCAATTTGGGCAACCGGAATCGTATTTTCCGCCGTATACGCGCAAATGTCAACAATGTTTGTCGAACAAGGCATGATGATGGACACAAAAGTCGGTTCCTTCACAATCCCCGCCGCCTCTCTCTCCACTTTCGACGTCATAAGCGTCATCTTTTGGGTGCCCGTATACGACCGGATCCTTGTGCCCGCTGCCCGAAAAATCACCGGGCAAGGCCGCGGATTCACCGAGCTTCAACGAATGGGGATCGGTCTCTTCCTTTCGGTCCTTTGCATGTCGGCCGCGGCTTTGGTTGAAATGAAACGTCTCGATATCGCGGCGTCGCTCGGGTTAATTGACGAAAATACCCCTGTCCCGATGAATATTCTTTGGCAAATCCCGCAGTATTTCTTGTTGGGGGCGGCGGAGGTGTTTACGTTTATCGGGCAGCTTGAGTTCTTTTATGATCAGTCGCCGGACGCGATGAGGAGTTTGTGTAGCGCGCTTTCGTTGTTGACGACTTCTTTGGGGAATTATTTGAGTTCGTTTATTTTGACCGTGGTTACGGTGTTGACTACCCGGGGCGGGCAGGCGGGTTGGATACCGGATAATTTGAATGAGGGGCATCTTGACCGGTTTTTTTGGCTTTTGGCGGGGCTTAGTTTCTTGAATATGGTGGTTTATGTGTTTTGTGCTAAGATGTATAAGTCGAAAGCGGCTTCTTAGGTTTTTGGGGTTTTTTAGGTTTTGGTACAAAAATATTTTAGGTTTATTTGTATACAACAATGATGTTTCTGTACTATTATGTTGAACTTGAATCTTATCAAACCCAAAGTAAAATTGTTTTTTTTTTTTCTTTTCGACAAGTTATTGTGTTATTTAGGTGTGGGTTTTTGTACTTTTCAAAATCATTCTCATCCTTTCTAGATCTAGATTCTAAACAATGGTTGAATTTACCCTTATATGGTTTCTTGTTCATTGACATGCCTATAAACCACAAGTGGTTTGCATAAACGATAAAAGAGCGGAGGGAGGGATCAAAAGTGAAAGATTTGGAAAGCATAAGGACCTAAAGTGAAAGATGTGGAAACCATAGAGACCACCAATGCAAGATTTTCAAGGTTAGGATCAAAATTATAATGTGATGTAAACCACAGGGACCGAAAATGTAGTTTACTCTAAAAAGTATTATATATTGAGTATCACTCATTGGTCATAGTAAAGTGACGTACTTAAGCTTCCTATTTCATAATTTGATGAGTCTATGATTTCTATCACTTGATTGGGTTTAATACTCTAATGGGATTAGACTTAATGGGCTAAATATATAGATAACTCTAATTGAGGCAAAATCTTATTTGTGGAAAAACCGAATCTCAAAATATGATTATATCAGATTATTTATTTAATACATGGGTTTGTCTCGTTAACTACAAGAAAAGTCTATCCAAATAAAATTGATTATTATGGTCGTTTGGATTTATACATGAGCTTAAACTATAAGAGTGGATAACACTTGGGCAATACTTTGTATTTATAAACGGGATGGCAATTAATATTGTTATTTATAGATGACAAATTAGAAATAATAGTTTATAAATTAGCGAATTATATTGGATTTTGGTGTTGAGATGTGATTTACCTAATTGTGGAAACTTCGATTAAATATGATGTAATTATTTCATATATTCGATTATATAGGAACTTTGGTGAATAAGGAGATGATGTTTAGGATTAGTCATTTCTGGATAAGACGAAATTACAAGTTGACCTCTCAATTGACACAAGAATGCATGCCCTTATCTCATTTGGAATGAAATTTTTATATGTAATAATGGATATCCACTTCGGATGGGTGGGTTGACTTGTGTGTTCACTGTCGTTGGGATCCCAATATTTTTTTAGAAGGCTCAACTAGAGTGTTGTGACTACGGTCGAGCATAGGTCAGTTTTGAGGTAAAACCAAACCCAAACTGAGATTTCAATTTTAAGTTTCTGAAATTCATTGGGTTTGGTTTTCGGTTTCTTGGGTTGGTCTTTCGGTTTGAACCAATGGACCGATGGGTTTTTGGTTTAAACCCATTTTCAGCAATTATAAAAAAAGTCAAACATTTTCTAGCTAAATTTAACACGAAATCAAAACACCAAAATCAATCAAGTAGTTTCAAGCAAAACACCATAAAAATATTGCTAAAAATTTAGAATAAGTAAATAATCAAGTTTAACATCAAATAACAAGCTAAAAAAAACAACTCAAAAACCTAATAAAACAACTAAGTGTCATAAATATGCTTAAACCAAGTGTAATCAATATGCATTAATGTAAAATTAAATTAAGCATAAAAACAGGCTCAATAGAATTTGTTCGGTTTCAACCCATGGATTGGTGGGGTTTTTTTGTTGTAACCCATGGGTTTTTGGTTTTTTAGAGCATTGAATCAGTTCAGTTTTAGTGGGATAGTTTCCTATAAGCAAATTGAACCCAAACCGATTTTTTTTTTGGTTTTAAAAATTTAAACACAAAACCGACGGTTTGGGTTTAGCTTCATTTTTATCAGCTTTGTCATGTTTTGGTTTTCAGTTTCGGTTTTGCTCACCACTAGTTGTGGTGACATTCTAAAATGTCCTGAAATGCATGGGAGGATTTGCTATCCCACATATGGTCTAGTGTGATGGTTCATTAGTATCTACCTTGTTAGAATGGGAAATAGTGTATAGTTTACTATGTATTAACTATATAGGAGCTTGGATGGGAAATGGTGTATATTGGGTTGCGTGACTTTTATCTAGAAGCCTCAAATTTAACTATCATGGTTTTGCAAACACGGTTGTTGGGACTTGCTGGCTTCGTAACCTTCTCTATGAGTTGTGTTACACCATAGAAAGAGAGACACTCGTTTATTGCGATATGTTAGTGCGTTTTACATGTATTTGAATATGGTGCAACACCAACTCACCAAGATTATCGTGGTTGACATCCACTTTGTCAGGGATAAAGCTTCTCTTGGTCACATTTAAGGTTCTCCATGTTCCATCTTTCATTCAGTATGCATACATTTTCACGAAGGGTCTACATATGTTAGGGGTGATGGAGTAGGACCATATACCGATCCCGTACCAAAATCCTACCTATCCCATATCGGTTTGGACTTTACATGGTCTAGGATTGGTACTTGAAAAAGAAGAAATTCGGGAATAGGTACAATCGGTCTGATATAAAGGAAAATACCAAAAAAATCCCGAATGTAATATATTGACGAGAATTTGTAATTCGATACACAAAAGAATTACATACATCTTTAGAAGCATTAATATTGGTTCAACTTCAAATATGATAACAATTATAAAACTATTTGCAATCGTTAGATTATAAACAAGGAAATCTTAGTGAAATTAATTAAATTATCTCAAAGGGAATCATTGGATATTAAACACAACAATCATTGGACATTAAACAAATATGATAAGAATCATAAAACTACTTGCAAAATAGAAACATTTGTTTCTTCAATAAATGCGTTTGACATTTTTCCATTATCTCAAAGGCAATTCTGACATTTTCTTTTAGGCATGAGTTTGTTCATATTTATATTTTTATTCACTATCAAAGTTACTATCTTACTAGTATTATTGAGAGCATTTTAAGTTTTTGATATATAACAACTCTTCTAATAAGGAATTATGGATAAAATAGTGACTTCTGTAATGCCTGTTTCGCTAGTCAATATTAGAGAATGTGTTGTAGTTACGAGTTGAATGGTTGTAAATATTACTCCATATGTTAGAGGTTTAAATTGACCAAAAGGGGTACTTGGTTATTTTGGTGAATATTATGAGATATCGACGTTATATCCTGATTACTTGATGATATGGATTGATCATAATATGTGGAAATGAGTTTTGACACTCCGTAAGTGATAATGGGTGAAAAATAGGAAAAACAAGAAAAGTTACCTAAGTGTTCCACTACAGATAGCATTACGTGATGCGTGATACTAATGAACACGACGTGTCCATCAAGTGCAGTGTTGTAATCAAAGTGTGTTTGAAAGTAGAATCCTAAGGCTGGAAAGGACGCGTCGCATTCGTCGATTGCTGAAATCGAGGCAAAGTTATAAGTACAATGCTATAAAAGGAGTGGGTGTAGATTGCGACACGTAGATCTAAAATGACGCGACACATTTGATGGTAGAACGCGGTGCGTTTGTATGATTGGAGTGACACGTTCGTCGTGCAGATCAAACACAATTTAAAACCAATACAACATTATAATGAATCTTGAGCAAGTGAGAGATTGTTGTTCTAAGTGTTCGAGAATCATTCTAATACGATATTACCAATAACATATGATTCGGGGTAACACCAATTAAGGAAAAAATATCCATAAGATATTTTATGTAGAGAATTCATTCAACATAAAATGTCATAAACCGTACGAAAGTCGTTTTGGTTAAAATGACATTATTTAACTCATGTAATATGAGTTGATCATAATTATGTGTGTGTGTGTGTGTTAAATATACATGTATATTGGTATATGTGTATATATATTAAGTTAAATAAATAAATAAGTGACATAAATAAATATGTGACATGAAGAATTATTATTTATGAAAACATAGAGATGTTTTAAAAATAATAAGAGAAAGAGTGGTTGAGGCTCCATCCTCTTTGTGTTGTCACTTCACGGTTGTGAGCCAAGACAAAGAAGACAAAAGAGTTGAACATGCAATCTCATCGTAAGCCATTGCATGTGTGTCATAAGATGATCTTTTATTCTTTGGTGAAATGCAAGATATGCATACATCAGTGAATAAAATCAATCTCATATACACACATGCATGCAATTAGATTTATACACACTATCATCTTTAGAACACAAGGTGTTCTTGATAGTTTTTTCAAGAGAAAACCGGTTTTGCCATTACCCACTACCGCTTTCTTCACGTTAGGTTTTGGTACAAAAACATTTTAGGTTCATTTGTATAAAACAATGATATGTCTGTACTATTATGTTGAAGTTGGATCTTATCAAACCCAAAGTAACATTGTTATTTTTTTTTCTTTTCTAAAAGTTATTGTGTTATTTAGGCAATCACATGTTTTTATAATTTTATTCTTTGCAAGTATTAGGGATAACAATTGTAAATTGGGTTATAATTGTATATTTGTAATAGTTCAAGGTTAGATTTGTAAATTATGTATTTGACAGTTAGGAAGTAGTTAGTCAGTTAGTTTGTTTCTCTTTTCTGTTTTCTTGTATAAGAGGTAACGAGCTTAGTTCTTCTTCATGAATGAAAAGACTCTTCATCTCTTTCATGTAATATGGTATCAGAGCAGATATTCAAGCTTCCGAACTGAATTTCCGATTCAATCAATTCCGACCATCTTCTTGCATCAATTTGTGCTTCTTTTCTTTCCAATCAGCCATTCCTTCTGTGTCGTTGCTGATTGTGCATTCCTAAAATGGCTACCAATAATTCATCATCTTCCAACAATTCTGGTTCAACCATTTCACCTATGGATGATAGAACACATCCTTATTATCTACATCATTCTGACAGTCCTGGCTTCATCCTGGTTTCACAGTTATTAACTGGTGAGAATTACAACTCGTGGAGTCAAGCTATGCAGATCGCTCTTTCAGTCAAAAAACAAAACCGGCTTCATTAATGGTTCACTTCTGAAACCGAGCTCTTCTGAGGATTCTAATCTCAATGCTTGGATGCGAAACAACAAACTGGTAATTTCTTGGATCTTAAACTCAGTTTCCAAAGAAATTTCTACAAGTATTATGTTTACTGAAAGCGCATATGAAATTTGGAACGACTTGAGAGACCGATTTCAACAAAGTAATGGACCTCGAATTTTTCAAATTCGAAGAGAATTATCCAATCTCGTCAAAATCAAGATGCGATTGCTACTTACTTCACCAAACTCAAAACCATAACTGATGAATTAGTCAATTTCAGACCTAATTGTACTTGTAACAAGTGTGATTGTGGTGGTATTGAGAAGGTTAAGAAATACTTTGACAATGAACACATATTGAACTTCCTGATGGGATTGAATGATTCATTCTCCCAAACCAGAGGTCAGATCCTTCTCATGGATCGTTTGCCATCTATTAATCGTGTGTTTTCACTAATCATTCAATAAGAAAAACAAAAGTCCATTCATAGTGATGTTCAAGATTCAATGGCCTTTGCTGCTAAAGCTTCAGTTCAAAATCGTGGTAAGCCTCAAACCAATTTTAGATCTAACAATCGTGACAGGTGTCACACCCCCAAACCACGATGGCGGAATCGTCTGAGGGTGGATGACTTCATGAACAGTATCATAACAACGTTTGTACAATAGTGATCAAAGCAAACACATCCATCATATACATAATTGTAAATGTTACAAGATTCAAAATACAATACGTTCCAAATACAATTACAATATGATATCAAATACATAGTATGATGCCATAATGAACCATAATCAAAACTTGTAGTTACCTGATTCATCAATTTCCTGAGAATACAAGTAGTTTGAAAAAGTGTCAACATTACGTTGGTGAGTTCATAAGATTTTTGTATGAGAAAATTCATAATCCTTTTTCCTTGTAAAGAGATAGTGTTTGAAACCAGAAAATCCAATATTTTCTTATAAATGAGTCGTAATCTTAAAAACCCAAAGACTGAAAATGTATAAGTATTCTATATTTGAAAATAGTATCATTCTTGTATGAAAATTATGTGAATACATGTTTATTCGTAGATTAGTTGTAGATCTAATTTTGTAAAACCTTTACGTAGGTGAAATCGTATTTTATTTGTATCTTACTGAATTGTAGTTTTAATTCCATAAAACTCGTATGTATAAGTAAATCGTACTTGTATTTATATCTTGATAAAATGTAGTTTTAATTTCCATAAAATCAGTGTGTATAAGTAAAACCATACTTATATTTGTAATTTGTTATAATGTAGTTTTAATTCTATAAAACTTGTATGAGAAATCCATTTTCTTGTAAAATATAGTATCGTAATTCAGAAAATCCAATATTTTCTTATAAATGTGTTGTAGTCTTAAAAGGTCTAAAGACTAAAAATGTATAACGTAAGTTGTATTATAGTATAAAACTATTTGAAGTGTTTATTTATCCACGTAAACATTTTGATTGTTTTCCCATGTGAGACGTCCTATAATGCTGCGACGTTCTTCAGGCGTCAGAATGTTATGACATTTGTCACCCTAGACCCGTCGGTCTAACTGTAGCTAGCAGTTCAGGTGCGGGATTGTCAATCCCGTATAGATCTATACACAATTATCACGTTCTCTTACCGAGACTCTGGTTATAAATGCAGGACTTATATATCATGCTTAAATAAGCACTTGTGAAGACCCGTCTCACAAAAATGTATGTATATCAACTTGTTTACGTAATATTTGTATATAAAAAACCCTTGGATTTGCACAATATAGTAATGTATAATAATTATATATTTTATATAATTATTTGTCTTATTTAAAACGTCTTAGTAACCTTCGTATCCACAAACTATTCCTATAATAGTTTATTTTTAGTATTCTATCATAAAAAGCATATATTTACGAATATATGTGAAATAACTTATTTAGATGATTATAAATAACATATTTTAAGATATTTTCTACAATAGTAGTGTAATAATTTGGTTTTACTTTTTATTAATTCCAATATAATATTTCATGACTATCAAATAAAGAACGGCCAGGTAGAAGATCAAATGAGGAGGTAGGACCCTTTCAGCATATAAGCCTTTCGGAAATCCAACAACCTAGCCCAATTGATCGGCCTAGACACCGCTCTTGTAAGTAGATCAATCGATATTATATTTTTGGAATTATAATTGAATTGTTATAATAATAACGTTTTACCAAATTTGCATTTTGTTTACTATTGTTGCAAATGTTCCATAAATAGTCATTTTTATAATATAACTTGTATTCTTCCCCTAAAAACTTGAATAATGGTAAAAAGAAGGGGTATGAACTCACCTCAATGTCGACTAGCAT